>CM060622.1:48531237-48608737 GCA_030578275.1 Meda fulgida
AACTGCTGTTGGTCACACTTTGCTTCTTTGGCCTTGCTAACCGCTGTGTGTGTTCCTCAGCTGTGCAGCCTCTCAGCGCGGGATACAACAGCCGCTGCATGTGTGTGAAGCTGGAGTCCAGGATCATCCCACCGGATAACCTGCGGCGCGTGGAGATCCTGCCTCGAGGCCCTCACTGCAAGACTACTGAGGTTATGTGAGTGTTTCCTGGAGTCATGCGTCTCCCTGAAATAATTCAGTTTAGTTAGGTAGAATGAGGGTTTTTGTCGTAACTGAAAATTGCACACGCTTGAATTTTATTCGCTGATTACCGTTTATTCTCATACATTTTCACATCGGGCTTGAATGTGAAAATAGAGCCGCAGATTCTAATCAGCGCAACCATGAAACCTAATAAATACATTATCTTTTAAGATTTGTAATGATTTTAAAGAAGCTTTCAAAATGCTAAAAATTGTGAAATATATTACAATATAAAGTAACTGTTTTCTGTTGTGGTATATTTTAAAATGTAATTTATTCCTGTGATCAAAGCTGTATTTTCAGCATCATTACTCCAGTCTTCAGTCACATGATCCTTCAGAAATCACTCTAATATGATGATTTTATGCTCAAGAAACATTTCTGATTATTATCGATGTTGAAAACAGTTGTGCTGTTTATAATATTTTTGATACATTTTTATAAAGATTCTTTGATAAGTATAAAGTTTAAAAAAAACATTTATTTGAAACAAAAATCTTTTGTGAAATTCTAAATGTCTTTACACTCTTGATTGTAAATAATTACATTGTTTAAATTAATACATTTTTCACTAACTGTGATTTTTGCACATGTAAATTTCTGAAATACATAACTTATCTCGGATAACAGATCACTCTAAATTGCAATGTGGACTCGTGCAATTTTTGTAAAGCTGCGTTGAAACGATGTGTTTTGTGAAAAGCGTTATACAAATAAATGTGAATTGAATTGATTAATTTCCATGTTGAATAAAAGTATCTTACCGACCCCAATCTTTGAAACAGTACTGCATCTTCTACATAAATCTTTTTTTCTTCTTTCAGTGCTGGTTTATCGAGTGGAGAAAAGATCTGTCTAAACCCCAGGACACCATGGGTTAAAAGACTTATTCTCTTTATTGAGAAAAAAGAGCGAGTGGCCAAGAAAGCATAGAAGACATTTATGTTGTGACTAATATTGCTTTCATTCTCACTACTCACAAGACACTTTAGCTCACTATGTTTTTGAACAGAGCACTTAAATGTCAGTTCTTGCTAAATAATATTTTTGTATTCTTGCATTCTGAGCCCCTCATTGTGATTGATATTTGTTTGTCCTGTCTAATGATTTCAAGACATGAACCAAATGATGTGCTACATTACAGATACAGAGAGTGATACTGTTACACTGCATCTATTAATTGTTTTCATTGTATACTGATGCAATTAGTTTTCAGTGTTGTTTGTTGAAAAGTATAAAAAAGTTGTGGAATATATGGATGTTTTTTAAATAAATCCTTTCTTTTATCAAATCAATTCTGCTCATTTTTCTTGAACTTTTATGGTCTCCAACTCCCTAGCTAGTCTGTTGCAATTTGTCCCACTTCTTAGCTGTCAGCCCCAATACACTTACGAATTCCTCTAGATGCTTTCTCAACACATTTCCCGCTAATTTATCAAAACAGTTATGAAATGATTTTTTCCAGACATCCTGAATATCGTTAATCAGTCCCCACAGCAAGGTGTTTTTCCACACATTTTTAAAACTGCAATTGTTCCTCTGTGCTCAGAAACTACAGACGAATCTCTAATCTTCCATTTCTTGGTAAATTAATTGGAAAAAATAGTATGCACAGCTCAATGACACCAATAAACTCAATGAGACATTTCAGTCTGGCTTCCTTGCAAACAAGAGGACTGAAAAAAAAGCCTTGATAAAGGTTTTAAATTATCTACAAGTAATTCATAACTCATGTAACTTGGCAATCCGTGTTCTTTTAGATATGAGTGCTTTTTGACTTTTTGGTGATCATTATATTCTACTCAAATGACTACATAAATGGGTCAGGTCAGGTCCAGTCTTAGTCTGGTTCAGATCCTACTTAAGCAGCAGGGAATGCTATGTTACACCTCTAGATGTTGCGTCATATCTTTTGGCGTTCCTCAAGGCTCAATTTTAGGCCCTCTATTATTTAACCTATACATGCTTCCTTTAGCTAGTGTAATTAATCAGTACAATAGTTATTTTCACCAGTATGCAGATGACATGCAAGTCTTTCACCCGATGCAATTCAATTTCCACCCTTCTGGACTGCATAAAAAGAGAGCATAAAATTGCAGATGTCACAGAACTTTCTACAGCTGAACAAAGGTAAGATAGAAGTACTTGTTATCAGTAATGTCAAAGAGAGAACAACTATTGCTCCATATCTTGCCGCTTTATCTCTAAACGCCAGTAGCCAGGTCAAGAACTTAAGAATCGTGTGTGACAGGGACCTCAGTGTTAAAAAAAAACATATTAGAAATGTTTCTAAAACAGCGTATTATCACATCAGAAACATCTCCAAAGTATGTGAGCTCTATCAAACACTTACAAAGAGTTCAGAATACAGCTGCACGAATGCTAGCTCACTCTAAATTAAGAAATCACATTTCTCCGACACTAAGATTCCTTCACTGGCTGCATGCATCATTGTTTTTCAAATTTCTTCATGCCCCAATATACATTTCTAATTTGTTGAATAAATATTCTCCAGCAAAATTGCTCCGAACATCCAATTGTAACTTGTACCAAAATTGTGGCTATTGTTGTATTTCGTTTTATATTGTGTGTGTGTGTGTGTGTGTGTGTGTGTGTGTGTGTGTGTGTGTGTGTGTGTGTGTGTGTGTGTGTGTGTGTGTGTGTGTGTGTGTGTGTGTGTGTGTGTGTGTGTGTGTGTGTGTGTGTGTGTGTGTTTGTTGTTCTATTCTGTGAATGCACATGCATTTCTCTTCTGTAAAGCACACTGTAAACATTTTTTTTTTTTTAAAAAGGTGCTATATATATATATATATAGCATATACTTATATGCTGTATACAGTAGCCTATATATATTTATACATATATAGGCTACTGTATAACGCTTCACTTCTACTTAAATGCTGTGCATTTAAACGTTCTATTTTTACTTTTATATATTTTTATTTTGTGTGTCTTGTCAGTGGCATTTTGTCCAGCTTCTGTCTCCAAGACTAATTCCTTGTATGTTAAACATACCTGGCACAACTGTTTATAACATTGATAATACTAAGAAGATTTTGTTGCTTCCTAAATTTCACAATTTCAGTTCAGACAGATAAGAAAAGTTTAAATTAGACCCAAACACTAAATTATGAGCCTCATTCATTATCCAAACATATTTAATATAGGCTGCCCTATCATAAAGATTAACAGTTCGCTTGATAATAAATCCACCTGCTCTCCTGGGATTTTATTTATCATACTTGCCACTGAAAAGTTTGATTCAACCAAAATGTGGGATAAAATAGACATTAGCGATAACAGGCTCATTTCTGTACGTTGCACATTTGTAGCTTGTGAGAAAGTTGAAAACATTTTGATTAACGGTAGCAGGAAAATCTGTTCAGTCATGTACATGACTTTCACATGACAGGCCTGAAATCAATTTGATTGGATTTGGTTGTAAAGATTTAACAGAATTCAGCAGATATGAATATTACCACACTACATCCTTCACAAAACCGCCAACTTCACAACAACACACAGCTTCCTATTCGCAAAAACACGTGTGTCCAAAATAAGAAATGCTTACAAACGCAATTCTGTCCACATTGTTTGTTTTTATGTTTACATTAATGTATTATAATATATACAATGAGATATTGTTGGCGAGGTTTTGTTTTTCCAGCAGCTCCTCGTCTGACTGGATGACACACATTTGATATTTGGAGATTTGGTAATTTGCATGAACGAGGTTTTATTTCAAACAAAGAAACACATGAAAAGTCCCTTTGGTCACATGTGCAGATTTCTCAACAAAGACACTTATCAGAAAAGACTTCAGTAATAAATTCAATAACCTCGTATGTCTGGATTTTTATTAGTGTTGTACTACAACACATGTTGATGATATAATCTTTATGATGATGATTAATCACTCATGTTTTATACTTCTGTCTTCCTTTTGGATAATGAAAGCATCTGGTTAAATATTAAAAACAATATGTGCTTTTGGTTACTAAATTTGTCCCAGCGAATTTGACATTTGGAAAATACCATTAAAAATCAATAATAGATGCATGTTCATTTGATTTACTGGTGTTTTTTTTAAAAAACAGTACACACTTTTAAGTAAAAAGTATAAGTAAAAACTTATAAGTATATGTTCAGAAATAAATACATATCAAATGATAACACAGGCATAAAATAAGAATGTATATAGGCTATATATTATCAAACCATATTGTCTTATTTGAAAATGTATTGGCTTGAAAAATGTGCAGTCAGAACTAATCTGGGCCTATATATTTTAATTTATTTTTCAAGAACCAAAAAAACAAAGATATGTTTTTTTGTGCTTACATTTATGATGTAGGCTATATTTAGCAAAAACTCAAATTAAATGTATAATATAGTATTCTGTCCTATAATATAGTATTCTTCCCTGCAAAATGCTTTGTTGTTGTTGTTGTTGTTTTTCTTCTCTCTCTCTTTATTAAATCTTACCGATACAAACAGTAAGAACACACAAATAGAGTTCCTACACAAATAGAGTTCCTACACAAATAGAGTTCCTACACAAATAGAGTTCCTTCACAAATAGAGTTCCTTCACAAATAGAGTTCCTACACAAATAGAGTTCCTACACAAATAGAGTTCCTACACAAATAGAGTTCCTTCACAAATAGAGTTCCTTCACAAATAGAGTTCCTACACAAATAGAGTTCCTTCACAAATAGAGTTCCTACACAAATAGAGTTCCTACACAAATAGAGTTCCTTCACAAATAGAGTTCCTTCACAAATAGAGTTCCTACACAAATAGAGTTCCTTCACAAATAGAGTTCCTACACAAATAGAGTTCCTACACAAATAGAGTTCCTACACAAATAGAGTTCCTTCACAAATAGAGTTCCTTCACAAATAGAGTTCCTACACAAATAGAGTTCCTACACAAAGAGTTCCTACACAAATAGAGTTCCTACACAAATAGAGTTCCTACACAAAGAGTTCCTACACAAATAGAGTTCCTACACAAATAGAGTTCCTTCACAAATAGAGTTCCTACACAAATAGAGTTCCTACACAAATAGAGTTCCTTCACAAATAGAGTTCCTTCACAAATAGAGTTCCTTCACAAATAGAGTTCCTTCACAAATAGTTCCTTCACAAATAGAGTTCCTTCACAAATAGAGTTCCTTCACAAATAGAGTTCCTACACAAATAGAGTTCCTTCACAAATAGAGTTCCTTCACAAATAGAGTACCTTCACAAATAGAGTTCCTACACAAATAGAGTTCCTTCACAAATAGAGTTCCTACACAAATAGAGTTCCTACACAAATAGAGTTCCTACACAAATAGAGTTCCTACACAAATAGAGTTCCTTCACAAATAGAGTTCCTACACAAATAGAGTTCCTTCACAAATAGAGTTCCTTCACAAATAGAGTTCATTCACAAATAGAGTTCCTACACAAATAGAGTTCCTACACAAATAGAGTTCCTACACTAATAGAGTTCCTTCACAAAGAGTTCCTACACAAATAGAGTTCCTACACAAATAGAGTTCCTTCACAAATAGAGTTCCTACACAAATAGAGTTCCTACACAAAGAGTTCCTACACAAATAGAGTTCCTTCACAAATAGAGTTCCTACACAAATAGAGTTCCTACACAAATAGAGTTCCTACACAAATAGAGTTCCTACACAAATAGAGTTCCTACACAAATAGAGTTCCTTCACAAATAGAGTTCCTTCACAAATAGAGTTCCTACACAAATAGAGTTCCTACACAAATAGAGTTCCTACACAAATAGAGTTCCTTCACAAATAGAGTTCCTTCACAAATAGAGTTCCTACACAAATAGAGTTCCTTCACAAATAGAGTTCCTACACAAATAGAGTTCCTACACAAATAGAGTTCCTTCACAAATAGAGTTCCTTCACAAATAGAGTTCCTACACAAATAGAGTTCCTTCACAAATAGAGTTCCTACACAAATAGAGTTCCTACACAAATAGAGTTCCTACACAAATAGAGTTCCTTCACAAATAGAGTTCCTTCACAAATAGAGTTCCTACACAAAGAGTTCCTACACAAATAGAGTTCCTACACAAATAGAGTTCCTACACAAAGAGTTCCTACACAAATAGAGTTCCTACACAAATAGAGTTCCTTCACAAATAGAGTTCCTACACAAATAGAGTTCCTACACAAATAGAGTTCCTTCACAAATAGAGTTCCTTCACAAATAGAGTTCCTTCACAAATAGAGTTCCTTCACAAATAGTTCCTTCACAAATAGAGTTCCTTCACAAATAGAGTTCCTTCACAAATAGAGTTCCTACACAAATAGAGTTCCTTCACAAATAGAGTTCCTTCACAAATAGAGTACCTTCACAAATAGAGTTCCTACACAAATAGAGTTCCTTCACAAATAGAGTTCCTACACAAATAGAGTTCCTACACAAATAGAGTTCCTACACAAATAGAGTTCCTACACAAATAGAGTTCCTTCACAAATAGAGTTCCTACACAAATAGAGTTCCTTCACAAATAGAGTTCCTTCACAAATAGAGTTCATTCACAAATAGAGTTCCTACACAAATAGAGTTCCTACACAAATAGAGTTCCTACACTAATAGAGTTCCTTCACAAAGAGTTCCTACACAAATAGAGTTCCTACACAAATAGAGTTCCTTCACAAATAGAGTTCCTACACAAATAGAGTTCCTACACAAAGAGTTCCTACACAAATAGAGTTCCTACACAAATAGAGTTCCTTCACAAATAGAGTTCCTTCACAAATAGAGTTCCTTCACAAATAGAGTTCCTACACAAATAGAGTTCCTACACAAATAGAGTTCCTTCACAAATAGAGTTCCTACACAAATAGAGTTCCTACACAAATAGAGTTCCTACACAAATAGAGTTCCTTCACAAATAGAGTTCCTTCACAAATAGAGTTCCTACACAAATAGAGTTCCTACACAAATAGAGTTCCTACACTAATAGAGTTCCTTCACAAATAGAGTTCCTACACTAATAGAGTTCCTGCAAAAATGCGTCGTAAGCACTGATCTATAGAATGATTGGATAGCTCATGATGTTCTAAACTGGCAGCAGGAAGTGAAGCCACCGGAAGTGTTCGAGCGGCCATCTTACAATTCCCTTACGGCCGTTATACGGCGATTGGTGGCTTCGAAGATGATCCGCTGTGCAACATGATGCCTGTACAAGTGTAAAATGACGTTCACAAAAGAATGTAGAAAAACTGCCCACAGGTTGTAATTCAAGCCCTATAGTCATTTATATGCACAATTGTCGCTATTCCCATTGTTTTCTCCGAGGCAAGAGAAACGCTTCTTCAACAAAAACAACAACAACAACAAAACACTGGGGTTTGGGGTTTAACCAGCTATACCACTAATCTTAAACTACACGGAAGTCCCATAAGTGAATAACGAACACTGTCACTTAAAAATTAAATATTATATTTTAACGTGGGGATAGGCTGCTTCTTCTTCATTCAAAGGGCAAATCACACAATAAAACACTTGTTCATTATTAGCTACTGTCACCTGCTGTTAGCCTAGACAGACACTCTCCAAGCTCCTCTCCTCAGTATCAAAGCAATTTTTAATAAGCAGGAAAAATTTCCGACTTTAAACAAATACCCATTTAAATGCTTAGGGTGTTTGCATTGTAAGAATGTACAGGGAGAATTTAAATTTAAAAACGGCGTCCCGTTAGGCAATGTTTTTCTCAGTCAAATCATGAAATGTCCTATTGATTCAATAGAAGGCGTGAGCTCACTAGGGAATACCCAAGGGGGTAATCCATCAGCCGGAAGTTGAAGCTGCCTCCGGCGCCGCCATTGTAGCTGGCTATCACCTGCTGTTAGCATCCCATTGACTCCCATTCATTTTGGCGTCACTTTGACAGCGAATAACTTTACATCTGAGGCGTCCAAAGACTCCATTTGTCCATTATTTATTTCTAAAGAAACACGACAATGTATAAAAGGCTCCATTACTTTGTACGTTACGGCCCTGTAGAAGCCATTCTTGTAAAAATAGGCTAAAAATTGCGTCATAACCACGCGACTTTATGTCGCACAATAGAGACATTACCGTGTAGACAGGAGGAGAAGCTCGCACAGTCTCGCAGGCAGTCTTTTACTGTCTAAAGTCAGCCCATGGCATAGATAGAGTCCATAAAAGCAACGCGACAAAATATTTAAACAACGTTTTTGGGGAATTGGAAATAATTCGATATGTGGCAAGTGAATACATATGAAGTAACATTTATCCACGAACTTTAAATTATTTATCTACTACTACACCTACGGGGGATGGGGAAATAATTATCAGGAAATTATACAGGCAATGGAAGAAGAAAAAAAACATCTCAATGTCTATCGCGGTTAACGTTGTTCCTTTATTTATTTACAGATCTACGCTTGAAGATGAATGTAATCCCGTTCGGAAGCCGTATGTACAAAATGCCTACATAACGTGAAATAAAGAAAAACGGTTTTGTTCAAGTGTTTGTGACCATGATTTATTAGCCAAAACTACATGATTTAACACCTAGCTCACAATTCTTTATATATTGGAATATTATATGTTCATGTAATATTGAATGGATACGAAAATGACTCGAGGGCACAGTATTTTATAGTATGGTTCCTGGGCTCATACTAAGAAGTATTTTTTGGAAGGGTTATTATTCTCTTTGATGTAGAAGGAAACGAAAAAGAAGGGAAAAATTATTTGCATATGTGCCTATATTTGAATTATTTTTAATTATTTTTGAAGATTGTGCTGTAGCCTACATACATTTATTTATCTGTTATTTCTGATTGTGTGTGTGTGTGTGTGTGTGTGTGTGTGTGTGTGTGTGTGTGTGTGTGTGTGTGTGTGTGTGTGTGTGTGTGTGTGTGTGTGTGTTAGCCAAATATTTAAATCAAATGGATATATACATGAACATGTTCAAAATAAACTAAACTAACTAACTAAAATGACTAGAACTGCAGATAGGCTACTCAAACGATTACAATCCTAAAGTAGGCTATTTTAAAGTCGATTTTAGCCACTTCTTTTATCATGTCATATTGTAATTATATAGCGTAATATGTTATATTAAATTAATTATTTTAATTATTAATAGTATTGTAATATATTAATAAACATTATATTATGTTTTTACAATACTAACCGATTTGATGACAAATCGATGACAATTTATATTATATACTAACGTAACCTCTATTCTCTCTCGAGAGGGAACGAGTACTGCTATCTCGCCGTGCGTACTATATGCTCTGGTTCGCTTCGGTGATGAAAACCAGTTTGTATCAGCCTATCGACCTGCTTTTATAGGATGATACAAACTGGTTTTCATCACCGAAGCGAACCAGAGCGTATAGTACGCACGGCGAGATAGCAGTACTCGTTCCCTCTCTCGAGAGAACAGCGGTTACGTTAGTATTATTGAACGATTCACGTTTGGTGACTGTCTATGGGTGATTCAGATTTGTTTTGGCACAGATACTAGAAGATTTACAACTGTCAGTCAAGTTGCTCACGTGACATCTACGTCATCAAGCTCAGTTTGAGCCTGCGCAGAACGCTTGGCTATCAGGAAGTGAGTGCCCATGTTGGGCTTCAACTCTCTCCGTTGAAATCAACGGGGTCGCTGTGTCCATTTCTTTTACTGTCTATGGGAATACCTTTAAAGCTTTACTGTTTATGACGTCATGAGCTATCCAGTCATTCTATAGATCAATGGTCGTAAGTAGCAACAGCGTGATCGTTAGGTCATAACAGCGCGCCCGACTCTCTCGAATTGAAAACATTCGCAGTTATGGTGTTTATGTCGTTTACAGGTTCTATAAAGAGTTTTTCAGGATCGCTGTATCTTTTTATGTGTTTATAGATCTAATGTATATCAGTTATTTGTTACTTCCTCTTTCAGTTGGCCGGCAGAAACGATATTTAGCAGCAGAGCACCTTACTTTCACTTTATCAGAACCCGAGGCCATCATTATTTTCTCCTGCCATACAGTTATTATAGATGTGTTTTCCGTTGCTTTGTGGGGGATATACGTTCATCTGACTTTAGCCATAAAACAGATGGAAGAAGCGTTGCATGAGAGCTGTTGTTACTCTGACGGGGCGTCGGAACTAGACGACGCTGCGGTCGCAGATTTACTGCAGTTTCTGCGCATCGATGTGGAGCGCGAGCCCGCGTGCGCCGACAGAGAGGAAACCTCGTGCTCTGTAAGAGGATGAGTCATAATATTGAGACAGAATCAATTTACAGACAGAAAGTATCACTTATTGTACTACTTCTACAGAGAAATGCCACGCGCAAGCAGCGTAACTGGGAGAGAAGACTGGAGGTGAAAAGGAGAAAAAGAAAAGAGGAGAAACAAAGAAAGAAGCTCAACAGACTAAATAAAGGTGACCTGACCTTAATTAATTAAAGTTACCTAACATAAAGTTGTCCCTATCATAAACGTCAATTATCATATACATATATATTTATATTAAATCAGTTATTTTATGTCCCTATCATACACTTCAAATATCATAAACTCACAATTTTTCAAAATTATTTTAAAGGGATGGTTCACCCAAAAATGAAAATTACCCCATGGTTTACTCACCCTCAAGTAATCCTAAGTGTATATTACTTTCTTCTTTCAGACAAATACAATTGTGGTGTTTTATTATAATATGTCCTGGCTATTCCAAGCTTTATAATGGCAGTGAATGCCTGTTTCTGTTTTGAAGTCCATAAAAGTGCATCCATCCATTATAAAAGTGCCGCTCCGGGGGGTTAATAAAGGCCTTCTGAAGCGAAGCAATGCGTTTGAATAAGAAAAATATCCAGATTTGACATTTTACAACGTTTTTTATTAAACAAATGGAATGGAAATTCCAAATGGAAATAAGAAACAAATGGAAAAAAGGGGAAAAAAAATTCATTTGTTATCCTATGTCCTCTGTAATGGACACCAGGACCCATTTATTAAGAAAATCAAAAGACATGTATGGACAAAAAACATGTTTTTTTTTATTCACCAATACATTTTTAGGTTTAAACTTTGTATAAAGATGCTTTTCAACTATGTAATGAAAGATATAGCAGATTGATTTGATCTACCATTTTACTGTATGCAATATGTCTGTAAACATGGCCATAAATGCCATTCCCATTGTATGAAATGCATCTCTACTGTTCTGCACTGTACTTGCACTGCATCTAATTGTCATATGTATGTGTTCTTGGTACAACATGTAATGAAGAAAGACGTTTAATAATATCTCATATTTCACAAGAATATTTATGTATAATGTCTTTCCCTATTCACTCGCTGTGTCTCCCAAAATGCCTCATGATTTAAGTCCTGATGTCTTATAAAGAGATGTATGAAATCAATGCTGTGCTTCGTAACAGAAAGTCATATTCTGATTTGAAGCCCCATAACATTTTCCTGAGATGTTGATTTCTGATGAACAAATTGAAATGATAATTACCAAATATTATGATATTTCCATAAGAGTGCCCATAAAGAGTCTTGAATGTGCTCTTTACAGGACATCCACACCTAAAACTGTGACATTCAGAGAAATTCGCAAAAATATAATGACCTCTACCGAGAAAAAATGCCTATTCCCCGGATCTCAAGAGGATATTGCATTTTGATGTGGAACCAAGAGTGTTTTCTAATTGATTGGATGTGTGTGTTGCAGATGTGACATTGATAGGATGTGTGTGTTGCAGATGTGAATGAGCTGCAGCTCAGTAAACGTGTCATTAAAGCCATTGCCAAAGAGAGACTGGAGGAGGCCAGAGCAGCAGGACTGCGTCTGTGTGTCGACCTCAGCATGACGGACCGCCTGACAGACAAAGTCAGATTCACACACACACACACACACACACACACACATAGTTTGACAGGTTGATGCCTGATCCTGATTTAGGTAACAAGTGTGGGATTTTTATTGGCAAACGAATTGAAATTAATAAACTTAGTGTGAAGTACTAAAACTGAAAAAAAAGCTAGATAATTTTTTTTTAAATTAATAAATAATATTAAATAAAATTTAAAATATAAACAAGTTCAAATGAAAATATATAAATAATAAAAGTTATGAATAACCATTAATAATAGTGTATAAATAATACTCTATAAGAAAGGATTAAGAAAAGGATTTCATTTTTTTGTGAAATGGATTTGTGATAAATGCAAGCAAGTTAGATGTTTCATATTACATTACACACCTGGGCAAAAATACATATATTTTTTTAAAATAATAATAAAATATATAAAGAATTATAATAAAAAAAATGTAATAAGTGTGTGATTTTTATTCAATCATTTGGTAGGAAATCAGTCGTCTCGCAGGCCAGATCAGGCGCCTCTACGGATCCAATAAGAAATCCTTACAGCCATTCCACATTTTCCTGACAGAGTTCAAAGAGGACAGTCTGCTGTACAGGGAGTGCGTTCGGATGAATGACGGCTTCCTGAATTATCTGGTCCTAAACTGATCCTCACATAACCTTCAATAGTACAAACAGAAGCATGGAAATGGTGTACAGTAATGATGATATTCTCTGTGTCCCACAGATTGATGTGACGGAGGAGAGCTGGTTTCATCTGTTTCCCTCTGAAGATGTGATATATTTAACCCCGGACGCAAGTGAAGGTTCATATTGCACATATTCTATATTGAATTAGTGGTCATCATGAACACAAATGCACCCTATTTACGTTGTAATGCACTTTCCTGGTTTTATTGTGTACGATTAATTGGTGCACACTACTACGAATGTGATTAAAAAAATTGTATTTAATAATATTTACACTCCTGTGCAGAAATAATGGGCCAAGCCCAAAATGGCTTAACACTTAAGTTTTTAATTGTATTACATTTTTGGTCAGGAAATTAGCTAAATTTAAGCACATTCACTTCTTAAGAAGCCATTGGTGTCTCATCAAACATCAGAGACAGAATTACGTTTTTGGCAGAATATGGAGTAATGAATCACAATGAAACAAAATCTGCTGAGAAATATAATAATAAATGCATCTCTCTCACAGTGAAGCGTGGAGGAAGAAGAGTGTTTTTAGCGGCTTCACTGTGGAAAGTCCTGTAATGTTTCGGAGGACAGGAGGATATTGCAGAATGGCTTGATTCCCGCAGCTGAAAAGTTGTTATGTAAAGAGGAATGATGATCAGATGTTATTTTTTAACAACACAATTCTCCTGTCCAAATTGTAAAAACAATCGAGATGTGTCTTGAGAAGAAGTCCATCAGCCTCGTGTTTTGGCCTGTTCAGAGTCCAGATTTGAACTCTTAAGTAAATATTTAGTCTTGCATTAAACTTAAACGAACTGGGAGACATTTTTCACCAACTCAACTGTTTGAAGCCATTAACATAGAGTTGGACAACACTGACATCCTGTAAAACAAACTCTGCGAGCTGGGAAAAGCTATTTCGTGCTGTTACTTTATCTACAGTATTTGTGCAAGTTTTGCTAATTTGCTGACCAGTGTTTTAAAATGGTTAAAACCACTAAATATTTTGCCATTTTTGGCTTTGCCCATTTATTTTATTTTAATTATAATTATTTATATATTTTATTTAAAAATATATATATATTAGCCCAGGTGTGTAATGTAATATGAAACATCTAACTTGCTTGCATTTATCACAAATCCATTTCACAAAAAAAAGAAATCTTTTTCTTAATCCTTTTTTTTATAGAGTATTATTTATACACTATTATTAATGTTTACTCATAGCTTTTATTATTTATATATTTTCATTTGAACTTTAGTTTAGATTTGATAATTTTTTATTATTAATTATATTATTTATTAATTTTTGGTGGGGTTTGAATTTTTTTTATTTATCTAGCTTTTATTTTTTATATTTCAGTTTTAGTACTTCACACTAAGTTTATTAATTTCAGTTAGTTTTCCAAGACAACTTTTTTAATTTTTGTTTAACTTTAAGTTTTAGTTTTTTAACTAATATGTTTTATTTTAATTCAGCTTCCAATTTCCTAATTGAATTTACTATTTCACTCATAAATGCATCAGATTATGGTAGTAAAACATTCTTATTTTTTGTTTAAGTTTGTTTTTCACATCTAATATTTATCTTTTATACTATTTTTATTTTTATTACAGAAAACTATTTTTAATAGTTGTAATTTTAGTTAACAATAACTGCCATTTTTCCTCATTTAATATCATAAATATTGAATATTTCACTCATAGTGATTAAGGGTCAAAATATATTATATCATTTTGATATCAAGTTAAAAAGTTCAGATACACCCAATGTGAATGCTGCAGTATGTAAAACTTATTTGAATTCTGCATAAACTGATAATGACTGACTGTCCCTGTTAGCTTTAGAGCATGTGGAGGAAGATAAAGTTTATATTCTCGGAGGATTAGTGGATGAAACCATACAGAAGGTGAGACTCATGCTGGAGGATTTATTGATGAAAGATTTCATAGTGGAGAAACAGCTGAACTAAACAAGATCTCACTGCTTTCTTGAAGAAAATAAGCTTCACGAGGGCGAAAGAGTTGGGCATTCGCATGGCGCGGCTGCCGATCGACGAGTACATGGTGAAGAAACCAAACCCCAAAAACTTCCACTCCAAAGTCCTAGCCATCAACCAAGGTCCTCGCGTTCTCTACCTGCCGCTCTCACAATCCTCCTCATCCCGAGTGTGTAATTGACTGTGTGCTGTTGTGTTTCAGTGTTTGAAATCCTGCTGACATTTCGGGACACTAAAGATTGGACTAAAGCACTCGTGGCTGGTGTCCCTCCTGGAAAAGGTTACATGTTGGCCTCGGCAGCATCTACAGACGTGATCAACGGATCAGCTCAGGGAGAGCTGTAGACAGAGCAATATACAGTGACAGTGTTACAAAGTCATCTATATTAGATAACTTAATGTCTGACTGTATCAGTAAGATTCAAAATACTCGACTGCATCTTTTGTATTATGTTTTATTTATGTCCAAGAATGGTTTCTGCACAGTCAAAAACTGAACTGATTCATTTTGTTTTTCGACATTAAAGCCACTGATATATGAAGTTTAATGTCTCTTCCTTCTTTTTTACTGTATTCTTGTTTTCAATGTGACATGGATCACATTACAAGTGATAACAGTAGCATCTCCTTGCTCATATTTGCCAGAGCTGTCTTTCAATGTCAAACTTACAGGCAGTTCAATTATATTATTTATGTTAATATTATACATTAGGGCCTGGTTTCGCAGACAGGGCTTAGACTAAGCCAGGATTAAGCCTTAGTTCAATTAGGACATTTAAGTAGCTTTATAAACATTCCTTAAAAAAACATTACTGGTTTGCATCTTGAGACAAAACAATGGCACTGACATTTAAAGATACATCAGAGCAAGTTGCTTTCAGGTAAAACAGCTCAGACATGCATTTTAGTCTGGGACTAGACTCAAGCCTTGTCTGTGAAACGGGGTATAATGTTCCAGTCCTGTATCTTTTTAATAACGACTCTTGACTAAAAAAAAAACACGTTTATCAACTAGTTTGAGCATCAGCGCGACCTAGCGGCTGACTTTTGTAACTGCACAATGAATCTTCTTCCAGGTGTTGTGCCGAATTTCGACCCCCTGCCAAATTATTACCCCCCTCGTTGAAGTCAGTACCTGATTGCCTAATCCTAACCCCACCCCTAATCTTAACCCCTCCCCCAAAACTAATCCTAAACCTACCAATGCTAGAGGGGTAATCCGGCAATTCGGCAACAACACCGGAACCATCATCAATAGATTGTACTTATTTAACAATAAGTGTCATATTTATTTAAAACGCCCCATTAATGCATGTAAAAATATGTTACTCACCAGGAAAACTATTGGTTTGACACCAAATAGGTTATTTTTGTTTAACGTTTTATTTCTTGTTTAAACACATACGTTTGTTTTTTCCAAATGTGTCATAATATATGTTGATACATGGATTCATGTAAAAAGATTATTCAATGCTGTTATAGACATCACTGTGTAATCTTGTAATATTTAAGAATGATAGCTAAACTAAACATTTCATATTTGACGGCTAGTTTAGATGTTAAACAATAATAATAATTAATTAATAATGTAATAATTAGTAACTGCCATGTGAGGGGACTAGAAACAATAACGAACCATTTTCATCACATTAGGCATAAGTTCAATAATGAATGTGTACGTAGGCCTATTGTAAACACAATTTAAAAAACTTATTTACCATAGTGTTCGTAGCCTTAAGTAAATTAAATTGTCTACGAAAATTATACATAAAACATGGGCTAAATATTAGTTGACCCTATGTTATGGCTACTTTCTTTACTGACACAGACGAAAATGAAAACCCTGTCAGTCAAAGCAGAGAAAGAGAGAAGCAGTCGAGCAACAGGAGGTGACAGAAGAGTTTTTGTATATTTTTCTCATTTTACGGGGTTGCCAACTCTCACGCATCTTGCGGGACACTCACGCTTTCAGCATCAATCTCACGCTCTCACGCACACGCAAGAAATGTCACGCCAAAATCCATTTTTCTCCCCTCTCAATCGAATCCGTTAATATTCTGTTGATGACTAGACTACCACCGCGTATACTTATATATTAGGGGTGGAGTGGAAATCAGGAGAGTCGGGACTTTTCCCGGTGAGCCGGTAATGTGTCGAGGTGTTCCTGGTGTGCGGCCGCTGCCCGCTGCTCAAACTGTGCAGCCTCTCTGCTCAACGCGAAAATAAATTCATCGATCCGCATTTTTTGTTCTGGTTCTTAAATGGTCTAGTGGTGGATTTTTTTGCCAAGCGTGTCAGAGGTTACGGGTTCTAATCCGCACTTGTATAGTTTTATTTTCTCCAGTTTTAGTTTTATTCATTTATTTTCTCATAAAAACTGAATATGTTCATCATCTCTGGTAACAGTCTATATCAAGCAGGGACACTTTGTGTGCATTTTATTTTGTGATTTCACTGGAACGAATAGAGTCTCCACAACGGCGATAGATTGAAGCGCGCGTCCGAGTGAAGACTGCGCGCGCGCCACAAGAGAACAACTGTATCCATGACACTGAAAGCAGCGGCAACAAGCGCTCAGCTTGATTTAAAAAATATATATATATTAGCGCTAGATCTCTTATTTAATACCGAACTAAATGAATGCTCTGCTAGGTAACTGGAGATGTTTTATTTATTTGTATTATGTACATCCATGCCTCAATGTTTCAAAAAGTGGTAGGGGACAATATCGATCCTGAGAAAAAGTGGTGGGACACGACTTCACTGGATCTAAACAAATCAATCTAACCAGATGTGACCAGCGGTGGCTTTCTTAAAGGTCCCCTGACATGAAATTTTCACTTTCTGAGTTTTAACATTAATATTAGTTCCCCTAGCCTGTATTTGGTCCCCTCGTGTCTAGAATTTTCAATCGGTGTAACCGAGCTTTGGCCGATCTTTCTCTTCTCTGCAGCTCAGACGCGCTGATCTTGAATCTCCCCGTTATGACGTCATCAGGAGGAAAGGTTACCTCCCCTTTCTCTGCTTTGCCCGCCCAGAGAATTTGGCTCACTCATGAGAAAATGAGCCAGGAAGTACGAACGCACGAGCGCGATTAGAGTTTTTCCTCATATTCACTAAAAGTTTTTTTGGGAACCAAAATGGTTCTTCTATGACCCCTATTTTGGAACCTTTATTTGTAAGAGTAGGCATGTGACTGTTTGAGCTGTGAATGTTTGAGCTGTAATTTGCCATTAGATTCCTCCAAACAGAATCTGCCATCAACACATTCTTGTCACGGTTTATGAAATCGCTGGTTCCTTCTTGTCTCGTGTGTATGTTGTGTGTGTGTGTATTGTGCGTGTGGGCGGCAGTTAGTGCCTGTTGTTCATGATCACACCCCCAAGTGGTTGCTTTACTTGTAAAGCCTGCGCTTACAGGATAACAAATATTTTTGAACCTACAAGTCAGGGCTCCAGACTAACTTTTACAAGGAGCGTTGTAACAAAATAGCACAGTATCATACAAGCACCAATTCCTTTCCTAGTATCAATGCCAGACCTATATGTTCATAAGCAGGGCCCGACATTAAGCCTTTTTATGTGCTTGTCCTTAGACAAGTAAATCTGTCATTCGCTTGTCCGAGTAAAAAAAAGGTGTGTGTGTGTGTGTGTGTGTGTGTGTGTGTGTGTTGAAGCAATATTCTCATTTGTTCTCAATTTGATCAATAAATTCAATTATTTAGAATAATAAGACACTATAGGGCTGTTACCCTAAGTAGGGCTTATCAAATTAAATCATTTACACTGAAAAATTACAATTGCATAAACTAATGTTATGAAATTGCTTTAAATATACAAATAAGAAACGTTGGAAAGAATGATACTACTTTTAAACATAACACTAAACCGCCAGTAGGTGGTCGCAGGCAACAGTCTTAATGAGTGAGTCATTGATTAATTCGTTCAAACGATTCGTTCAAACGGCTGATTCATTCAAGAGTGAGACAGATGTTTATGAATGGGTCATTGAATCTTTGACTCAACTGATTCGTTCAAAATGTCCATTCAAAAAATCCACTTGTCCCAGACAAGCGTTAATGTCGAGCACTGATAGGTAAGCTAACTACTAACTGCAAATTACTGCATGATACTGATGTCTGATCATGCCTGAAAACTCTCAGTGTAGGTGTAAACTCTGTTTTGGGGATCTGGCTAACTTGCCCACAAAGGACAATATCGTTTTAATACAAAATTGGCCAATATTACAGATACAATTGACCAACATAACTTCTCGTATAATAACTTTGGAATGGCCAGCCTGTGGTGTCCCACGTACACTTATCTAAAGTAACACTAAATCAAAACAGACGCACCCAGTTTTAGGTTGGTCAAGCATCATTTTAGCTCTCCTAAATGGAAATAAATTGTCTTTGCAAACCAAGTACACTTGAATTAGTGCCGATATAAGTCATCACTAATCTGACGCAAAAATTGCGGTAACATACGAATCCGTTTCTACTTGGGAAAATAATTGCAGAGTAATTTAGAATTAATTCAAACATACATTTCGTAGGCAAAACAACTCCCATAGAATGGAGAGAAAAAGTGTGTGCTCTCTGAAGCTTTGAATATGAAAAGGTTTTTGTTTCAGGATTAATGAGATGCGCGTTCACTGTTTCTGATGTAGATTTCAAATGCCTTGTGAATCACATTGTAGCCACATGGCAATTCTATGCTCCTGTACATGGGTTTACTGCAGCTATATCGAAAATAGCATGGAATTCAACACAGACACACGTGATAATTAATCCAGACAAGATACATGGCCTAGAATGCATGGGATCTACAACCTTTAAGTGTTTCATACAACACTCACAGTAAAGCAATCATGTGTTTTAAAGAATAAACTTAACTAGCCTATGTGCACATATAGTAGCACAAACAACTTTAAAGTGTGTTCTACGAGCACAATGTGAGAAGCACAATTCAATATTTGAAAATACAAACAGAATTATTGCATGCTTTTTAGTCCAATCGCTGTCAAGAGTTTTGGGAGACATGGACTTTGTAGCATTTAGCTTAGCCTTGAGATCTGATTTTTAACCTGTGCATCATAGCTGTCATGATTCTGCCATGTTCTTGATTTTCCTAGTCTTGTGGCAGGATCATGTTAGAACCATGTTTTGTGTACAAGCGCATGGCCTGTTGTTTGGGCCATGCGCTTGTGTTGTCTCGGTAGATACCCCTTGTTATCCTCGTCTTGTGTTATTACCGAGTCTGTGTCACCTGTTCCCCTCATTAGTTTCTCCCTATTTAATCCCCTTGTGTTTGCTGTCCTGTGTCGGTACATTGTCAACTGATGCGTGTAACTCTTTGTCTGAATCTCGTGATAAGTATTGTGAGTTTGTGTAGCTGTTTGTTTCTTTTGTTCTAGTCTTCAAGTCAGTATCTAGTCCTAGTTTATTTTCTTGTCTTAGTCTTGGTGTACTGCCCTTCAGTTCTGTTTTGCCCCCTCGTGGGTTATTGGTTTACTGTTTTGTGCCTCAATAAATCCCTGTTGCTGCATGTCGTCTGCGTTTGAGTACTCTTCTTCAACCACATGACAATAGCATCCTGTTTTTCCCAACTTTGCTTTTCATAAACAAATGCATCGATCTATCAAATCACGTTTTCAGATTGTTCACCAACTTTCTGTTCTTTGCTCATTCTCATCACGTGTTGCTAGCTTGTTGCAACAATGTCAATACAACAATGGAGAAAACATGCTGATTTTAAAACTTTAGGCTCTAATTTACTGCTGTTAATCGAGTACCAGAATATAATTTGGAAGATGTTATTCCGATTTTAGGTTTAATATCTTGTTGCGTAAGCAATCAAGGAGAATCTACAAGGGTTTTCATTCTTCATCTGGGCTGCCGCTATCATGTCCCTCACATGTGGTTGTGTTGTTGTAAACCTTTTTTTTCCTTCCAAAGTGTAGATACTCTATCAACAATGGAAACAACTTAAAATACTCACACTTTTCTGCTCATACAGAGAAGAATGCATCAGTCGCAACTACTTATATTTGTGTAAACTCACAATAACAAGAATACATCGTGCTTTTGTAAACTAAAACAAACAGGGAACGCTTTCATGGTCTCCGTGGCGTGAACTGGAGCGCGTCTCAAAAAAAGAACTGAAACACAGTGTATAGCCTCACAGACATGAGAAATATTTCTGTAAAAAGCTTGAAATGTCCACTTTTAAACAAAAAAATTCTAATCGAAAGCAAATACCGGCTGATTAGGCTATCATGTCATCCATACCCAGGTGAAAAAGACGTACTGTTAAATGTATTGAACATGCATTATAGTATATTTTTATTGTACTAAAAACATACTCAAGTACATTTTTAATACATTTAATAGTATGTCTTTTTCACCTGGGTATGAAAGGTGCATTTCTCTCTAAAGGCACATCCACTTTACAGCGGGGATTTAGATATACCTCCGAGCACCCAGTATTTCAACACATAAATTAGCAGTTTTCCAAATGTGCCTAAATATATGTTGATAAACAGATCAACCTGAATGTGTATATAAGGCTTATGTTGATTAACAGATCAATCTAAAAAATACCTTGTTTAACGGACCAGAATCTAAAAATAAAAATGGATTAAGTCTATGCTGTTTTGGTCATCACCGTTTAATCTCGAATAGAACTAAATTCTTAGTAGGAACATTGATGAGGAGAACCGCAGTAAAAATCCTTATAGTCATTCATGTAAACAAGGCTTGCTGTATAATCAGATTTAAAGAAATATAATCTTCTTTATAACAAGCATGTGTTATTCAGCGTACTGTATTAAACTTTTGATTTATAATTATTGTTTTAATTAAGATGGGTTTAGATATATATTCTGAGTATAAATTCTTCTTTTCGCTTCGATATGAGGAACTGTTTCAAATATAATGGTCACATGCACTGTTTTTTTCACAATTTAAAGAAGTTGAAAGCCCAATGTATAATGTGACTATAAAAAAAAATTGTATATTAAGTCGAACTATTGAAGATCCTGCTAAATTTTAATTTATTAGTATTTCTGATGTTGTCTTAAATAGTATTTAATATTAATAAACTATTGTAATTACCTTAAATTTGAACTGATAAGATTGATTTTAAACATTTTATTATAATGACCACTCGGATCATGTAATCCTCCTCATAGATCCTTAAAGAATCAATGAACGATCATCAATGATAGATATCCGTAATAAAATCACAGAATTTTACCCGATTCACGCTCAGAGGACCACATTATCGTTCATCATCGTGGTTTGGGAGACACAACACTTTAGAAAAACACTTCCAAGTTAGAAACTATAGAAATGATCCCTGAAAGTATAGTCTTAACTCAACTCTTCGCTCGACCAGCGCCCGTTCAGCGACACGATGAAGCTCGGCGACGGTAGTGAGCGATGACGTCACACATGCGACTTTACATCGATGATTAAAACAACGCGTCAAACGCCTCGGATTTAGAGGCAATATAAATACAAACACAAGTAAAAACACGACCCTCTACTCAAAGACTGTGACTTTTATTGTTAATAAATGGATTGATTAAATCCACAGAGTTAACGTGAAATCAATACTGTCTAATAAAACACCATGCATTGAATTCAAGCACCCCTCAAAGGGAAAGGCATATCACCCTAAAACAAATGTTCTGTCATAATTTATTTACCCCTGTTATTCCAAACCTGGAGAATGGAAAAAAAATGATGATAGAATTTTTATTTTTGGGTGGACTATCCTTCTAACGTTTTGGGAATTAACATACATTCATTACTATATGTTTAAGCAATTTGTAATTAATTAAATTTTATTTTTCTTCAATAAAGCATGTAAAACATAAAAAAATTAAAAAATATTTTTGTTTAACATTTTTTATTTCTTGTTTAAACACATAAATGAGCAGTTTTCCAAATGTACCTAAATAGCCTATATGTTGATTAACGGATCAGTGTAAAGACATACCCTGCTTAACGGATCAACATCTAAAACTTATAAATGATGCTGTTTTGGTCATCACTGTTTAATCTCGAATAGAACAAAATTCTTATTAGGATCATTGATGAGGAGAACTGTAAAAAGTCTTGTAATCACTCATGTAAACAATGCTTGCTGTATAATTACCAGAGTTTAAGAAATATAATATTGTATCGAATTTGCCATGACGGGATTTCATCTAACAAGACCGTGTTACTTCACACTGTTTCATATATTTTTATTTAGTATAAACTCTTTTGTAGTCCTCGTCTGTGAACAAGCCCTGCCTCTTTGATGTGATTGGCCATCTCGCTAATTTCACATGACGAGCTCTGTTAAATTAATGAGGCAGAGTAGCCTAAAATTAACTTTTAACGTTATCCTATCATTAACATCTTTACTCGTTCTACTCACTGAAATAATAAGACCATAGATAATATATATATAAATATTATTTTGCAAGTCGACATCTTGTGAAAGATATGCTTGATTCATAGTGTTTTCAATTTCAATGATCGTATATTAAAGTTAATTATAATATGTTATCATGTGAATATTTAATTATGAACTAATAATTCATTAAAAATCTGAATTTGGAATGAATTTTAAGTTCTTATCACACAACGTAAAACAAAAAAAAATGTACAATTCTTTTCTTTATAACTATGTAATAGAATAACCACTCAAATCATGTAATCCTCCTCATAGATCCTGAAAGAATCAATGAACGATCATCAATGATAGATATCCGTGATGAAATCACAGAACACTACCCGATTCACGCTCAGAGGACCACATTATCATTCATCATCGTGGTTTGGGAGACTCAACACTTTAGAAAAACACTTCCAAGTTAAAAACTATAGAAATGATCCCTGAAAGTATAGTCTTAACTCAACTCATCGCTCGACCAGCGCCCGTTCAGCGACACGATGAAGCTCGGCGACGGTAGTGAGCGATGACGTCACACATGCGACTTTACATCGATGATTAAAACAACGCGTCAAACGCCTCGGATTTAGAGGCAATATAAATACAAACACAAGTAAAAGCAAGGCGTCTATCGCAATCACAGTGTATTTTCAATGTTAATGAAATAATTAATTAATTCCACAAAGTTTAAACCGACTTCAAGATATTGCATGATGAAGCAGCGGTGACTTAAACACCACGCATTGAATTCAAGCAACCCTTATTTTTTGGAGTGTAAGTACCTTATTTATTATATGTTTAAGCACTTTGTACCTGAATTAAATGTTATTTTCTTCAAAAAAACATGCAGAACATAAAACTTTACCTGTATATAATGTCAATACCCACAATCCCTCTCGGTTGCAACTTTCCCTTTTCATGGTTGCAACTTTCAGACTGCATTTTGTCATGTGTATTATCGATCAGCTTCATTAAAATTATTAAGACTACATTTCGAACATTTGAACACATATTAGTATGCCTGAATTCAAAAGGAAACAACATATAAGCCTTTATCGATGTCAAAGAGTATAGAAGTACCAAGAGGCGAAACTCCATTGCAGTTTTGAAACAATCGCTAGATGGCGCTGCTGTGTCGCTGTCGCCATTTTGGACTGAACCAACGGCTTTACCGTTTAGTCCAGTCATTTTATCAAAAAAGGTTGAACAAACTGCAACAGAAGCAAACTCAACTGATTTTGTTATGCTCAATATGTCCCGAGTAAGGAAAAAAATAGGGGAAAGTTTCGAAAAAGACCCAAATATAGCCTATTCATACCCCTATTCATTCTTTTTCTCACGTGAAAATGGTAAACATTTTAACCTTTAGATATCACCATGACAATTACTGAGTTTATTACTTACATCAAGACAAACAAAAAATGTATTACAAGTTTTTTGAAATTGTTTGTTTACATGGACAAATGTTGCATAATCGAATTGCGTATGTGCTAATTTGCATACAATACCCAAACAGATCTAAACATTGGGTGTAGCAGGTGACAATGTCTTGTTGAATCTTGTTGACATATAACAGTAAAATACTTAATGTTAAGGTCTGAATGGAACCCATTTAGGCTACCCATGAGCATTAATACAGGAAGAAGTAGCCTACTTTAGAAACCAGCCTTTATTAATTATTATTGCAGAGATGGGGTTTGGGGCTGGGTCTGTGGGACTGTTTCTGAGGGAGGGAAGAACAGGAGGTAAGGAGAATGCAGAAAACTAAAGGTAGGTCAAATAAAAAGGGTCTGGATCAAAAAATCTAATTACGTACACAATGCACTCAATGCCCAAACCACTCAATGCCACTCAATTGTTCAAGGTTGACCCCCATTTTGGCTTAAAATGACTGGACTAGTTAGCTCAACTACAGCATTAACATTATGCCTGGAAATAATTTGAAACAAATAACAAGACCTATGGTTGGTCTTGTTTTAAAGAAGACATTTGCCAGATTATTGTTGAAGTGATATAATTTATGAAAGTGAAAGAAAAAAAGTTATATAAGTTTGAGTTTATTAAAATGTACAAATGTCAAAATATAATTATTTTTATATTATATAAAAAAATATATTATACAAAATATATTTTATGGTACTTCTATACTCTTTATAGATGTGCAGCAAAGTTTGGTGCTTCAACTAAATCAGTCCTGTCATGCAACACAAGTTCAAGCATCGTTCCGGCATGGTTAAACTGATTACAGGGTTCGCACTCTTCTGGAAAACCTGGAAATATTTAGAAACTGATTTTGAAGGCCATAAAGTCATGTTTTTTTTTTTTAAATAAAAAAATCAATAGAATATCTTTTAATTAACTTTACACAACATTTATTTAAAGAAACACTGCATTCATTATATCATTCATGCATCCTCTGGGAGGGAATCATGATCTTGTTGACAGAAACAAAATGGTGAATCTACAGGCCTAAATATAAACAATAAACAATAACTGAACTTTTTATTAAAAACTTCTTTTTATTTTTATTTTTCTTCTTTTTTTAAATTTTTTACACGATTACACAAATGCTAGGCATAATTGTATGACCATTTAAGACTTAATTTTCCAGGAATTTAATATGTTTTAATTATTGCATGAATACAGAGAATATAATTATATATATGATCAGTGATGTGAGGAGTTATGAGTCGGCTGAAATATATAATGTGTGAGGTTTGGTAATAATAAGCTCTCAATCCCACATTAATTATGAAGCCTCGATTTGCAGCAAACTGTTTCGCAAATAACATTTTCGGAGAGGCTAGCAATAGCGAGCTAGCAGAAAGTATAACAAATATTTAAGTGACATATGAAGGTAAGATAAGATCCCACCCTTCTTTCAGAGCGTCTTCAAAGCCACGCCTCCTCCAAAACACATGAACACACACAGCAGGGAGCAAACAAAAGCGTCACGAGAGACGGCGTTAAACTACCTCATGACTCAAAGCACATCACAATAATAATGAACATAAACAACTTTAAGAGTTCTGACCTGTACCACCTGACCGCGGCAGATTCATTACACCGTTGATAGTGTTGCTGTTCAAACGCATAAATAAATTCGAGTCACAAACCACTCCGAATGTAACATCACGTGTTTCCATCTCTTCTAAATTACAATTAGTGAACTTGTAAATTAAGCTTGTTGTTTTTGTTCAGGAGGGACTGTAAAAGGCGGCTGCTGTTTCGTTTTCGGTGCTCGGTGACTGACGTCTGTCAAAGGGGCTGTTTACACCGTTTTCAACTAACAACAGAAACTTTTTATGCATTTTGGCCTTTCATTTACATGACAACAGCGTTTTGGGGGCCTGACAAGACACATTTTTGAAAACAATACCATTATCATCTTAAAAACGTGAATCTGTAAAAACGGTGACATCATGCACATGCGTAGCTATTACATGTTCAGTATATAGGCAGTGTAGTGTTTCTTTACAAAGTGACAAGTGACATCACCACCTACGGGCCTGACATGAACAACACAGCGTTTTTAGTCATTTTCAACATTCTCGTCTATACAAAGGTACAACTTTTCCGTTTTTAGTACTTCATTGTCTATCTGAAAATACGTTGACCGATATATATCATGTATGTATGTAATTGTGTGTATAGGCCTATTTGTGTGTGTGTGTGTGTTTGTTGGTTTATGTGATTTATGAGGACACAAATTTGTATAATGACATGTGTATTGCACTGTTATTACAACTTATAGGTGGTTTATGAGGACATTTCAAAAGTCCTCATAATTCAAAAAGCTTAAAATAAACATAAAAAACAATGTTTTATTAAAAATGTAAAAATGCAAAATGTCTCCTGTGACGGGTAGGTTTGGGGATAGGGGCAGTGTAAGGGGATAGAATATACAGTTTGTACAGTATAAAAACCATTAAGTCTATGGAGAGTCTGTGTGTGTGTGTGTGTGTGTGTGTGTGTGTGTTTGTGTGTGTGTGTGTTAGTGTGTGTGTTATTAGACTACTTAACTTAGTGATTGCTATCAGGATGTGAAGAGACTTTCAACCATCGTAACAAAAAATGTTTCTGGAACAAATCACCTATCCTGCCTTTAAACGTTTAAACGATACGTTTCTTAAAATGCTTAGTATTCGGAGGCAGCAGCAACCAAGCAACTCTCTCTCTCTCTCTCTCTCTCTCTCTCTCTCTCTCTCTCTCTCTCTCTCTCTCTCTCTCTCTCTCTCTCTCACTCTCTCTCTCTCCCTCTCTCTCTCTCTCTCCCTCTCTCTCTCTCTCTCTCTCTCTCTCTCTCTCCCTCTCTCTCTCTCTCTCCCTCTCTCTCTCTCTCTCTCTCTAACACACACACACACACACACACACACACTCACACACACACACACACACACACACACAAAAGCACATGCTCCATTTGCCATGAGAATGAGCGTTTGAAGAGCATCGACCCAGTCAGTCAGTCTGTCGTGGTCTGGAGAAGTACTCAAGTAAACCGCAAGAAACTGGATTCATCATCGTCTGTTCCGCAGAACGCCATAAACGGAGCAAACCTTTGGGATTTTAACAGTAACAGCTGTCTTTCAAAAGAGAAAACAGGACCAATTCACTAAATGTCTTCATTTAATCTCTAATTAATATATTCAAATAACTAAATGACCGAGAGATTTAATGGTCGGATCGGTTCTATCAATCGCATCAAGTGCACTAATTTATTTATAACGACGACGACCGTTTGTTATAAGTATGAAGCATAAATAATGTTTAATTCTTGCTCGGATGGGAGATCTTTTCAGTCTTTCTCTGAGAACTTGGAGGATTTTGACTCTATACGGAGTGTGCTTCTTTACAGGTTAGTAGGAATTGTTTGTTTGTTTGTTGCTTTTCTCAGCTACAAAGTTGAATACCGAGCAGCTTTTCCTCGCACGCCGGAGGGGATTTAAAGACCTCGTGCGGGTTTTGCGAGAGCAGGAAGAAGCTGTTAGACACAGTAAAATGTTTTTAAAATGATTAATTATTAAGATGTTAAATCGATTTTTTTTATAAATATGACAAAATCGTCTATTTGTAGAAGCGTATTTGTATTAGAAGCGTACAAATTTGTATTTGTTGAACAACAGAACTTTCATAATATTTAATAGGCTACTCCATTATTATAATGTTTGATTTTTGTATTATACTATTTTTTTTCTGTTGGAAACAGCACGAATGATTCTGAAGTCGTTTCTCTTAATGCGTAACTTCGTTCCACACTGTTCAACAAAGCTTCCGTGTTGCTATAGAAACGACTCGATTCTACCAATCACGATTTGAGAAACGTGTCACGTGGCCTTTGGACGAGACCCGTATGCGGATAACACGACAGGACGCAGTTGCCGTTGAAAAGAAGAATTCGCTTCTTAAAACAGCTCCGAATGGACACGAGCACAGGTTATTGAGTATAAAAATGCGCTGATGGCTTCTAGACAATTTACAGAGGGGAATGAGACGGAGTTTGAGTCCGACTTGCGTGAAAATAAGGAGGCTGAAGGAGGGAGCGAAACTGATTCCGATGCATCAAGTTACAGTTACTCAGACTCAGATTACTCAGAGTAAGAAACATCAACACATTCACAAATAATAGTTATTAATAATAACTGGATTGCTAATACGATATTTGCATGTTGCATGTTTCACCATAAAACTTTATTACTGAGATCTTGTCGACTTGACTACAGTATGTAAACATAGATATATAATGTATACATTATATCTTAATATTATATGTGTGTGTGTGTATGTTTGTGTCACACACAATCCCACACACACACACACACACACACACACACACATACACACACACACACACACACACACACATACACACACACACACACACACACACACACACACACACACACACACATACACACACATACACACACACACACACACACACACACACACACACACAGTACCTGTCAAAAGTTTGGTAACATTACTATTTTTAATGTTTTTGAAAAAAAAAAAATCTTATTTTCACAAAGCCTGCATTTATTTGATAAAAAAACAACAAAACAAAAAACAGTAATATTGTGAAATTTGATTACAATTGACGATTTAAATATTACAATTTAAAATAATTGTTTTCTCTTTTAATATTCTTTAGAAATTTTTCTAATATGCTGATTTATTATCGACGTTGGAAACAGTTGTGCAAAAAAGTATTTTTTGGAACCTGTGATACTTTCCATTGGTGAATAAAAAGTTGTAAAGAACAGCATTTATTCAAAATATAAATATTTTCTAATCGTAGAAGTCTTCTTTGCAATCATTTTTTTTTTATCAATTTAAATCATCCTTGCTGAATAAAAGTATTAATGTCTTTCAAAAAAAGGGAGAAAAAACGGACTCCAACTGAATTTTTATATATATATATATATATATATATATATATATATATATATATATATATATAATTTTTATATTAGTTGTCAGTTTAGGGGTCTCTCCCGACCCACATTTAAGAGAGGCTCATGAAAAGGGAAAATAGACCTCGTCCACTCTCTGCCCTCTCTCATTTTTAAGGGGAATTTCTATTTCCATTTGGAAAGTCAGCCATCATAAATAATTATATGCTATTCACCATCTTTAGTGAACTTATGGACGTGGTTGCCAAGAGCTAACCTCCAAAGTAGCGTGGCTTATTTTAGAAATGGAGAAGAAAACATAATGTCTGCTGGCTGTATATTGAGTCGAGTTTTTCTGGAATGAAGGAGAGGATTGTGTTTCAAAGGTCTCCGATGTGTGTCTTTCTCCTGCAGCATTCTGACTTAATGCTTGTGTAGAGTTAGTTCGGTTTGTGCTGTGAGATTCTCCTATACCATTTATTACTTCCTCATCATTTGGTGGTGAAATGTAGTCTGTTGCAAAGTATTTTCACACATATAGAAAACAACAAATTTATTTTTTTGCAGGATATTTGTGTGAGTATTTGATAGTGTTTCAAGCAGTGTCACTTTCTTAATCTATTTAACTAAATAACTTTTTTATTCAATTATATCATTATTAGGCCTAGATGCCTACATGCAATTTGAGTTTTTATTAATTGAGAAACTACATGGAATATTAATTTAAAAATGAATTTGTCACATTTTTATTTTGAAATCTTCAAATTAAATTGACAACCAATTAACTCATCAAATATATTCTTTTTATCTAGATTTGAGTTCATTTGTTGTTATTGTTGATCAAAACTATGAGAACATTTTTAATTAATTGAAATAAAGTTGAAGATGAAAAACATTTGAAAATTAAAAATGTTGCCTTTGGCAACTAACTGAAATCAAATAAGCTTAAGTTGAAGTACTAAAACAACTTAAAGTAAAACTGAAATAAAAAATAAATTAAAGCTAAATAGAAATATTTTGGGGGGGGGGGCTGAATGTAAAAAGTTACAAAAAGCACATAACAAAAATACTAAAACTTTAACTAAAATATAAATGAAAACTGAAAATAAAAGCTTTTTCAAAGTATTAATATTATAATAGTGTAAACATAATAGTACTATAATAAAACCTGCATGATTTCTACCTTATAAAGTTGAATTAATTAAAATAGTTTCCGATAGTTCAAAATATGAATAAATATTATACCAGTATATAATTAACTGTACTAAAATAAAACCTGCAGTCGATCTCTACCTTATGAAGTTGATTGAATTTGATGAAATAGTTCTTATTCATCCTGATTAGCTGCATGGGCTGGCTCAGAAAAGTTAGTTCTGAGAAATCAAATGCAGTGACATTATCTGGATATTATCGCATGCTTTAATGTTCCCTCTGTGTTGTGGCGCAGTGACCTAGAGCCGGAATGGCTGGATGATGTCCAGAAGAACGGTGAACTCTTCTACCTGGAGCTGAGTGAGGGAGAAGAAGAAGCTCTGCTGGCCCGAGCATCTGCCAATCACTCGGCTGCGACCAATCACGTACGTTTCAGCGAAAAGGAGGCGGAGATTATCACCGACAATGGTAAAAAGCAAGCAAACTCCAGCAACAAATCCAAAGCAAAACTCAAGAAGTTCACCAAGATCCTGAGACCAAAGCGGCGGCCATCTCAAAGGAAAGCCGCTGATGGGAAAGACGGAGGATCTTCCCAGCATCCCACCTCCATCCTGAAGAATCAAGCGGGTCAGCGGCCTGGAGTCGTGGTCCAGCAGCAGCGTCTGAAGGACGTGTGTGTGTATCTGAACCCGAAGCGCCTCGGCAGCGCCTCTCCTCCGTCTCCGGACCGAGGCGGCCTGTTAGAGGCCTTGCTGGGGGTCGTGCACCGGCCGGGAGGAAATACTGGGAAAAGAGGAGGAAAACTCATCATCCATGGTCTGATCCCACACAGTCCTGCTAGCAAGTGTGCTGAGATTCTTATTGGTAAGCACAACTAGACAAGGAGCAGGTCATTTTTCTTGTATTTTTACTAGTGATGATCAGACTTACAATAGTTTGAGGTTGGTAAGATTTTTTTTTAATGTTTTTAAAATTCACCCAGGCTGCATTTATTTGATCAAAATACAGAAAATTTGTGAAATATTATTACAAAGCTGTTTTCTATTGTTATATATTTTAATATGTAATTTAATCCTGTGATCAAAGCTGAATTTTCAGCATCATTACTCACATGATCCTTCAGAAATCATTCTAATATGATGATTTGCTGCTCAAGAAACATTTATTGTTATTATCAATGTTGAAAACAGTTAATATTTTGAGATTTGTTCAAGATTGTATGAGAAAGTTGAAAAGAACAGCATTTATTTGAAATTGAAATCTATTGTAACATTATAAACATCTTTACGGTCACGTTTGATACATTTAATGCACCCTTGCTGAATAAAACTATTTGTTTCTTCTTTATATATATATATATATATATATATATATATAAAATAAAATGCTAAACTCTTGAATGGTAGTGTTTGTTATTTGGCTGGTAAAACATGCAAAAATATCTCATGAACTTCAGATATCCAATCCAGCGACCAGAATAACATAGAAAATGTAGACTTGGTTCAGTAAGAAACCCCCTAGCATCCATTCAAAGACCATCCTAGCAATGCATTCACAGCCATTCAGAGTTTTTGAACTCAGTTTCTTCAAAACAGTCTGGTGGATGTAATGAAACTGTTAAGTCGAGCTGCGGCTTGGTGTTGTGGTTGGGTTTTTATTCATATTCTCTCTTACAACTGCCTGTTAAACACTCTAGTTTTATGTTCCCGGCACATTTGGTAATGAAATCATACGATTGGAAGTAACAAAAAAGCCTTTTATTCAATTTTCAGCCGTGAATATTTTTCTGTTGATGTACTTCGATGGGGAACCCGCAGTCACTCTCTCCCAGACACAGACCAAAGAAATTCCAAACGGGTTACACCACCCCGAAAACGCTTTCCCCAGCAGCTTTTTACGATTGCTTCTCAAACGCCCGTCCATACTAAAGCAATTAGACCGTTTATCTGAAATAACCGAGGGAAATCGTTGCATGCCGCAAAGAGAAGAGTGTGCAAATCTATCAGAGGCAGGTGGAGGCGCTGTTTGATGTGCATTTGTTTTTATCTTATGGTAGAAATACAGTTTACCAAAGCTCGGGAATAAGGCGACAATGAGCAGATGTTTGAGTTGAATATCTTTCATGCGTTCTGTAGGTGATGCTCTGGTTGCTGTGGATGATGTGGACGTCACCTCAGAAAACATCGAGAGAGTTTTGTCCTGTATACCGGGTCCCACACAGGTAAGTGTGCATTTTTGGCTACATATACATTAATCTGGACACATCTTTTGAGACACCTTGTTCACACGGTCTCTCTACGATCTGAGTGCGATTGCCTAAATGAACTTGACTAAGGGAGAAAACCATAGACTGTAAAAAAAATATGGACGTGACATCACCTGTAGGTTTCTGAAGAACAATTTTTTAAGCCCAAAAGTGGGCGGATCTTGCCATTTTTGAAACCCATCTTGGCCGCGCGTCACTCCCGGATTACCAAAAATTGGCAAAGAGGCGATTAGCTGAGGTGACGCTAACAGACAGCAGACAAACTGCTAGTAGTGACATCAGCGGGAATCCACCAGTCATTCAAGTGGCCACGCCCTTAATTATGCAGAACTTTAAGGCTTAATCAAATTTAAACGGATGAGTTATAAAAAAATTCACCCCCCTCACAGTTCTCATGATGGGCAAAATTAGCTATATAGACCAAAACCACTTTTTGTCCCAGGCTGTAAACTGAATTTTTCTGCTGTAAAGTTGGGCATTTTAACATGGGGTTCTGTGAGATTGACTCTCTTTTGCAGCCGGTCTCTAGCGGCCTGTCGATGAATTGCATTCATTTGATTTGATTTGATTCAAGAGAGAGACAGGAAGGTTGCCGCTTGGAGAAAACACACCAGGTTCTGAAACAAATGCTCCAAACGAGTGTAAATGCTTAAAGGAACACGTTGACTTTTTAGGACTTTAGCTTATTCACCGTATCCCCCAGAGTTAGATAAGTCCATACATACCCTTTTCATCGCTAACTGCTGTAACTCTGTCTGACGCAGCCACTGCTAGCCTAGCTTAGCACAAAGACTGGAGGTAAATGGCTCCAGCTAGCATACTGCTCCCAATAAGTGACAAAATAACACAGCCATCTTTTAACCGTATACATACTGGGAACTATATTCTCAGAAGGCGAAGCACTGCTACTTGGACGGAGTGATTTGCTCGCAGCACCTGAGAAGCCCCATGGTGAGGAGCAGAGTTTGTACACGCTGTGACTATACAAATCACAACATGTAAATAGGAAAATGTTGGCGTTATTTTGTCACTTATTGGTAGCAGTGCTAGCTGGAGCCATTTACCTCCAGTCTTTGTGCTAAGCTAGGCTAGCGGTGGCTGCGTCAGCTACAGCACACACAGAGATGAAAAAGGTATGTATGAACTTATCTAACTCTGAGGGATACGGTGAATAAGCTAAAGTCCCAAAAAGTCGGCGTGTTCTTTTAAAACTGAGACAAAGCTTGAGCAATGAAAATGAACAAATGTTTATGCTCATAATGTTTATTTTGTTCTATACAGCAGTCGACAGCAGTTCAACCCTTTGGTAGATATAAGGATGAAAGCTGAGAAATCTCAGATGCTTTTCACCACTTGTAAGACAAAAGCTCAGCTTTTCCCCATAAACTCCCAATTGCTGAGGGCACATAAGGGCAACTCCATGTTTTGGGAACTGAGGTCTGTTTTTAAAGGATTTATTTGACTTAACTGCCTTGAAATTAGACCTTTTTTTTTTTAACAAGACATAATGTTTTCAGATGAGCACTTTCTAAAAATGGTTTTGGTTTTTGCTCTGCGCCTCTTGGCCTGCGAGTAAATGCTATTTTCTTGAAAACCCTAAAGGCTAACAATATTTTCTACATTAACGAATGCAGTTTGTTAAGAGCTAAATGTAATTTGGGCTTGGTGAAATATTAGTAGTATAATCTTGTCATAAACAAGACAAATTGACTGTTGATGTGCATTTAAGCTTTGATAGTTTCCTCATGTCGTAAGCTACTGCTGAGTATTTTGGGTTAGTGAGGCTGTTGTTTGTTGCAAATTGTTAGTATAGTTAAACAGTTTTCAACTCTACAATTTTCCATTTATGGCCACAATAGCTACAACTGACTGATCTCAACCCAAAACACTTCATCTAAACCCAAAACCCAGAAGCTGTATGAAGTCTAAAGGCACGTTTCCAACAACCCCTAAACTCAGTTTCCTTCACTGGTGTTTGAAATTAAGAGCATTTAACCTTAAAACAGTTGTGAAGAATCATATGTGCTTCACATAGGAAAGTGCGTTTAAATAGGGGTGTAATGATACCCTCATGTCACGATTCGATACATATCCCGATACTGAACTCACAATATTATTGCGATACTCCAAAACATATGGGAAAAGGTTAACAAAAAATGTACAGTTGATTAAAATTATAGATTTGGTTTTACATTGTGTGTGTAAATGAATAGGCCTGGTGCTGATAACTCAATGCACACGACAATAGTGACACCAGAATAACAATATTCATGATTCAGAAGCTGAAAATACATAATTATTACAGACGAACACATGCTTGCACTCTCTCACTGACTACATATATTTAAAATAATGTGTCTTTACTGGTAACATCAGACATTTGGCATTATCAGGACCCACAAATATTCCCCCGTTGCATTATTATACATTATATTCAACATTATATATAGTAGTACTGACACTAAAACGTGATTTTTTTTCTCACAGAAATTTTCATCTGGGGTGAACTACACACAATACAGATTGTCACGATACATACTTATGCATTTTTGTATTGAATATATTGTTACACCCCTACGTGTAAAGCATCAGTGATTTGAACGAAGCCCGAACTTACAACTTTGGCATGCAACGTTCCTCACACCAGTTATGCTACAGTCATGAATGCTGTGCTGTTAGTTTTGATGCAACTATATGTTTTTCTGTAACTCCAGCTAGTTTTCATGCTTCTCTCTGAGAATGCTTTTCGTTTGATCCCTTCTCAAGCGGGTTTTGTTCACTCTGTTGCCTGGGAGAGGATGGAATGTTGAAATTACAGAGTTCTGTCGCCACGTAGCGACAGCGGTTACGGTAACGCTTGTTTTTGTAGGCCACAGGAAAAGAGCCATTATCCTGTGGAGAAGAGAGAGGGAGAAAGTGATTAAAGGACGAGAACCGATAGCAAATTACACCATAGGACGAAAAAGGACAGGCGAGGCTATTATGATATTAGGGTTGAGGAACTGTGCTCTTGTGAGGTTTCCAGAGGCTTGCCAAGATTTTAAAACGAGTCTCGGCTGGTGAGTTATGAAATTGTATGGAAAGCATTGTGTGATTTGTTGAATTTAAAATGTTAAGAGTTACTACACCACAGGAACAGAATCATCATGTCCACTGGTCTTTTTTTGCCCTGTTTACTCCTGGTATTAAGATGTGTTTTGGTCTATCGAATCACAAGTAGATGAGAGACACATTCCTGTTTACTCCTGGTGTTTTAATCTGTTTATTTTGTCCACTTTCAACCACTTCTGTCCTGATTTCTTCAAGGGGAGGGTCTATGGGCTTGAAATGTATGGGGTTTTCAGATCTTTCGATCTAATGGACAAAATAAGCTCATGCAATTTACATATGAACGTGACCGGAGACGACGGTAAAACACACGTAAGATCAGCCGAACGCTGTGAGTGTGTGTTAGAGATCAGGAATGGCGAGAGGACATTGTGCTCGATACGTTTTTCATCTTCAAACCAAACTTGGTTCTCCAGCCGACAGAGTTTAACCCCGTCTGTGTCACCTCTGCTCATGATGTCACGCATTAGTTCAGTAGACGGAGAGAAGACGGTCTTTTGAGGCGGTTTGAACACATTCGATCACATGAGCGTTTACTCTACGAAAGCAATCCGGTCGAATGTGTTTTTGACAACCTCTGGAAGTGATGGAAAGAGGACGAGCTCGAGACGCTGTAGACCCGCTTACAGCCGTATGTAGTGCTTGTGATCCGATCGACCAAATGGATCTTAATACTGGATGTAAACAGCCTTGTTCATCTGTGCATGCATTAAATTGATCAAAAGTGACAGTAAAGAGAATCTATTTCAATAAATGCTGTTATGCTTGTTTGAACTTTCTGTTCATCAAAGAATCCTGAGTGTTTTCAACATTTATAATTATCATAAATGTTTCTTGAGCATCAAATCATCATATTAGAGTGATTTCTGAAAGATCATGTGACACTGAAGACTGGAGTAATGATGCTGAAAATACAGCTTTGATCACATGAATAAATTACATTTTACAATATTAAAACAGCTATTTTAAGTTGTAATAATATTTCCCAATATTACTGTTTTTACTGTATTTTTTATTAAATAAATGCATCCTTGGTGAGTATAAGAGACTTCTTTCGAAAGCATTAAAAAAATCTTACCGACCTCAAACTTTTACACAGAAATGTAAGTATCATATACATTTTTTTTTATATTATGTTTTTTGAAGCACATCTAAATAAACAATAATACTTAAACATCAAGTGTCCGCCAGTCAAGCAACAGTCATTGAGTTTATCAGATCTCTCCAGGTATTAAACCTCACTGATAATAATAAGAATAGCATTGGCCGTAAATGATAATGATATAATATCTCTATGTGATCTGAAATCGGCAGTCTTCCACATCCATTAATGACAGCTCAGCACTGCAGTCCAGCTGCTCGCGGTCAGCAAACACTCGTGTGTGTGTGTGTGTGTGTGTGTGTGTGCGCACTAAAAATGCAGGGAAAACTGGCATGCCTTGACTTTGCTGACCAGAAATGCTGCGATAGGGGCGGATATTCTTTACTTCACTGTCAAGGCCAGACTTCAGGTGTTACCAACCAGATACAACCTAGCATTATGGTACCCTGAAAATTACTATCCACACTGCATAATGCATTCTAACTCTGATCACCTTGAATCAGTTGCCCATATTGTAAATGGCTGTAATATGTATAAAGGGTTATACACAGCACGCCATGACCGTATTGTAGATCTCATTGCAAGTGCTGTTCAAAACATATTTCCAAAAAATATGCCTATGTATAAACATTCACGAGTAATACCGGACTGGTTTAACAGTTCTGATGATTTGATTCGAAACATCCCTAACACCCCTGACGTTGTGCTCATAGATACAGATAGAAGGGAGGTGTTAGTCCTTGAAATAGGTTGTGTTTTTGATTTGTATATGGACATTGCCTTTTTGGAAAAAATGACTAAATACCAACCCCTCCTTGCAAAGATCAGTGACCTAGGCTATGCATGTAAGTTGATATGGCATTGATATTTGGCAGCCTGGGACATGTCCACAAATCGGCTGTTAGTGGACCGAGACTGGCAGGGCTACCAAAAGGAAAGTCTAAACAGCTGGCAAAATTTTGCTCTATATCTGCTGTAATCGGCAGCCTTGCTGTGTGGCGTAAGCGATGTTTTATATACCCCTGAGTGTCGAAGCTGTGTTATCTCTGAAATATTTGAACCCTTTCTGTAAGAAATTGGATTGGTGGATTCAAATAAAGAAATCAAATGTGTGTCTGCATGTTAAACCGGCGAGTGGGAGTGAATACGCTGCTCTCTGAGCGCTGTTAACTCACAGATGGGCGCTGTTGCATTTAGTGATCTCAGTGTGTGCTTAATTTGATTTGTACAACATGTTCAACTTAAATCATAAATCGAGTTAAAATATTTCTACACTAGCATTAAACATTTGTGTCAGTATGATTTTTCCGTAATACTTTAGTTTAGGGTCTAATTCTCACTATTAACTAGTTGCTTATTAGCATTAGTCTGTTTAGTAGTACTTATAAAGCACATATTAATGCATTATTCTGCATGACCATATTCTACATCCACCTGAACTTAACAAATACCTATTAATAAACAGTAATTAGTTTATTGTGGCAAAAGTCGTGGTTAATAGTGAGAATTGGACCCTAATCTGAAGTGTGACCGATTTGTCTTATTGTTTCTGAAGAAAGTCTGATGGAAGTTATGGCAAGTCACCATTAGTGTTCTTTTAATTATTTTAATTTCTTTATTCTAAACGGCTTTAATTATTCTTATTTCTTTTGATTATTTTAATTTCTTCTATGTAAAGCACTTTGAATTACCATTGTGTATGAAATGTGCTATATAAATAAACTTGCCTTGCCTTAATTTCTTCCATTTCAGCACATATACACATCTTGCTTTGGTTGTAATTCTATATAACATTTTCAGTCTGCTGAACAAACTGATACACAACTAAGAAAGTTCTACATCACAGTTAAGTAATATCAGTGCTCATATTAAAGAGGCCATATTATGCCCCTTTTCAAAGTCTTGATGTTGTTTTTGGGCTCTACTAGAAGAGGTTTTCATGCTTGAATGTTCAAAAAACACATAATTTTCCCCATATTATCCACTGTGGCAGCTCTTCTCTTGCCAGTCTGTCAGTAACGCTCTGTTTAGTTCCGGTCTCTATGAAGCCCCTCCTTCTGAAAAGCACACTGTGCTCTGATTGGTCGGCTGGACCAGTGTGTTGTGATTGGTCAAGTGCTTCGAGCATGTTTGGGAAAAGCCATGCGAGTTACCACGAGTTTCAACGCGCTACTAACTAACTCAACGAAGCCGTTTATTTTGCATATGCCTTGGGCGGGAATGGTTTGGACATTCCCGGAAAAAAACTCAAGGCTACAATAGAAGCGTTTCAGGGAGTTCAGAAACAATGTGAGTGTAAACATTTTTCATAATCAAACAGCAACATTACACACTAAAGACAGTTGAAAATGTAAAAAAAGCATAATAGGTCCTCTTTATCTTAAATGCGAGCTTTGACCTACAAGTAAAATAACATTATTAGTTTTGAGTTCATAGAACTTATTAATATCACAGACCAACTTTAATTTATAAGTTGATTAAATAAAAATAAAAAAGTCCTGAAGCTGGATGTAGGGCTGCATAACGATTAATCGCGACTTTTCGTTTGCAGAATAAAAGTTTTTGTTTACATCATCTATGTGTGTGTACTGTGTATAATAATTAAGTATATATAAATACACAAACATGCATGTATAATTTTAAATAAATCTATTTGTATATTAAGTATTTATAATTATTTATAATATAAATTATATTTAAATATAAAAATGTATATAAACATGTAAATATTTTTTAAATATATACATGCATGTGTGTGTATTTATAAATACATAATTATTATACACAGTACACACACATAGATGATGTAAACAAAAACTGATATTCTGCAAACGATTAGTTGCGATTAATCATTATGCAGCCCTAGCTGGATGACTCAAGGTTTCTCAGCTAAAGTATTATCTGGTGACATCTAGTCATGTGTAATAATTGCGGAGGTTGTCTGTGTTCTTAATCCCGTGCGAATCGGCCATGTCTGTAATTTGTAAAGTAAAAATTCCCCCGCAAATGACCTACCATATTTCGCCGAACACCGACGTCCTGAGGTAATGTTAGTCCTGTGCGAATCGGCATCTCTGTGATTTGGCGGGATCGTTTATAATTTTTTCAAGGTTTTTGTTTCATGCGCGCCTTTTTATCCATCTTTCGCGAAGAATGGAGGCTGCGTTGGAGTGTTTTGACAGTATTTTGGGTCATGTCGCTAGCACCAACTACAAAATTTGCAGAAAGAGAAAGCTGAAAATCATCAGAAGAGCAAAAACAAAAAGAATGATTAGATGGAGATGAATGACATGTATAGCAGTATCCGGTAAGGAACATTATTCTGTTTTTGATATATCATACAGCTAGACCTATAATAACGGCAAGACTTTTCCAAGCAATAGCCTATTGACGTCATATCCGGGAGATGAGTCAGTAAATTTGAGTAAAATCACAGGTTTCGCTTATCCCGTGCGAATGCGCCACACGAAATTCAGATGTGGGGGGGTAATTTCTAAATCACACGTGGTCCCCAGATAATACCAATCCCGTGCCAATAGGGCTTAAGATACAGTCAAACCCAAATTTATTCTGACACCTTCAATATTTCTCACATTATCACAGTTTATTCACTATAGTTTAGAAAATGGTAATAAAATATGACAAGAACTCAGTTATCAGATCAGTTGATATTTCACTGGTTTTGGCTTTCTTTCTGTTAGACTGTCTCATAAATTAATTATGTTGAATATCTGTCAGATGTAAATTTAACTCCTCAATTAGATAATACCAGTTTAGCTCAAAAAATCACCAAGCAATGCTTCATTTTGTTCAGTCTGTGATGTAAAAATGTCACATTAGCAATTAAAGAAAAAACTCTTAAGCAAAACAAGGTCAGGTCAAAGTGTCTGAATAATTTTTGGTCCCAAATTTGTATACATTTTACTGGTAGTCACTATATGAAGAATTTTTGGATACAATATTTCACAGCTTACTTATTTTGCTATCCTCACTTACATAAATGAACTATAGTGTCCTGCACCCACTAGTAAAAAAATATCAAATTATATCTGGTGTCTGAATCATTTTTGGTTTGACTGTAAGATTGTATAGTTGGTATTTAAATTTGATCATCAGTATTAATTTCAGATTCTTTCTCTGTGTTTCTCAGGTGAGGTTAACTCTGGAGACGGTGTGTCCCGTCGGTAGCGGCCCGGACTCGAGACCCAAACCGTCTCCTCCGGTCAGTCAGCTGGTCCGACTGCTGTGGGGCGAGGACACAGTCGAGCTCCAGATGTCCATCGCACATGTACCGCACATAGTGATGTACCTCTCGCTCAAACTGGACTCTGAGTCGCCGCAGGAGGAGGTCAGTCTGTTGCACTTACGGCCCTATTTTAACGAGTGTTTTCAACATTGATAATTACCAGAAATGTTTCTTGAGCATCAAATCATCATATTAGAGTGATTTCTGAAAGATCATGTGACACTGAAGACTGGAGTAATGATGCTGAAAATTCAGCTTTGATCAAAGGAATAAATTACATTTTACAATATATTAAAACAGTTATTTTAAGTTGTAATAATATTTCTCAATATTACAGTTTTTACTGTATTTTTTATTAAATAAATGCATCCTTGGTGAGTATAAGAGACTTCTTTCAAAAGCATTAAAAAATCTTACCGACTTCAACTTTTGAACAGAAATGTAAGTATCATATACATTTTTTTTATATTATATTTTATGTTTTTTGAAGCACATCTAAATAAACAATAATACTTAAACATCAAGTGTCCGCCAGTCAAGCAACAGTCATTGAGTTTATCAGATAGATCTCTCCAGGTATTAGACCTCACTGATAATAATAAGAATAGCATTGGCCATAATGTATAATGATATAATATCTGCAATATAATATATATATAATATATCGTAATATAATATTACGGCCCTATTTTAACGATCTAAACCCATGGTCTAAAGCGCAGGGCGGAAGTGCAGTTAGTGCGAGTCCGAATCCACTTTTGCTAGTTTAACCACGGGAAAAATGGTCGGCGCTCCCGGTGCATGGTCTAAAAGTGTCGTCCCTATTCTCTTAATGAGTAATGAGTGTGTTTTGGGCTTTACGTGCAATAAACCAATCAGATTCTCATCTCCCATTCCCTTTAAAAGCCACTTCTGCTCTCGCCATGGCGGATTCGCTATTTACATGGCGGAAAAACTGAACGCCTCTCCAGAGAGGAAACGGATCTGCTCGTGCACGAGGTTAAAGCGAATGATCAGACCATCTACGGGATAAGCCGGAATCCACCATATCTTTATGTACACAGCATTAATCTTTTACATTGTAATCCTTTTATTTGTAATGTATTTGTGTGCTGCTGCGCCTGCGTCCCTGTGTGTGTAATAAGCAGAGTGTACGCGCGTTGTGGATCCGCCTATTACTAATGCGCTCTTTAAATAACAAAAAAAATATTGGGCCATTGACTTTAGAGCAGGTTTTTGTTAGTCAGTGGCTCAGTTTATTTCAGTTGCCTCAAAATAGCAACACACCATCAATGCGCCTGAACACACACCTTGTTTTCAGACCAGCAATGGGCGCAAATGCATTTGCTATATAAACAACGTGGCGCAGGACGTGAAATGATAAATGTGTCAGACTGAAACTAGCATAAAACACTTGCATTGCGTGGATGTATGATAGGGCCCTAATGTTCAGAGGCTTTCCACCCATTGATTGCATTACACATATTATTTTCAGCTTGTGAGAATTGGGAAAAGCTAAAACAGCTGTGTGGATTTTTTTCAATGCTTAATCCGTTAACATGATTTCGCCATCCAGAAGAGTTTCCCCCTGTTAAATCGTGCCAGAAGCGAGCATGAATGGCTCTGCTGTGCCGCTAACAGCCGCTCTTATTTATAGCCGTCAGCATGACGTGAGGAAACAGGAGAAGAGAGGGAAAAGCTCGCCTTCGTCCCGGCTGAATAATTCACAGCGAGACGCCACGTTCCCATCAAGGAAAACCACTCGTCAGGACTTTGGAAAGTTTTCCTTTTAGAGACTTGAAATCTCAATTCATAAAGAGAAGTTGGAAATGCAGGGGGAATTTCACAAAGAACATGTCTAGGTCAAAATAAAAAATAAAAAAATAAAAATAAGACAATTATATTTTGCATATAGAAAGTGAGGAATATTTGTGAAGCCATTGATGTTTTTAATTATTTTCATAATTAAACACATTTCCAAATTGCATATACAGGTCCTTCTAAAAAAATGAGCATATTGTGATAAAGTTCATTATTTTTCATAATGTAATGATAAAAATTAAACTTTCATATGTTTTAGATTCATTGCACACCAACTGAAATATTTCAGGTCTTTTATTGTTTTAATACTGATGATTTTGGCATACAGCTCATGAAAACCCAAAATTCCTAGACTTGAAACAGACTTGAATCAACTTATCAAGTCATTGGGCTGACTTGAAAATGACCGTCAGGTGTGTTTGAATAAACTCTACAGAAATGAGGGAGATTTACGGTTTTAGTTTGCTTCTTGGCCTACAGCCGGTTCCTGTCAGGAGTTTTGCACTCATTAAAGCGGCTTGTGTAAAGCATCCCTCCAGGTGCTGATAGTTTAGAGTAGTTGATTTACAGGGTTTAATCTTCGCTGAGAGAAGCGTGTTTGCAATCCGACTCACTTAAAAACCTCTTTCTGTCTGCAGTGATTGATAGTGCAGCGCGGAGCTCTAATGTGAGTTTGAGCGTTTATAATATGTGTTTTTATGCGCTGTCCAAACCACAAGCCACGACGACCACCTCTGAACGCTGACTTGAGCTTTTAGAGCGTAAGGAATACGCTCTGAAGAGATAACGTGTGTGCTTGTGTGTGTGTCAAGGGTGAAGGCTCGCAGTTTGAAGAACTTCATTCCTCACACAAACTCAAATGCACGCGGTCTGAAAGCGTTGCCAGGTTGACGTGTTCCTCTTCAGCATACTAATCAAAATGACAAAGGAATCGTCCCTCCCCTTCATTCCCTCCTTCAGAGAAACCTCAAACTATCTCACACTGCTGCAGTTTACGGAGGAGAAGAATGGCCATTCCTCGTGGGGAAATGCGGTTTTATGTGCTGCGAGCTACTCGTAATTTAAAGTCAATGTGAATTGAGTTTAAAGACATTTTTTAAGAAAGAGAATTGGAAGAATAAGAAACATTTCGTTTTCATTTCCTAAAAGAAGATGCAAAGACTTAAACATAGGAATAAAGTGATTAAATCGCTTCATTTACTTGAATCATCTGAACAATCTAAACAATTCACCATAATTATTTTGCAGAGAGAAACATGTTTGATCTCGTTCAGTGACATAAAAACAGCAATGCAGTGTTTTGGGAAAAGTAGCTTTTTACAGGCTAAGCTTTACTATTTTGAAATCATACTACTGGAAAACACTTTTATTTTATTATTATAATTATATAGTATTAATGTATTTATTCATATTTTGAATTAGCTTTTATTTTTATATTTTCAGTTTTCATTTTAATTTTAGTTTGTTGTTTTTGTAGCATTCATTTACAAAAACAACAGACTAAAATTAAAATGAAAACTGAAAATATAAAAATAAAAGCTACTTCAAAATATGAATAAATATATTAATATAATTATATATATTTCCATTTTAGTTATAGTAATTTTAGTATATCAGCATCAATATATTTCATTTCAGTTTGTTGCCAAAGCAAAATTTTGTTTATTTTTTCAAGGTTTACATCCTTATTTATATTTTATTTTATTTTACTGAAAATGATTTGTGACAGTAACAACACTGTTAAGTGTGCTAAGCTATTTTTAGTTAGTTACTTTCTATCAGTGTTTTTTAGCTTATCTTGTGACATTGTTGACACCTTTGCCCTCCATTTAAGCAAATTATCTTTCAAATAAAGTCCATAAAAGCGTTTATATCACAGTGTGATCATGCATAAATGCAGTAAAATGATCTAGTGTGTCAGCATAACCTGTTCAACTAAAGCGTCTTTCCTCCGTACAGCAGGAGATTTTGTACCAGTATCCGGTGTCCGAGGCTTCGGCCCAGCTGAAAGCGGTGAGAGGGATTTTCCTGACGCTCTGTGACATGCTGGAGAACGTCACGGGTGGACAGATAGTCAGGTGAGACGCCGGGTTCGTATCGATGGCGTCCATGAAAAGTGTGTTTTTTGATGTGTTTTGAAAGAAGCGGTGCCCATCCTACACTTCTGGGGGCCCTAAGGAAAACTAGTGCATTCTTAAATACCCCAAAGTTTCCATAAACTTCAGTAATAATTACAATGTTTTTCAGTATGCAAGGTGTACTTCCAGTTTTCTACAGCATAATGAAATTAAAACATCAAGGAAACAAACTGCAAGTGATGTAAAGGGAAACCCATTAAAACACGTTAAATTGGCAGTAAGTAAAAATAAAACCAAATTTTCTTTGACAGCTAAATAAATGCTTTTTTAATGGTAATGCTCTGGCACCATCTAGCTATCAGAAAAACTATAACACACACACGAATTGGCTTTCTAAGTGCGCGATTTACTAACGAAATTACAGCATGATAAAAAAAAAATGAAGACATGGTTGTTTCAACCCAAATTTGGGTCAAATATAGACAAACCCAAACGTTGGTTACATGTTTTTTTTTTATTAGATTTTTAACCCAACAGTTTGGTCTGTCCATTTTGACTCAAACAACCCAGCATTTTTTTAGAGTGAACAATCTTTTTGTAACATTATAAATTTCATTTTGATTCATTTAATGTGTTCTCCTTACTGAAAAAAAGTTTTAATTTCTTTAAAAAATAAAGTTAAAAAATCTCACTGACCCCCAAACTTTTGAACAGTAGTGAATGAGGGAAGTATATAGTGTAGTGTAGTCTTCTTGCCTTTACCGGTGCATTTTACGTCCTGCTCTGTCTTTTGCCGTTGACTATAGTTGTATTGCTGTGTATCATGTCACATGTCCTCTGTTTCCCCCTCAGCTCCTCTCTGTGGCTCAAGCAGGAGTTGGTTCATGTGGGCTACTGGAAAGAAGGATCCAATCTGCTGGTCATCGCTGTACCTGCCAGCAGGTAATCCTCATCAGGCAACTGTAATCTAGATAATAACTATAATAACTGTCATTATAATCAGCTCAGCTCGTAAAACTGAAGGATAACCTCTATAATCGTCCCGTCTGCAAACGAGGATCTGTAATCTAGATAATAAGTCTGGTGATTGTAATTGGTTTTGATCTTTATAATCAGCTCATCTTATGATCTTTGAATTCATCCTACTCGCCGACAGTTCACTTTCTCAATAAAACATAATAATCTCAGTAACCTGATCCATAATTCCAGATGTTTAGATGAATTCAGTTGAACAATTTAGATGTTCATAGCTTCAAAATGAAAAATGACTGACATCTCTCAAGACCCCAATATACTATATACAATATACAAGTTGTTTTTCATTCTACGCTTAGAGGTAAAAAGAAGTTTAAAATACCTTTTCTGCGATATACTTTTAGTGAACACACTGATAAATGAATATGTAAATATGTTCTGCGCGCTTTCCTCTCAAAAGTGAAATAAACACACACAAAAAAAGAGAAAGCATCGTTTAAGAAAGCATCTAATCATAGCGATGTGGATGTTTGCACCAGCTCTACAGTCATGTTATTTATACAACAGCAGCAGCTTTACAGTATTAAACATGAAAACAGTCTTTCATTTCGAATCACAACTTTATTTCTACTGTAAAGCAGCTCTCCAGTGTTCATGACAGACTGAACAGAGAAATGAACCGGAGATTTCCATCTCGAAGAAGGAGCCACGCCCACTTTGCATTTCATCATCACCTCTGACCAATGGTAGTTTGAGAGCTAGTTCAAACGCCAACTAAACTACATTTTGGCCCGATTTTGTTCGAAATGACATCACACCACACCAGTTCATTCTTCGATTTCGCTTAAAGTGTATCAGGGCCTTCAGGACGTTTCTCAGGATGCTTTCACACCTGCCTCGTTTAGTTCGGTTGAATCGCACTAGAGTTTGTGTGTGCTCTGTGTGTCCACCTTGGTGAGCTCTGGAGCGGTTCGTTTGTGGTGAGAACGTGATCCGAGCTCGAACAGACCTAACAGCTGTGTAAAGCCCGGCTAAGTCCACCCAATGAATATAACTAAAGAGTTAAAAAAGGAATATATCCAACATTGGGAAAGAATTTGTCCATCATAAATGAGATGCGTCTCAGAGCGTCAGACGAAACGCAGTAAACTCTGTCATGTTCTCTTGAACTCTTCGGTTCATTTGGTCCGGACCCAGGGCGAAAAATTATACTTTGTAGCACCACAGAACATCAGCTCTCACTGCGTTCAAGTCTCTCAAGTAATGCTCCAATATTTTAGAATTTATTTTATTTTATTTCATTTTTCTATAAAATAAGAGGTGCAAAGGTGGAAAAAAACCTTTCACCTGTCCACCTTTCACCTTGTCTTATTTCTAGTTTTAGCATAGTTTTTGGTTATCTCTCAATTTTTGAATGCTGATTTTCACTCAAGTGTCAGATGTTGGTTTAGTTCTCGGTTTAGTTTGTGTTTGTGCTGCAGGGTTCCTCTGCTGTATCTGCAAACTGTGATCGAGGGAGTTGTCCGAACGCTCAGGGTCATGTACGGATCTCTTGACAGGTGTGTATTTCTATATATCTCTATATATTTCTCGAGAGCTTTATGTATCTGTACACTGTAAAATAAATTTTTTATATAAAACTAAAATTATTGGAGTGCATTTTCTACTTTAAAACTTTCACATTTAACTCAATGTGTGACTTGCTGTTTCTTTGTAACTATTTGTGAAAATGACTCGCAATTTCTGAGTGCAAATTATGTAAATCCTGCACCAAATGTTTTCAGTGTAGATAGATATTTGCTCATGTCAGATGATCAGTGTATAAAGGCTGTCTCTGAACTCTGTCTCTCTTCAGCGGGTTCTGTGAGGTGGAGAACGTTCCTCGTCTGGATCACTTCTTCTGCCTCTTCTTTCAGCAGCTCATCCAGCCCTCCCGCTTGATTGACAGCTCCAGACCGCCCACCCCCGATATCTCAGCTACCCTCTTCTTAGACGGTCTACCAGCCGTCCGCTGGCTCACTTTACCCGCAGACATTAAGGTATGACTGCCAGATGACTAGTTAATAGAGGTGTAACGGTACACAGAAGTCAGGGTTCAGTATGTTCCTCGGTTTTTTGGTACAACAGGAAAAAGCAACAAACCCCCAATGCTAGGTTTCTTTTCATTTATTTTGAACAGACAGTAGTGCAAATGACAGTTTGTGTCACCTAGAGGCATTTAGTCCCCTAGTTTGTACAGTACAGCCTCCTTTAGTGTATTAAACATTAAGCAGTAAACTGAATGCACTCCTGCAAAAGAGTATTTGGTCACAATCTGACCAAACAAAACTGAAAAGCATCTTTTGTGTTGTAAAAGTACAAAATAAATAGAATAACTTGTGCAGAGATTCGTTTTCTTTGCGCGCGAGAGTTCATCAACATGCGGTGACAATGGCGGATGCACAAAGTTCAAATACGCTTTTTCAAGAATTCGTGGAAATATGAGCGAGAAGGAGGAAAAGTGCCATCTACACACATATTTCACGCATATTTCAACACTGGACTTCCACGACACAAATCGGCACAATGCCAAATGACTTGTCTCATTATAAAAGTGGAAACAACTTCAAATACTCCATCATTCATGGTCACACAGATACAAGACATCATTCGAAACTGTAAATAGTCGCAATAAAAACAATAAAAAAGCAATAAAAACAAAACGTGCTTTCGTAAAATATAGAAACAAACAGGATGCCGCTTTCTGCCATCCCGGTTTCCTTTCCATGAAGTTTGTTCAATTGCTATGTTTCCATTCAAAGTTGCATAATTTAACTTATGCATGAAATTGGAATATCACATAAAAAATGTCCCCATAAAACATTTAGAAAGAATTCCTCCATCATAAATGAGATGCATCTCGGAGCGTCAGACGAAACGCAGTAAACTCTTTCATGTTCTCTTGCGTTGGGATGCTAGTGTTCGGGAACGCAATGATCCGGGGGGAATTAAATCAAATCATTCTGATAACAGACTCCGGCGTTTCAGAACCACCAAACCAATTTTTGAGATGCTGTGATGTGATTGGTCCGCTAGTTAGTCCAGTTATCCAATCACATCCACTGCTGAGGCAAAGTACCTCGAGTTTGTTGTTGCACATCAAGGGATATATTTATTCTGTAAACGTGTTTCCATCATAGTTTATGCACACGTCTTCTCATCAGATAATAAAATGATGTGCCTCAATTAATGTTGCATATGTTTTTTATGCGCATTGATGTGCATCTTTTCCATTTTTTTAAATGGTATATCCCAAAATTCACATAAAAATAGGTGGATGGAAACATGGCCGATGCATGAGCTATAATTAAATGTCTCAAATATTGTTTCTCATACAGTAGTTAAAAAGGAATATTTCACACAAACATAACAATTCTGTCATCAATTACTCCAAATCCATGTTCTTATGATTCGGTGAACATCCTCACGGAGCTGGTACAATGTGTGCATATTAATAAATGACACGAGGTCTCAGATCTCCATTATGTTCTGACTCTTCTCCAGGTTGAAGTGGACACTGTCCTCTCAGACTTTGAGTCGTCGGACTTTGGTGACATGGTAAGAGCAGTTATTGTGCTCAGATAACTGGTCTTTTTATTGTCATAACTACAGAAATATGGAAAAACGTTGGTGTTACATTATCATGAGCAATTGAATTCAAAATATGAACAAAAACTATAATAGTATAATAATGATAATAAAATAACACTGGTAGCAAGACGTGGTCTGTTGCACGCACTAATCTTTCTCTGTTCTCTCATTGGTCAGTCTGAGGATTTCTACGGCATGAGGCGTCTGTATGTCATCTTGGGCTCCTGTCTGTTTTACAAGGTGAGTCTTGAACCTCCTGAAGCCGTAGATTATCATGTCTGTGTCACGTAGACAGCGTTACACTGCTGCTGTCAGTAGGCTATTGAAATTGAATCACGCTTGTAAAGGAGCCTTGAGTCTGACAGAAGGGTGACATGCTGCTTCTTGTGAATACAGCTGTCAGATGAAGACACTCTTTTAATTATGAATGATGATATGAAGAGGATTGATTAGTTATCGAGTCTACATCTGTTGCTCCTTTAACCCTGTGATAATAGCCAGAACAATAATTTGACAACACTTTACTTAAAGCCTTTATATATCATGCATTATAAATGTATTTACTAACTATGCATTGTATGATCTCATGAATAATCTTGCGATTTGGTGCAGATGCTGATATTTATATGGCCAAAAGGGAAGATGAAATTCTGAAAGCTTTAATGTAAATTATTAAGATCTTTATAACAGTATAACAGACTACTTGCATAAAATCCATATAAATATCAGTCGTCTCCATATATATGCCAATAATAGCTCATAGTAAGATGATATTTAAATGCTTAGTTTCATGATCATACTGTAGTTTTAAAACATATAATGCAATACAATGATGATTGAGAGATGAACAAAGAAACCTTCCTCAAAAGCCTGATGAATCATTTTCGAGACTCACACTTTAACATGATTTTCTAAAAAGATATGTATGGACAATTAAGTAAACGTAAGCTGCTTCAGTCCAGTACGTGTTCATCTTGAAATATTAATAGCAATATAAAAGTCATTCTTAAGTCTACTTGATGAAAGTCAGTGCCGATTTCACAGCATAAAGACACATGAACCACGAGCTGATAGGAGACATTTTTACAATGAAACTAAAAGGCCTTTTACTTACTAAAAAACGATGAACTATCACTCAGACAACAGAAGGACTGTAGTAGATTCTGTGCGATCATGTCGATCATTTAGAGGCTTTAGAAATGTGCAAGCAGGGTTTATAGGGTTAAAACACTCAGACACACTCTTTATTTTTCACTACAGACTACTGAGATACTTGTTAGCAGAGTTATCCCAGATCGGTCATTGACACTAGTGCTGCACGGTTAGTCATATCGCAATCGCAATGTCAAGCCTTTGCGATTATATGACGGAAAATGCTGCGATTTTACATGAAATAAACAAATTAGGGCTGTTGACGCAATTAACGCAGCATCTGTTATCTTTTGTCATCCTTTGGCTAGTGTTACATGATCCAGCTCTTATGCTTTTTTTAAACCATTCATGCGCGACAAGTCAAAAGAGAGCGCGCTGCATGTGAATGTCCTGACTGTGGCTCACAGAAAGACTCTGCGTGCGCACGACCGCTCGCCAGAATACAGTTCTCGCTCTCTTGAACGAACAACACACACAATTATCCCAAAACATCGTTTTGTCGAGCATCTTCATAACATAAGAGCAGTGGCTTATTGATCATTATAGGTGCTATCAATCATTTAGTTCTTGTTGCTAGTTTGAGTTGAGAAATACACATTTCAGCATTATCACTAATCTGTGTGTGCATTTAGCTTTAGAACCAAGCAAGTTGACTCATGAAACCATTTGTTTATTATATCGCAATAATCGCAATATGACATTTTCCCCAAATCGTGCAGCCCTAATTGACACAATTTTTCCACTACTGAAGGTCTGTATTTCTCGCTCTGTCTGACAGGGTTATCTCATAGCGAATCACCTGCCTAAAGAAGAGCTGGTGGACGTGTGCTTGTACTGTCAGCATTACTGTCTGCTTCCGCTGGCGTCTGAGCAGCGTGTGGGACAGCTGGTGGTGTGGAGAGAGGTGTTTCCACAGCGCAGATCCCAGATCAGCCCCGGATACTGCCAGCCACACGCACGGCACTTCATGCTCATAGTGGGCCTGGTGAGAGATCGCTGACTGTCTTACAGATTACTCATAAACACTGTTCACTTGAACTTTCTGTTCATCTAAGAATCCTGCAAAGCAGCATGACTGTTTTCAACATCGATAATAATCAGAAATGTTTCTTTAGTTGCAAACCGTCATATTAGAGTGATTTCTGAAGGATCATGTGACTCTGACGACTGGAGTAATGATGCTGAAAATACAGCTTTGATCACAGGAATAAATTACATTTTATATTATATTCACATAGAAAACAGTTATTTTAAAATGTAATAATATTTCACAATTTTACTGTGTCTTTGATCACATAAATGCAGTCTTGGTGAGTATAAGAGACATGAGAAAATCTTGCCGGCATTAATCTTCTGAACGGCAGTGCACCTGTTCACCAAAGCCGAAGTTTAAGAAATGTGCCAACTTCATACTCAAAGCAGGACTACTGATCTAGTAGCAAGTTTCTGCTTTATTTTCTAGTGCTGGCGTGTGGATTTATTCACAAAATGGAATTATTTTTTACAGTACTGTTCAAAAGTTTCGGAAACTACGATTTTTTTGGTTGTATTTTTGTGGAAACTTTGATGCACAGAAAGTTCAAAAGAATTTATTTGAAAAGTCTTTATTGTCACTTCTGATCAATATAATGCATCCTTGCTGAATAAAGGCATGTTCAGGCATTAATCTATGATGAAGTGCCTTTGCACTGTATTTTATAAGGTTATTTAATGTTATATTTTAGTTTGTTTAGTAATGTGCCTTTTATTTATTTTGTTGTAAAGCACATTGTTTAACTTTGGTTGTATTTAACGGTGCTATATAAGTGAAATTGACATTCATACCGAGAACAATATCTAAAAAGTAAACTATAACGATAACTAAATTAGCGCCGACACCAAAACGCACAAAAGGTCTGTTCATTCTAATCGCACGCTGTAGTTTTGTCGTCTTGCCGCTTTAAATGCTCGAGCTCTTGAAGCAGGATGGATTTTGATTGGCTGTCATTCATCAGCTTAAAAAAAATCATTCTGAAACGTAGTGATTCCAGCGATATTGTTTCTCTGAGTTATAGTTGTGGACACTGTATTGTGTGGACAATTTTTAAAACTAAATCTTTATTGTTATGGTTCTGGGTGTGAACAGGCCTTAAATGTCTTAAAGTCTCCCTGTGGTGAAAATCAAGCTTTTAATGTTGTTTAGATGTCTATGGGGTGTTTTTAATATGCTTTAAGACAAACCATGTGTAAATTCATAAGTCGACAGCATTGCTGAGTATTTTCTGCTTAAAACTGCAGTGAACCAAAGACAGTCTCAAAAACACCGTTTGAAATCGCTGGCGTTTCTGACGTCACAAACTACCTTGTAACCAAACAGATCAACGAGTGATCGTCAACAAGTGGATCTCTGAGGGAGTGAGTGAGTGGAGGCGGGGCTCATTCGCATATTCATAGAACCACGTATACTAAATGAGGCAAGGGTGTAGAGTTACATTCAAGCTATTTTAAGACACAAAGGAAAAAACTTTTTAAATATGTCATTTTGGTGATCAAAGATGAGTTTTAAGTGATACAAATTATTAACCACAGGGGGGCTTTAATTTCTTTAAAAAATAGCAATCTCACTGAACGCTAGTGTGCATTCGGTAACTATAGTTTAAGCGCAGTAATTGAACACTGAATTACTGAAAATGTGATGTATAAAAGCAGTTTTTCCTGACGTGTGTTTCCAGGGGCACTTCATGCAGTGTGTGTTGCTGGAGGCCGGTGGCTGCGCGTGTCCCGCTCCGGGATCTCCAGGTCCCGACTGCGTTTATGTGGACCAGGTCAAAGCCACACTTCTTCAGCTGGAGAGTCTGGACGCCGCGATCGAGGAGCGTCTCTCGGCCCCGCCCACTCCCTGCCTCTCCTGCTCCGATTGGTTCCTTCCGGCTGGTGGGCGGGACCGACAGGACGGCATCGGCAGCTCGCCGATCCTCAACCGTCTGACAGCAGCGATCAAACCCCCGTCTCCAGGCGGGATCGGGCGAAGTCTGTTCGGGGAGGGGGGATCGGGGTCCTCGAGTCTAAGAGGACGCAGGCCGAGTCCTCAGAGGAGCGTGTCTGACAGCGGCAGCGAGGGTCATGCGGACTCGTCCTTCACCTCGGGTCCTCACGCCACACCGGACACACGCAGAGACTCTTTCGGCTCCGGAGGATCTGACGGCAGCCTGGGAAGTGCAGGATTTTTCAAGGTGCTCGTCTTGTTTTTGCTAATGTTACATTTTACAGTTGTCAATCTCACAAAAACTGTCACGAACATGTTAAAGTAATGTTATGTGTATATATATATATATATATATATATATACAGCATATGTGTGTGTATATCGATCGTATACTAAATATATATATACAGTATATGTGTGTGTATATACAGTATATATATATTTATTTTAGTTTAGAGGTTTAGGCTTTTTCTTTTACATTATAGTATTTTGTAAAGGCTAGTCAAGCACAAACTATAGCCTATTTATTATTTTATTTTACTTTTTATTTTATTAAGTTTTGTTTTTTTCTTTTACATTTCAGGTTGAAATGCCTTTCAATAACAAAAATACTTTGTATTCCAATATTATTCCAACAATAATATTTTGTACTCCAATCCTTTTTGTGGATTCCAATTTGTGTAATCCAATCCTATATGCACTTAATCCAAAGTGTGTGTGTGTGTGCGTGTGCGTGTGCGTGTGTGTGTGTGTGTGTGCGCGTGTGCGCGCGTGTGTGTGTGCGTGTGCGTGTGAGTGTGCGTGTGGTGTGTGCGTGTGCGTGCGCTTGCGCGTGCGCTTGCGTGTGTGTGTGTGTGTGTGTGTGGTGTGTGGTGTGTGTGTGTGTGTGTGTGTGTGTGTTGTGTGGTGTGTGGTGTGTGTGTGTGTGTTTTCGGTCAGACTCCCCGGTTGAAGCACCCGAACCCGTTCTACCTGGGCTCGCTGAAGAAGAGTCTGACTGACAGGGAAACTGAGGAGATGCACAATGTTCTCAAGTGAGTTAAACACCATCTAGTCTCAGGGACTCTCAGACTTATAAACCCCCGGGTTTCACAGACAAGGCTTGAGCCGAGTCTCAGACTAAAATACATGTTTGAACCGGTGTATCTGAAAGCAACTTGCTGTGACATAACTTAAAATATGTCAGTTGTTTTGTCTCTATCTCGGTTTTCTGATGTTTTTGTTTAAGGCACTTTTCTAAAAGCTATTTAAATGTCCTAATTGAACTAAGGCCTAATCCTGGATTAATCTGAACCCTGACTGTTTTTTTTGCTTTCTTTTTGTTTTTAAATGTTTCTATTTAATTTAAGAAATGTCATGCAGGATTGTAACTAGTGTACAGTAAGTCACTTTAAATGACTGCACTTATCAAGAACAGAGTGGCTTGACCTCACGTCATGTGAATGCTGCTCGGACGTGTGTGTGTGTGTGTGTGTTGACAGGCTGACCGCGGGCGCTGAGAACACACTGTTTCATTACGTGCTGATGGAGACGGTGCAGGGCATCTTCATCGCTCCCACACACAGAGAAGTCCATCATCTGAGCGGCTCCATCCACCCACAGCTCATCCACAACTTCTACCACTGCTGTCTGTCCATCCGACAGGCCTTCACGCTGAGCCTCCCCTCGCGGGTAACAGCGCCCTTCAGTCCGCCCTGTTTCAGTCAACGCTGCTCTTTCTGGTCATCAGAGAAGCGATTTCCACAAACATTTAGCAGCACTACTGTTTTCAACATTGATGATAATAATCATAAATATTTCTTGAGCAGCAAATCATCATATTATTATGATTTGTGAAGGATCGTGTGACACTGAAGACTGGAGTAATGATGCTGAAAATACAGCTTTGATCACAGGAATAAATTGCATGTTAATATGTAATAAAATAGAAAACGGCTTTATTAAACTGTAAGAATATTTCACAATTTTACTGTATTTTTTGATCACAGAAATTCACCCGGAGACTTTCAAAAACATTAATAATCTTACCGAGCCCAAACTTTTGAATGGTAGCGCATTTTAATTCTATATATAATTTAAATATATAGTTTACAATTTAAAAGTTGCATTAATTTATTTTATTCTTAAATTTAAATATTATTTTATAACTAATTCAAATTTGAATAGTCTGTATATTTATGTGTACAGTTAAATAAATTGCAGTTGTTAATCCTTCAAGACCACTTTTTAAAGAACCTTCTCTTTTTTTATAAACAAGCACGTAGTATTATTTATATACTAATATAATTTCATTAATATTTTGAATTTGCTTTCATTTTTCATTTTAATTTGAATAATTTTGTCTTTTATTACAACATGTATCATTTTCAGTTAAGTTTTCCATCTAATATATACTGTATATATAACATTTATAGATAAAATGTATTAAAATAATAAATAATTTGTAATAGTTGTTATGCAGTCCTCTGTATTCCAACCAGTCCGTTGAATAATCTTCAAAATATGAATCAATAAGCTAGCGCAGTGTTATTGCTGGTCATTTCTATGCTACAGTATAATAGAAAAATAATAAGCTTCTGCTTCATCCCGCTCCTTTTCGGACATATTGAAATTATTGTTATAACTAGTGCCCGTGCAAAATCAGTTTTTGTGTGTGTTCTTAGTAGTTGTTGGTTTGGTGTGTTTGAGTGCTCATTGGTATCACGTTTACACAGCAAACGTTCAGTGACATTTTTATTTGTGCATGGTAGAAAGCAAATACTGATACTGGCATAATGACATACATTTGTGAATAGGCTACTACAACTGATGGCTGTGAATAAAATACAATATTCAGAAGAAAACAGTGTATCTGATTTAATGTTCAGCTGACAGTGTTTATGTCACGACCTTCTAAGTGCTTCTTTTACCGATATATTTACCGATATCTTTTGCATTTCAAATCCAAACAACGTCAAGCGTGGCACTGCACTTCCCCGTGCCCGTAGCAAGACTCCTGTCGAGTGTGAAATCCATCGGGCTAACGGTTCGAGAGATAACACACACACAGACAGACGTTCCTGTAATTCATAGATATGTATGATAATATGTACGGGTTGTGTGAATGCGTTCCAGGATCGCAGAGGGAGCGAGCGGACGCAGAGCGCTCGAGGTTTGGGTCCGGTCAAAGAACACGGAGTTCTGTTCCAGTGCAAGCCTGAGAACTGGACCGATCAGAAGAAGCCCGCTCCCACCATGACCTACTGGGTGATCGGGTACGTGACCTCTGACCTCCAGCAGCGTATGACAACTACATATTCCATGGGTTGAGATTAGAGGGGCAATGTATTCAAGTGCTCCTGGGAAATTCGTATTTCCAAGTCGGGAAGTCGAAAAGATCAATTCACTTTGGTCAGAGCATGCTGACAACTACGAACTTTTTACTCTCAATCTACTCTAAAAGGGATGAATAAAGATTTGTATTCAGTTTGTTAAGGTGCTGTTAATCAAATCATTTCCCATTTGTAATTACGACTTTGTGGTGAAGTTCATGTGCATTCAACTCATAAGTAAAATCGTGTAGTTGTAGTATTTAATAAAAATTGTAGCAATATTTTACAACATTACTGTTTTACTGATTTTTGATTTTGACTTGAGAAACTTTTGAACGGTAGTGTATTTAATTCTGTTAAATTTATTAATCTAATTAAAAAATGTCATTTTTGTTCATTTAAAATTTAAAAAAAAAACTTTTAATTTAACAACATTTTAATTAATTAGGATTTTGAATATTTGTCTGTTGTATATTTAAAAATGAAAAAAAAAATCCTTTTAAAATGGGGAAAAAAAATCTGTTTTTGTTTATTTTATTATTTCAACTTAACTTAGTTTTTTAATACTGTAATTCATTACAATTGATTAATAATTACAAATAATTAATTACAATTATATATCCTCTTTAGTGTTTTCCTCACTGGGGATATTAGAGACGTTTGAGCTGGATGATTGCAAACTGCAAATGACTTCCATTAGAAGATGCATCAGTATATTTATTCCTAAATAAATAGGGTTTTTTTCCATTCGTTATTATTAATTATTTGAATTCGCTTTAATTTGTGACCCTGGATGTCAAAACCAGTCATAAGTCGCACGGGTATATTAGCGGCAATAACCAACTATACATTGTATGGGTCAAAATTATCGGTTTTTCTTTTATGCCAAAAATCATTAGGATATTAAGTAAAGGTCATGTTCCATGAAGGTAAATTTCCTACCGTAAATATGTAAAACATGTATTTTTGTGAGTGAATGCAGCACAATCGCGAACATAAACGGACGACATTAAAGACATTTTCTCAATGTTTCGTTTTTTTTGCTCCCTCAGATTCCAGATTTTCAATAGTTACATCTCAGCCAGATATTGTCCTATCCTATCAAAGGAAAGCGTATCCATTCAGCTTTCAGATGATGTATGAACATCATTTTGTTTTAAATTGACCCATGTGACTGGTCTTGTTTTCCAGGGTCACATTTGTTCTTAAACACACAAAACATCCTCCCATGCCTCCTCTCACTGTGATTCACTAACACATCCGCATAAGTCTGTTCCAGCTCTGATTGTGGATCTTGCTTGCGTTGCAGGCGAATGCTGCTGGAGCCCGTCCCTCAGGAGTTTTACGTGTGCTTTCATGACTCGGTGGCAGAAGCGCCAGTGGAAATGGCCTTCCGGCTGTCTTTCGGCTTGGCCGTGTAGCGTCCGCGTCACACCATCATGAAGCACCAGAAGACTATGGTGAGGTGTGTGTGTGAACGAGGACAGAAAACGGCTGGTTCATGCTTAAGACAGAACTATCCTTGTGATGATGATCATGTGTTGCTGTGGACTTTGTGCTCAATGACAGTTAAATACAAGCAACGTCTGTAGCAATGAACTATTAAAGCATCCGAAAAGGTGAAAGCACAACTTTAATACCTCAAACTATGCTGGATTTCACAAGCTACCAGCTCACGAACACTAGAAAATACATATTTTACTTGACTTTTCAAGTGGCACGAGGTTTTCTCGGCAGCGTTTATGACCACAGCCTTACCTGAACTTTTGATATGAAATGTTTCTGTATTTTTTATTGAAAGGTGTGGAACTTCATAAGTTAAAACTTTGTAATGCATCCAAGAAATGTGCATCATTTATCAAATAAATGAAAGCAGATTTAACTTCAGGTGTTCTTTATTTCAGTGTTTTTAGCAAAATAAACCAGACTGTTTCAACAATAGGTTCACACATTACAGAGTGAGTTTCATTCAGAACGATCGTGTTATTAACCATTATTATACGCAAACTCAATGCAACAATTTCCACGATGTTTTTACAGAAGGATTTGCATTAAAACATGTTTGCTTGCTGTTATGTGGTTGAGCTCAATTCAAAGTAGGTTTTTCAACTATTTTCAAAGAAATTAATTCTCATGATTTATGAATTTCTCTGAAAATCGTTTGTAATTCTTTTAGTTATAGTCGTATTGAATTAAATAAAAAAACTAGAAATTTGGGTAATACTTTAAGTTTGCATTAGAAATGAACAATGAAAACTACTTACTACATTTTTTTTGTTCATTTCTACATATGCCAATACATTTTAAACAGTTTAAGTAAATGTATTATGAAAGAACCAATAACAATAGAATATTTATACAGTAAATTAACATTAATAATTGCAGTAAAAAGTTGTTCATTGCAACTAACGTTAACAAATTGACTGTAAATTGTTACTGTTTTATGAATTACGCTTTATGAGGGTTTTAATGCACGCTATAAATACACCTACAGAAGGATGTACATTAAAACTTGTTTGCTTGCTGTTATGCGGTGGAGCTCAATTCAGAGTAGTTTTATCAACCATCACAGAAATTCATTCTCATGATTTATGAATTTCTCTGAAAATCGTTTTTTAATTATTAGTTACGTATTCTGAGTTATAGTCGCATTGAATTAAATAAAAATAAAACAGAAGAAATTTGGGTAACACTTTAAATTTGCATTCGAAATTAACAATTAAAAACGACTTACTACATTTTTTTTTGTTAATTTCTACATAAGCCAATACATTTTAAACAGTTTAATGTATTATGAAAGAACCAATAACAATAAACAAAAGAATATTTATAAATTAACATTAATAATTGCAGTAAAAAGTTGTTCAGTGTAACTAACGTTAACAAATCGACTGTAAAGCGTTACTGTTTCTCGAATTCGGGTTTGAATGCACAACATAAATACAACTTCAGCATGATTTCCGTCAAACGATTGTTCAGCATTATTGTATGGACCAGGCCCTGCTGTTTCGCGGTTTAAGCGACTCCCTCCAGCAGAACCAGGTTTCTCCTGTAGCACTCCAGGCTGCACAGGGGCGTCCCGGTCTGTGAACAGGAGTACTTCCTCAGGTTGGAGCATCCCGACACCCCGCAGCTCGCCGGGACAGGAGGCGGCGCTGGTGGCGCTGAAGGAGTCGGGACGGGGATGCCGGCGGGATAGGACACAGCGGCGCCCTGAGCGTTACTGCTGTACCGCACCATGGGCACCTGGGCCTGTTTGGACTTGCGCTCCCTCATGCTCTTGATCTTGGCCTTGCTGGTTTTGGTCAGTCTCTCGATGGTCTGGTTCTTGTTGTCCTCTGCTTTCTTGGCCGCCTGAAGACGTCTTTTGCGAGCGCGTTCCTCGCGCTTCTGCATCATCTCGGCCGTCAGCTCCTTCTCTTTGTATCCCATGGGAAGCTCCAGTAACGGCTGGATCTGCTGCTTGTGTAAGAGGGCTTTCTGTTCAGACAGAGAAGACACTCGGTCAAGATCACTCAAATACTTCCACAACTATTCCTTTGTAACTTGTAATTAAATCGGTACGATTTCTTTTTGTTTTTGAAAGGGGTCTCTTCTGCTCAGCCAGGCTGTGTTTATTTGATCAAAAATACAGATTTTTTTTATTATATATTATTACAATTTAAAATAACTGTTTTCTATGTGAATATGATATAAAATGTCATTTATTCCTGTGATCAAAGCTGTATTTCCAGCATAATTTCTCCAGTCTTCAGTGTCACATGATCCTTCAGAAATCATTCATCATTAAATATGATGATTTGCTGCAAAAGAAACATTTCTGATTATTATTATTAATGTTGAAAACAGTCGTGCTGCTTCATATTTTTGTGAAAACTGTGATAACCCCCCCCGGGATTCTTTGATGAGAAGAAAGTTCAACAGCATTTATTTGAAATATAAATCTTTTGTAAACAGTGTTAGGTAAAGTTACTTTTAAAAGTAATGTGTTTTGATATTGCGTTACTCCCCCAAAAAGTAACTAATTGTTCCGGAGGGAAATTGATGTCATTGCAAACCCTATATTAGAATTTTTTTTTTAATGCAATTTATCAGATGTTAAATATGGTCTGGAAATTTAAGTCTGGAATCTTGAACTGGAAAATGTGTAGGAACCCTGTGGTGAGGTTGTATAATAGTGTATTCCCAGCCCCACTGGTCACATGTGTGTTTTTCTCCGGCACCTGTCTGGCGGTCAGCAGAGACTCATCGATCTCTTTCTTCAGCTCTCCATTATCATCCAGCTCTCCTTTCTCCAGCGCGTCCAGCCATCGCTCCTCCTCGTCCATTGGGCGTCCCAGCAGCGAGTCCGTGTCCATGTCGGGCAGGGGACACGGGTCCAGGTTACTGTCCTCATCTGGGTATTACACACACACATTCATGCACATTAAAGGAGTAGTTCACTTTAAAATGACCCCATGATTTACTCCTGGCTCTTCCAAGCTTTATAATGGCAGTGAATTGCAACCAACAGATTGAAGCTCATAAAAGTGCATCTATCCATCATAAAAGTGCATCTATCCATCATAAAAGTGCATCTATCCATCATAAAAGTGCATCTATCCATCATAAAAGTGCATCTAGTGCATCTATCCATCATAAAAGTGCATCTATCCATCATAAAAGTGCATCTATCCATCATAAAAGTGCATCTAGTGCATCTATCCATCATAAAAGTGCATCTATCCATCATAAATGTGCATCTATACATCATCCATCATAAAAGTGTATCTATCCATCATCCATCATAAAAGTGCATCTATCCATCATAAAAGTGGATCTATCCATCATAAAAGTGCATCTATCCGTCATCCATCATAAAAGTGGATCTATCCATCATAAAAGTGCATCTATCCATCATCCATCATGAAAGTGCATCTATCCATCATCTATCCATCATAAAAGTGCATCTATCCATCATAAATGTGCATCTATCCATCATAAAAGTGGATCTATCCATCATAAAAGTGCATCTATCCATCATAAAAGTGCATCTATCCATCATAAAAGTGCATCTATCCATCATCCATCATAAAAGTGGATCTATCCATCATAAAAGTGCATCTATTCATCATCCATCATAAAAGTGGATCTATCCATCATAAAAGTGCATCTATCCATCATAAATGTGCATCTATCCATCATAAAAGTGGATCTATCCATCATAAAAGTGCATCTATCCATCATAAAAGTGCATCTATCCATCATCCATCATAAAAGTGGATCTATCCATCATAAAAGTGCATCTATTCATCATCCATCATAAAAGTGCATCTATCCATCATCCATCATAAAAGTGGATCTATCCATCATAAAAGTGCATCTATTCATCATCCATCATAAAAGTGGATCTATCCATCATAAAAGTGCATCTATCCATCATAAATGTGCATCTATCCATCATAAAAGTGGATCTATCCATCATAAAAGTGCATATATCCATCATAAAAGTGCATCTATCCATCATCCATCATAAAAGTGGATCTATCCATCATAAAAGTGGATCTATCCATCATAAAAGTGCATCTATCCATCATAAAAGTGCATCTATCCATCATCCATCATAAAAGTGGATCTATCCATCATAAAAGTGGATCTATCCATCATAAAAGTGCATCTATCTATCATAAAAGTGCAACTATCCATCATAAAAGTGCATCTATCCATCATAAAAGTGGATCTATCCATCATCCATCATAAAAGTGCATCAATCCATCATAAAAGTGCATCAATCCATCATAAAAGTGCATCTATCCATCATAAAGTGCATCTATCCATTATAAAGTGCATCTATCCATCATAAAAGTGCATCTATCCATCATAAAAGTGCATCTATCCATCATAAAAGTGCATCTATCATCATAAAAGTGCATCTATCCATCATAAAAGTGCTCCACAAGGCTCTTTGGGTTAATAAAGGCCTTCTGAAGCAAAACGATGAGTTTGTGTAAGAAAAAAACATTCATATTTAATACGTAGAGACTAAAAGCTAGAATTTTACTTTGTAACGTGTTAAATATGAATATTTTTCTAACACAAACTCATTGTTTTGCTTCAGAAGGCCTTTATGATGGATAGATGCACTTTTATGACGGATGACTCAAGCCATCCTTGGTGTATATGACTTTCTTCTTTCAGACGAACACAATCTGAGTTATATTAATAAATATCCTGACGCTTTCAAGCTTGATAATGGCAGTGGATTGAAACCATCAGATTGAAGTTCATAAAAGTGGATCTATCCATCATAAAAGTGCATCTATCCATCATAAAAGTGCATCTATCCATCATAAAAGTGGATCTATCCATCATCCATCATAAAAGTGGATCTATCCATCATAAAAGTGCATCTATCCATCATAAAAGTGCATCTAGTGCATCTATCCATCATAAAAGTGCATCTATCCATCATCCATCATAAAAGTGGATCTATCCATCATCCATCATAAAAGTGGATCTATCCATCATAAAAGTGCATCTATCCATCATAAAAGTGCATCTAGTGCATCTATCCATCATAAAAGTGGATCTATCCATCATCCATCATAAAAGTGGATCTATCCATCATAAAAGTGCATCTATCCATCATAAAAGTGCATCTATCCGTCATAAAAGTGGATCTATCCATCATAAAAGTGGATCTATCCATCATAATAGTGCATCTATCCATCATAAAAGTGCATCTATCCATCATAAAAGTGCATCTATCCATCATAAGTGCATCTATCCATCATCCATCATAAAAGTGCATCTATCCATCATAAATGTGCATCTATCCATCATAAAAGTGCATCTATCCATCATAAAAGTGGATCTATCCATCATAAAAGTGCATCTATCCATCATAAAAGTGCATCTATCCATCATAAGTGCATCTATCCATCATAAGTGCATCTATCCATCATCCATCATAAAAGTGCATCTATCCATCATAAAAGTGCATCTATCCATCATAAAAGTGCATCTATCCATCATAAAAGTGGATCTATCCATCATAAAAGTGCATCTATCCATCATAAAAGTGCATCAATCCATCATAAAAGTGCATCTATCCATCATAAAAGTGCATCTATCCATCATCCATCATAAGTGCATCTATCCATCATAAAAGTGCATCTATCCATCATAAAAGTGGATCTATCCATCATAAAAGTGCATCAATCCATCATAAAAGTGCATCTATCCATCATAAAAGTGGATCTATCCATCATAAAAGTGCATCAATCCATCATAAAAGTGCATCTATCCATCATAAAAGTGCATCTATCCATCATAAAAGTGCATCAATCCATCATAAAAGTGCATCTATCCATCATAAATGTGGATGTGGCGAACAGGACGGCCGAGGGACGTGAGAGAACGGCGCGAGGCCGGTGGTGCGATTGCTAATGAGCAACACCTGTGAAGCACACCGGTCTCGCATCTCTCACGGAGGAGCGGAAGCATAAAGGAGGAGCGACGACGTTGATGATCGAGAGAGGAACAGGCCTGTATTTTAGTTGTGTTTTGTTTTTGTATTTTACTTTAGCCAGCAGTCGTCCGCGAGGGGCTGCTGGCAGTTCCTTATGTTTATTTTCGGTAGCCAGCAGTCGTCCGCGAGGGGCTGCTGGCGGTATTTTCGTTTGTTTGTTTTATTTAAATAAATTATATTTTGATTGTTCGCCGGTTCCCGCCTCCTTCTTCCCTGAACATTGCTACAATAATGTTAACTTAAAATAATACGAATAGTAATTTAAAGATGTGGTAGCATTGGATCTGGACGGGAACGATAGCTAACTCTGGGAGTTGGAAGGGGTGTGTCGTGATTCTGCCTTCTCACACACATTTCAGTTTCATATCGCACATCAGCCATCATTTCTACTAAAGAAAATGACAAAAATAGTAACGCACAGTAACTTGGATAAGTAACTTTAATCTGATTACTGGTTTGGAAATAGTAACGCGTTAGATTACTCGTTACTGAAAAAAGTGTTCAGATTAGAGTAACGCGTTACCGGCATCACTGCTTGAGGGCGAGTAAATCATGGGCTAATGTTCATTTGAAAGTGAACTACTCCTTTAACACTGCTTCGTTCACCCTATATTCTCTATATGTCCTGCTCACCCAGCCAGGCTCTGTACTGCTCTATAGGAACTCCCTCTGACGGCACGTCGTCATCAGAGTCGTCTTCATCATCATCGCCATCATCATCAGTCTCTACGTTCAGAGACGACACTGAGCGCAGAGAGTCCGGGATCACGGTGAACGTGGGCACACTGCAAAAACACAAAACTGACTTAGAATTACACTTTATGAATCACATCTTACAGGGTTTGAACCTGCAAACTTTCGGTTACCAGCCCAGATCTTTAGTCTACAACCATGCTTTACAAATATTTTGTTCCAAACTATACCAATATTTTTTGTGAAGCACAAAAGCTTTTTGTCTATAATATGTGTCATATTTTGGGGTGAACTGTTCAGTTCCCACTTGTAAACTCCCCCTGTGGTGAAAATCCAGCTTTTAATGTTGTTTATATGTCTATTTGGTGTTTTGGATATGCTTTATTAAGACAAACCATGTGTAATTTCATAAGTCGACAGCATTGCTGAGTATTTAAAACTGCAGAGAGCGAAAGACAGTCTCAAAAACACGGTTTGAAATCGCTGGTGTTTCTGACGTCACAAACTACCTTGTAACCAATCAGATCAACGAGTGATCGTGAACCAGTGGATCTCTGAGTGAGTGAGTGAGTGGAGGCGGGGCTCATTTGCATATTCACAGAACCACGTATACTAAATGTAGAGTTACATTCAAGCTATTTTAAGGCATGAAGATTTTTTTTTCAAGGAAAAAACATTTAAATATGTAATTTTGGTTATCAAAGATGAGTATTAAGGGATACAATGATTGACTACTGTGGGACTTTAAAGCAAGAATGAACCAAGATGAAGAAAAAGCATATGTATTCATTTGTTACATTAACATCTATAAGAGATTTGTTCTGTTATCACTCCATGAGTTCAGTAAGACACTGACACTCGTGAGTTGTTGTACTGTAAATATAGGATATTTTAATGATGTAAAAAAATACGAAAAGCTCATGTTTTGAAGTCTCAGCCTCTTATTACTGAGCATTATTATTACTGAGTTGTAACATTCAAATGTGCATGAGGAAAATGGCAATAAAAATATTTCTCTTTGAAAATTAAGGTGAAGTTTTCAAGACAAATTGTTTTTAATAAAGTGAATTAAAAACACCTTGTTAAACCTGTTGTGCAATAAATCTATTTTAAATATTTATTTATTTAAAGTTACAATTTCAAAAAGCAAAGGTTGTGCACTTTGCATGCTTTCTGTTGCACATTTAATCACTTTTATTTGCTTTGTCTATTTGAGAATAAGTGCAACAATTTATTTTTTTGAAACATTCTGCAACAAAATTAACTGATAAAAAAATGTGCAGATATTATGTAAAAAATGTTCTAACATGTTTTTATAACACAAATAAAGGGAGAGTGAAACAAATAAAAAATAAAAGGTCTCCATACTGCATAAAAATATATTCTTTCTTATTGAAAAGCTAATATTTTCCAATTTAAGGTATTGTGTGAAGCATTTTAAATTGTAATTTTGTTGTCTAAAGAAACACAAAATTTGTTAATATCTAGTTTATGTTTTATCTTATTTGATACTCTCATTTTAACATGATTTTTCTAAAATAAATAAATAAATAATGTACGGATAATCAAGTTAGCCCAAGTTGCTTCATTTCCGTAAATGTTCACCTTAAAATATTAATAAGAATATAAAAGCTATTCTTATTGTTTACTTTATTTAAAAAAAAATATATATATTTTTTTTTAAAAAGATTTATTTATGTATCAATTTTTTTTAAAGGTCAGAAGGCAGATTGCGTGCAACAGGTTGTTCAGCAAAAGAAGTTTTGATCAAATTATGACAAATATGTGCAACGTTTTAAAAACAATTCTGAAGAAATTCTAATAGAACTTATAATTTGGGACCATTTCCAATAGGGATCAATACAAAAAGCTCATGTTTAGAAGTCTCAGTCTAATCAATTGTGTGCAAAACCACTGACCTCTTAGTGCCGAGAGTTTGACCTCCAAGTTTGATCTTGAGTTTGAGTTGAGGAGGTTTGAGCACCAGCATCCCGGAGTCCGACTCCAGAGCCTCAGAGGAGAAGCTGTGTCCATCCTCCCGATGGTGGTGCTTCTTGTGTTTCTTGTGCTTTTTGTGTTTCTTCTTGTGGAGGTTATAATCATCCCCGTTTCCTGAACAACAAACATCAACCAACCACACAGTTCCGATGACATTTAGTAGATTAGAAACGCAGGAATGAATAAAAATACACTCAATGTCCTACTTTAATGTAGGTCTACATTACCGTGCATGTTAAAGGAATAGCTCACCCAAAAATGAAAATTATCCCATAATTTACTCCCCCTCAAGCCATCCTAGGTGTATGAGTAAATTATGGGATAATTTTCATTTTTGAGTAAACTATTCCTTTAATTAATATGCTTTAATACCCAAGAAGACACGTGGGTTAAGAAACACTCGGTTATAATTCTGTCTCCTCTACAAAAGCATTAAATGGGCTTACCAGCGAGAAATCTGGGGTGAATCATGTCTTTTCTTTTCCCCATGGACACGAAAAGTGAGTTTGACCTTAATTAATCACCACAATAATCATACTGAATACATATATGGGTCTATTCCTCCATCAGATTAACGCAAACGTACTAATTCCTGTGCAAACTCCCTTAGCATTCTAGCATTGTGTTTACAAATGTGCTTCCTAAGGCCAGAGCATTGTGGGTAATGTAGTCCGCACGCTCACCGCTGCTTAGATTGTTTCTACATTTCGTCACAAATGTTGCAGGACAGTAGATGTGAATTTTATTTATTCATTTATTTATTGTGTGAACTCAGAATTCTCATATTTTAAATCTTGGCTGTGTGTTTTCGCTTTAATGAGCAATGGTGATGTCATTTGTTACCTGTTACTTTTCTCAGCGCTGCTTAGACAGGGCCAATCACAGTTGTTTGTGATTACCAGGTGTTTCTGTTCCCCAAAGGAAGAACAAATGTTTGTGCCTGTCCAAAATACCCGATCTTTCGGTCTTGGCCACTTAATTTAACGGTTTGGCCAAACTCCGGAAAGAAATACATAATGTAGTAATGTAGACAAGAGGTCAAGTGCAAAAACCGCAAGTGTGGGTATTTTGGACAGGTGCTTAAAGGGATAGTTCACCCAAATTTTTAAAAATGGAAATTCTGTCATCGTTGGTTCATCCTCAAGTTGTTTCAAACCTGTATGAGTTTCTTTGTTCTGCTGGGCACAAAGGAAGATATTATGAAGAAAGATTGTAACCAGACTGGGGCACCATGCGTTGTGAACACAGTTAACCATGGGGAAAAATACATTCTTCAAAATGTCTTCCTTTGTGTTTAGCAGAACACATAAATGTAGTCAGGTTTGGAACAACTTGTCAGGTGAGCAAATGATGACAGAATTTTCATTTTTGGGAGAACTATCCCTTTAATATGTCTCACAAAGAAAACTACACGCCCCAGAAATCTTTGCGAGAGACGTTCAGCGGTACGGGTAAGTTACGGGTCAGTGCTGTAAAGGTTAGGCTGGCAGATTGTAAAATGTGTGTCGTTTTACAAAGCTTGGAGTTCTGATGATTCGTATAATGTTTTTATGTCTACGAATGTTGATTTGCGTGTGATTTATTTGCATGCTTACTCCACGTGGGTTTGATCGCTGTTGACGTTTGGAGTTGCATTTCAGTAAATCATGTTTTCCATAAATATATGGTTCTTTTCGAAATTTAAGTTGACATTTTAAAGATATCGAGATTTTTAACCCATGAGTGAATTTAAAATGGACCGTGTTAAACCTGTTGCGCAAGAAATCGGTTTCAAGTTATCTTAAATTTCATAATCAAATATTACACAAACAAGCAGATTCATGTTTATGTTCCTTGTATGCTTTTTTTGTTGCACAATAAATCACTTTCTTTGTCTATTTATGAATATGTGCATTATTCAAATTTTTTATATATTACATATACATACACACACACACACACACACACACACACCTCCAGTTAAATGTTTGTGGATAATCCATTAAAAGTCCCTTTAGGATTGTTTCCAAATTATGACAGAAACTTGTGTTTGTAACAAACTATAGTACAGATGCACACAAATTAAAATCACTTTTCTTTGCCTTATCTGTTCAAAAGTTCTCCATGTCCTCCATCCCACCAGAAGCATGAATTACGCTCGCTTTCTGACAGCTGTGAGCGCAGCAAGAAAACCATCGCCTATTCGCTTACTGAGTGAGTCTGATTTTTATTATTATATTACTGTTTATTACCATGACTGAAATGAACTGCCTGCCTGAGATGTGACTCAATGACGAGATAACTTAATAGACACTTAACGTTCAGTAATATTATGGATTTGACAGGATGAGGAAAAAGCTTAACTGACTGTAGAATTGAACTTATTTCATAATTGATGAACTTTAAACTGAAGTAAGTCAATATTGAACTGCCTTGAGCTGAATAATTGTCTTTTTACGAATGCATCTGAAGCTCGCATCATTTGTCGTTATTGAGAGGAAAAAAAAGAAGCTGCTTTGAAACAATCTGCATTGCATAAAGATGACTTGACTTAATAAACCGTGACGCAGCCTGGTCTCTGGTGTGATTGTGATCCAGCTGAGCTGCAGCAGCGATCTCCTCCATCCCTGATCTCTCTGGCCGGAGGAGCTCCCAATCCCAACACCTTCCCGTTCCTGTCGGCCACGGTGGCGGTGAAGGGAGGAGATGCTGTGGTGCTGGACGAGACGCTGATGCAGAGAGCGCTGCAGTACTCCGGCTCTTACGGGTAGCACACACTACACCGTGCTCACCGCTGCGTAGTTTACAGTAACTAGTAAACTGTGTTATGCATCTGATTCCAAAAATAAAGTGTCTGATATTACTGTAGATTATAATACATTTTAGAATGATAATCAGATTACTTGAATGGGGCAATACATTTGGGACTCGTCTGAACCTGGGCCCTCTCGCTCCCCAAATATTGTTTAAACAGTTATTTATAATTTTATTCTCCCTAATTCTTATTTTTTCCTCTTTAAAATGTTTCTTTTTAAAAAGCCTACAATTTATATGTACTTTTGGAAAGTCTTCCAGTTGCCTCATGAAACCCAAGTTTGTGAAACTGTTATGTAATGTTTAATGTAATTCATGGTTTTGATAACGAAGAATGAAATATATTTTCATTTTTATGTTTTTCATCTTGGTACTACAGTATTGACAGATATAAAGTGTTTGATATTACTGTTATTTGGGGACTCGTCTGGGAATCTCTCGCACCACAAACATTATTCAAACAATTATTAATGATTTATCAATTGTCCCTCATTTTTCTTTTTTCTCTTTTAAAATGTTCTTTCTAAAAAGCCTACCATTTATATACATCTTCCAGTTACTTTATAAACCCCGGGTTGGGAAACACTTATGTAATATTTAATGCAATTCATGTTTTTGATAACAAAGAGTGGAATATATTTACCTTTTGTATCTTTTGTATTTTTATAACAATATGGCACAAAATAAATCTTTTAATTAGGGTTGTCAAGGTTAACTAACGCATGTGATTAATTCGAAATCTTTCAAGGAGAACTCCGGTCAATTTTAACATTTTTTTGTACATTTGGAGAGCTGTCAGAACAGACAACAACGGCTGAGTTCTCCTTTAACGCATTAAAATAATTTAGCACAAATAACACATAAATTGGCACGTGAAACTTTTAATTCGTCAAAACATCCCACGCTGTATGGCCAGATGATGTGCTGTCTACGATTCTCGCTGTAAAAAGCAAACCAGCGTCTGGAATGGGTGCGATTAATCGCGATTACAATTTTGTATCTATTGACAGCCCTAGTTTAAATCCAAATCTAACGTCTAACGATTACGTCATGTGATTTGAAATCTGTAATGTATTATAATTTGTCAGCACTGCTATTGCTTCATGGTCTTGTTTGCGTGTCCGTGTGCTGGCAGGATTCCCGAGCTGGTCTCATGGATGAAGGATCTTCAGAAAAGCCTCCACAATCCTCCCACAGCCGGCTGCAGCCCAGAGAGAGGACAGATGGAGATGTGTGTCACCACCGGCAGTCAGGAGGGGCTCTGTAAAGTACGCCCACCTCACACACACCACTGACATCCCGCAGGAGAATATCTGGACCTGGTCAGACCCATAGTGAGCATTTTACACGGCTAATTAGAGTCCAGAATAATATGGCCACCAATATATTATGCGTCCCTAGTCAGGGTTAGTTAACTAAGCCTTCCTTCGATTCCCAGGGAAAGAAAGAACTGCTAAATGCATGAAAGTAAACTCAAACGGTAAAAAAAAAACATTTTATTGCTTGAAATAAAATAAACGTAACCTAAAATATATGTATATATATATAAAAAAGAAAAACTGCCATAAAAATAAATTTTATATATATATAACAAAAATAACAAAAAAACACCCAACAAATTTACTAAAACTTTAATTAAATAAAAACTTGCAAATATTAGCTAATTAAACATTTTTCCAATAAAAACTATGATGATACTAAAACACCACTGTCCTTAATAAATGCTCTTGTGGCGATACAGTCACTCTGTTCCTGAGGTTTTTAGTATGCTTATATTAGTGATATGCATATTGAAGTATGTGCCATAATTTAGGATAACGGTTTAGCACATTATAAGGGGGGAAGAATACAACAAAAGGGAGTGTGTCACAACATGACCTTCTTCAGTGCTGAATTAGGGGATGTTGTGACTGAAACGTTTGCTGTTTCTGAGGTTTTTATCTCGCATTTACATTTTTGTTGTCTTTTTTCATCCTCATAATGAGCGTCTATTAGGATCATAGACTTAGGTGATTTCTCCACTTTTTAATATGTACTAAAATTCTAGTTTTCCTCTTCGTTCTGTTCATCAGATATTTGAGATGCTCATCAATCCCGGAGACAACGTCCTCCTTGATGCTCCCACATATTCAGGAACGCTGGCAGCCGTAAGGACAAAGATGGGGCACATTTTCCCATCAACCATGTTTTACCTGTGATCTCTCTTGATCCGTTAAAGGAACATGTTGACATGCAGTCCTTGCCTCGACAGCTGCAGCCGCTGGGCTGCAACATCATGAATGTGGCGAGCGATCAGCATGGCATGATCCCAGAAGACCTCAGGAAGGTTCTGGCGCGGTGGGACCCGGCAGACGCTCAAAAGCCGGACTGCACCGTACCGAGAGTCTTGTACACCATCCCCAACGGAGGCAATCCCACAGGAGCGTCCATGACGTATGAGAGGAAACAGGAAGTCTATGAAGTAAGCAGTGTTTATTTGCTGGTCCCTGTGATGTTACAACAACATTCAGAAGTTGTGATTTATGATTTAAGAGTGTGTTTATGTGCTCTTTTTTTTTTTTAAAAATCATGTTGTATACACAATAATTAAAATGTAATTGTTAAATAAAAAATAAAACTTTTAAAAATAATCTTTTTGGTAATTGAAATGAAGTTGACATAAAATAATAATAAAACAAAACAAATTTGAACTAACTCAAATAAGTTGATTTACAAAATGTACTAAAACTGAAATAAAAATAAATGAATGCTGTAAAAAAAAAATCACAAAAATGTATAAATACACAAATCATAACAAAACTACTGAAACTTAAAGGGTTATGAATGAACCAAGGGGGCGCTACAGCGGTTAAAGTGTGAAATCGCTCATAAATCCTACATTTTTGGGTATTTTGGATTTTTTTTTTAAACTACTTTTGCGAACTAGTCCTAGGTTTTTGTCTCAACCTCGATAAAACTACTGCGGCACAACAATTGTCAAATTTTTTTTTACTTTACCCTTTGGATAGCTATAACAGGGTCATTTAGAAAATGGGCGCAGCTAAATGTACTCAAAAGCCTATAAACCTAAACAAAAACTCAGAACTTCACGAAATTTGCTGAGCACATGCAACACATGATTCTAAACAAGCATGCCAAGTGGTATGGAGTTCGGCCCATAGGTGGCGCTATAACTGTTGAAAAGCTTTACAAGCATATTTTCCTCTGTAAATTGACTGCAAATGGTCTTTTCCATCAATGATCTTGGTGGTTACAGGCTTGTTAAAGAAAACAATTCCTTTTTTACGCATATGCTTGAAGGCCATGAAACACTTGAACCTCCATAATTGCTGCTTGCAGCTATATATAAATATATATATATATATATATATATATATATATATATATATATAAAAATTCAATAAAAACTAAATTGTCATCTTGTTTTCATTTGCAGCTTGCCAGGATATATGATATGCTTATCATTGAGGATGACCCGTATTATTTCCTGCAATTTCAAGAAGTGAGTTCCTCTGCTTTATTGCTCTCTTCACAGCATCTGTTTGTGTTGTGATTATCCAGCAGGAAGTAGCAGGCCTCATATACACTGACCTCTCTGATAGCCTCTCTATTGCTGTGCGATAAGATAACACTCGATATGAAGTAGCGTAACGTCAATACTCCGCTCTGTTCTCTCGTCCTCCAGCCGTGGGCGCCAACATTTCTCTCCATGGACGTGGACGGACGCGTCCTCCGAACGGATTCGTTCTCCAAGATCCTGTCGTCGGGGTGGGTGCTGTCAGAAGCCAGTTTGGGCTTCAAATGTCAATGAGTTGATTCACTGGACAGTAGTGCTTTTGTCACGAGACACAGCTGTCAGGATCATGACGTTGACTCGAGATAGAAAGGAAAAAAAACTCTTTCTCAGGGAGAGAGATAGGACAGACATTTTCTAAATGACCCAGCTATAGCTTCTCAAAGGGTAAAGTTACATGTTTAAAAGATAATGATTGGCCCAGAGAGACCCAGAATTGCAGTAGTTTTATCGAGATCGGGACACAAACCGAAACTTTTTTGATAATTATTGACAATCAGACTCCAGAGAATCTTGCTGCACTGGTGTTTATATAAAATATGTATATTTTATTTAAATATATAATTTTATATATATTAATGCACAATTTATATATATATATTACATAGTATTTAATTCAATCATTTTTAAAATGTACCATCACTAAGTTAATATAAATAATTAATTTACATAAAATTGAATATCTAAATATTCACACACACAAATATATATAACTTAGTTATTTACCATATGCATATTAATTATTTATAGATAAAATATAAACATGCATATTTTTATTGTGTTAATTATTTAATTATATATATATATATATATATATATATATATAATTAGCATTTTATTCAATAGTTTTTATATAGTACTGTCAATTATTTCTTTATTTGATAAATATACATATATAACGTTAATATTTATAATATGTATATTTTGTTTAATTATATTAAATAGTTATATTAATACATAATTTATGAATATATAAATATAATTGCATAGCATTTAATTCATTATTTTTTTAAATGAACCATCAATTATTTATATAAATAATTAATATACATATAGTTTAATAACAAAGTATTCATACATTTGCATATTTTGTAATTGAATGTATATTTATACTAGTAATTTATATTATTAACATGAATTGAATTTAATCGTCCATGAAATAAAAACACTTACTAGTCAAGTCATCTTTATTTCTATAGCGCTTTTCACAATACAGATCGTATCATAGAAGCTTCACAGTGATAACATGAAAATAATACAACATAGTTTGTTTCTAGAAGAAAATTGCGTCGTCGTCCACCGTAAGTAAAGCAGATCAATAATGTTGTTGAATATTAGATGTCTCCAACTACGCAAGGCAGCGGTTTCTTCTCAGATTGTGACTGATGTATTCTGAGCGAGTGTTGGTGTTTCTGCGCTCAGGCTGCGCGTCGGGTTCGTGACGGGGCCGAAGCCGCTGGTGGATCGGGTGGTTCTGCACATCCAGGCCTCGACGATGCACACCAGCACCTTCACACAGGTCAGACGTCCACAGAACCAGCCGTTCCTCAGTCCGCATGATCTGTGTGTTCAGCGGCTCAGAGGCGGACAGAGTACACAGCTTCATTACTTGAGTAAAAGTACAGATACCCCTTGCTAAATTTTCCTCAAGTACAAGTAAAAGAACTATAGTAAGATGTCTACTTAAGTAAAAGTACTGAAGTACTTGTTTTTAAAAGTACTTGAGTATCAAGAGTACATTTCTAAATACTGCCACAGTGCTTACATTTATGCACAGAAACATCCTACATGGAGTTATGAAAAATGTCAATGGAATTGAAAGTAAAATCAAGTCATTTTCATCTTTTTACTATGTTGCTTTATTTAACATTTAAGAAATTTCAGAAAATGTAAATAGTCTGGCGAGGAGGGGCCACGGGCGGCACATTCCCGGGATGGACCGGCTGCGTCTTCATCCATGGTTTCGTCTCTAAATCTAAAAATCTAAATCTGACCATGAGTTGACTTAGGCGGAAAGCTGAAGCTGATTGCTGATAGGCTGTCTCAATCAGCGGCGCCTGCGCAATCCAATCTCGTTTGAGAGGGAAACAACAAATTGAGGGTTTCCGAGATTTTTTTTTTTTTAGAAGTAGTAACGGGTACTCACGGTTATGGATAGAAATGTAGTGGAGTAAAGAGTACAATATTTGCCTCTCAGATGTACTAGAGTAAAGTCATGAGTGCTCCCCAAAAATGATCCTCGAGTAAAGTACCGATCCCTCAAAAGTGTACTGAAGTACTGTACTCAAGTAAATGTACTCCGGTACTGTCCGGCTCTGCGTCTCAGAGTGTGCAAACGTAATGTGTGTGTGTTTCAGATCTGTGTAACGTGATAATGAATCTGAACTTTAATTATTCTCACAGCGTGAATCTCAGGAGAAGAGATGCATGGAAAAAACAAGAGCTTGATGAGTCTGTGGGGGGAGATTTAACAAGTCATTAAATAATGTATAAAATAAATATTGTTTTCTTATTATTGTTGCTGTGGTGCAAAATACTCTGTAATTAAGATTAGCAAAGTCATTAAATAATCTTTACAAATATTAAATTATATTCAATAATAATTATTTTCATAATTATTATTAAAAGTTAATTTATACATGAAATGTATGAAATAGTTTTCTGTTTTTTGTTGCTGTGGTGGAGTTATTTGCAAAATACTCTTCAATTAAGATCAAAGTCAGTAAATAATGTGTAATAAATAGTCAAATATATTAGGTAATATTTATTTGAATAATAATAATATTTATTTTAGGCAATTAATATTGTATAAATATTTTTTATTTTTTTGTCGCTGTGGTGTAATGATTTGCCAAATACTTACTCTTTAATTAAGATCAGCAGATTCAAAATATAATGTTTAATAAATATTGAAATATATTAGCTATATTTATTTTAATAATAATTAATATCTATTTGTACAAAATATTTTTTGTCTTCTCTCTTGTCGCTGTGGTGTAATTATTTGCTAAATACTTTTTAAGATCAGCAAAGCCAATAAATAATATTCAATAATTATTGAAAGAATAGCTAATATTTATTTGAATAATAGTTAATATTTGTTTTATACAATTAATAATGTACAAAGTAAATATTGTTTTCTCTTATCTGTGGTGTAGTAATTTGCAAAATACATAAATACTATCAGCAAAGTCATTAAATGTTTAATAAATATTAAACAACATTGATTTGAACTAATATCATTTATTTTATCTGTTCAATGTATAAAATTCAATGTTTTTTTAACCGTATCATAGAATCTTCTGATATCTTGTGTCCCGTGAATGAAATGCCACATTATGTTTCTTGCAGGTCAATCTACAAACTAGCCCAAATAAACGAACCGAGTGTTTTAAACTTGTCGTGTGTGTGTGTGTGTGTGTGTTTGTGTGTTTGTGTGTGTGTGTGTGTGTGTGTGTGTGTGTG
>CM060622.1:48611237-48683737 GCA_030578275.1 Meda fulgida
TATTTGAAATAGAAATCATTATAACATGATATCATTGATATCATTGTAACATGAAGTCAGTCGAGTCACTCGTGTGTTTGTGCTTCACAATGTTGCTTCCTTTATACAGCATTTCAGATCAGTCCGTTCCAGGTTTTTAATGTGTCCATTTATATGATGCCTAAGAACTCAAGCACATCCCGTATTCATCTGTATTGAAGCTCAAGGCCGTACTTTATCATGTATGCGTCTCTCCTCTTCGTGCTCAGGCTTTCAGGAGACTGGCGGATCTGATCAGGGACGCCGTGTGAGCCGCTGATCTCCAGGAGGAGGAATAAAGCCTGTGGTGAATGTTTTTAATGTCCAGTATCATCAATTAAATGCTGCTGTCACATGCCTCTCTCTCACACACACACACACACACACACACACACACACACACACACACACACACACACACACAGACTCGATCTGCCCAAAGTTCTTGAACAAATTATTCAAGTATTCTTTATGTTGTGCGTATTAATATCAAGATTTGCTGTTGAAGTTGTTTTACAGATCTCTCTGTTTTGCTATTTCTAAAAGTCGTGGGAATGCAATTGTGGATTTTTTTTCTCTCACGCGGTTTAAGCAAATGGTAATGAAAATATATATTAACGACGTCCTCCCATATGCACCTTGCTTTAGTTTTCTTCTGTCTTTCAGAGAGTCCATGCTGGTCACCATTGGACTTAAATATGGCTTAATAAAACTACAATGAATCATGTAGTTGTTATACTTTGTTGGACTTGCATGTGATTGTTCATGTCAGCAAAAAAAGGGTTCAATAAATCATTAAACAAACTCCATTACATATGCAATGCTGATTTTCACTCAACGTTGTACTTTAACCAAAAGCTTTGTCTTATTTAATTGTATAAAACCCCATTGCTTTGGTTTTTCAGTGGAGAACTCCTTAATCTTTAACACCAAATTTGCTACATTTAAAAAATAAATAAAGATTCTTTATTGGCATCTGTGGTTCCAGTAAGAACCTTTATTATCATGGAACCTTTTCATTGAACAAAATATTATTTATAGTGGAAGAAGTTATTTAGAAAATAATGGTTCTTTTAGAAACTGTTCACTGAAAGTTTCTTTGGGGAACCAAAAATGTCTCTTCTGTCCTGTTGGAACTTTTTATTTTGAAGAGTTTGGTGTGCTGGCATTCACACTGTGCGTGTTGTTTCTGACAACAGCTTCTTTGTGTCCACTACTCAGGGAAAGTGCTTAAGAAGGGCTCTCTCTCTCTCACACACACACACACACACACACAAACACTTGCTCACTCACTCAGGCGGCTGTGATAAATCTTGCGGTTATTGTGCATAAGCTCAGAGTTATGCACTCATAACTGCTTTAAAAGCAATATTAATAGTGTGTGTGTGTGTGTTTCATCAGGTTTTAATGGTTTAACACACTGGTTATAATAAGTGCTGTAAAGTGGTTTGACATTGATCAACAAGGGCAGTTAGTACTTAAACAGATTTCTGAATGTGCAATCTGCAGCGTTACAGGTTGTGATGCACATTATCATATTATTTTCACATTAGCTTCCCTATTTAGGCTTGGTTTTTATAATAGTAAAAACAATGACATGAGCACCAAATACAGATAAAACTGTATTTATATGTGTACAAGGGGACAGCAAATACAGTGGGAAATGTCATTTTAAATACTATGGGAATAATTGATAACCAGTGTTGGGGAAAATTACTTTTAAAAGTAATGTTACAATATTGTGTTACTTCCTGAGAGAGTAACTAATTCACTTAAGTTAGTTAATTTTTATAGAAAGCAATATGTAAAATAAAGTGTAACACCATAATCATATATTATGGTATTTACCGGTACATAGTTCCAATGTACTAAAACATAATGTTACATTCAATATCCACATGAGTACAGTAATACCAAACTAGTTTAATGCAGCAGATTTTTTTAAAGGACAAAGTAAAAGAGATTTGAATTATGCGATAAAACATTTAATAAACCAACTGGACCAGCAAAAAAAAGAAAAGAAAAAAAAAGTAGTCTATCACAGTACTGTTTATTGGTTTCTTAGCATTAGTTTTCTATACTACAGTCACTGCTGTAGCTACCACAGTAACGTTACATGCCAGATATGCCACAAAACCAACTGTGAGGAAATAAACCAAACTGCTTGACGAAATCAGCTCAAATTCACAACAAATTACAGGAAAAACTGGGTCAATTCGGTCAAAAATAAAAAAAGACGGAGGAGGAATAGAAAGCCTATACGTGCACAGAAGATAGGAGGGGTTAAAGACCAAACATTACGCTTACTCTGTCATATTTCACACACAGTACATTATTTTTGGGTCCGTGAATTTCTCAAACTATTATTGGGTCACAACTTAAACCAAACCCACAAAACACCTCAAATGAGCTTCGGCACGTCACATTTCAGGACGAACATCGAGAGATAAAAGCGGCGGAACAACATGGTGTAAGTGTTACGCTGTTAATCGAGTAAATATCGCTGTGTTTGTGACCGTTGTGCGAAATGTAACAAAAGGAAACGCGGCTGTTTTCGGCTATTATGCTAGCGGCATATTCGGCCATGTAAACTGCGACTGCGTTTTTACATTCATGTGATTTAAACGTAAACGGTAGTTGTTTTCTTTTATCTTCGTGTTGAATGGTGAGGGTTAAAGCATATGAATATGGGGGAAAATGTATTTTTATGCGTCTTCCTTAGCGGATGGTGACTAGTCATATGACTAGCCGCAGTTAGCTCGAGCTGATTTCGGCACATTTGAACGTGTCAAATATGATTTAGACATTAACACTGCGAATATCACTAACGTTAACAGTTAACGTTACCTGAAAACTCAAATCTTGTCTTAGTTGGTTTGTATTTGAATGTTTTGTAAACGTATAGATTTGTTGGACGTGGAAGCTTTTAAAATGACATCAGGCTAATAGCACAGGTAACGTTATGCGGATCACGATTTGATTTAGTGTAACGTTGGTCATATTAAGCTGTTATTTGTGCCCATTTTTTAACTTAAAACAAAATAATGTATCTTAATTTCCTCTAAATTAGTAATATTGAGGTTGCAGATGGTTTGAATGTACACCGGACGTCAAATAGATTGGATATGTTAAGTGTTTTAAATTAGCATACAATTAAATGGCTTTATTTGACTTTTAACCCAATAATATGATAATTTCTGCCTCAGAAAATATGAGTCAGTTCTTATTTTTGCACGTCTTGTTTGATGAGGTCAGATCGACGATGAGTCGTCACAGGTTTTGTGTGCAAAACTTGAGTTAAAAGCCCCCATGACACTCTGACAAATCAAATACATTTTTAAATGTATTGTTCCTCTCTTTATTTTGTCTTTCCAGTGATGCATCTGCAGGAAATATCATGTACACCGGTGGTTTGTGCTCTCCATGACTGTAACATGAGGACCGGTGGAGAATGACATCTTATCTCTACTGTTACTGAAAGCCAGAGAAAATGAAGAAGGTGAACGGATACGTGATCATTTATTTATTGTCCATGATTAGTTTTAGTGTGGCAGGGCCTTTGAACATCTCTGCGGTGGATGAAGATGGAAGGGAGAACGGGACAGAGGCAAATGGTGACGGCTCGGTTCCCGTGGTGCTCACCAAAATAAACCAGATCATCGCCCGGGAGGGAAAATGTGCTTTAATTGACTGTAATATCACAGGCGACCCTTTCCCAAATGTCCAGTGGTTCAACTCACACGGACACCTGCTTGACACACAGATAAGTGGTGCGTTTACTGTAAAAACACCTTCAGACACCAATGCATTGTCTTATATCACTAGGCCTACACCTGGTCACTTCATTCGTTTTGATGACTTAAATGTTTCCCTGAAGAATGGATATAAATCTGATCTATTCCTGCACATACGTTAACAGAATACCTCCATTACGATTCACCCAAATGGCAGTGGTAAAGTTTTGTGATGATTCTACCAGAGTGCCTTTAAAAGGCCTACTGTTGAGTCTATAAACAAAGTGTAACATATTCATAATGCTCACCGTTTATTTTAAAACAGTAGTATTACAGTTTACAAATAGTTGTAATATTCTATGTGAATCTATTGCAAATATTGAATTTTCAGTTTCATATTTTTGTGGAAACTGTGATACAGTATTCTTTGAAAAACAAAAAGTTTAAAAGAACATAATTTATTTGAAATGGAAATCTTTTGTAACATTATAAATATCGTTTACTGTCATTAATGGACAAGTGGATATTTTGAAGGGGAAAGTGAAAGTGAATTTTACTTGCCTGACCGGACAAGTAGCCCGATTAAAACATCAATAACAAAAAAACAAAACTATGTTATCACCAAAACACAGAATGCCTGATTTTATTACATTGAGTGTACGTTACTACGTTCTGGCGATCGATATGGATATGGAGTGGATAATAGGCCTAATATATTATGTATAATGTAATGATGCTGTTGAGGCTCATGCAGACTCAAAATGACTGCAGAACTTGGTTAACATGCTGCAGTAAAAAAAAGTTTTTATATTTTTAACTTATGATAGAGCTGGGTAACATCACACGACCAAGAGTGCTGTTTTCCTGAATACCGTCACGGTTGAAAATGTGACTGATTTCATACAACCGTTCGATAAACAAGTAGTTAATATTAATTCGGCTACATTTTTAGGCACATTATTGACTGTTTTCACATTGCACATTTCACAGCAACACTCTTATAACGTTTCTAATTTGTATTTTCAAAAATATTTAAAACAATCTCATAACAGTATTTAATACAGTTGTAAAGGATTTAATTTGATTGTTAACAGCACTGTAGTGTCTTATTACTATAATAGAATAATATAATTTATTGATCAAATGTAAGAATTTGACATGAAAGATTGATGCATACATTTAATAAGATTGGGGGAAAAATGCTCTTTATAAAGGTAAAATAAATGCCTTGGGGTAAATATATCAAAGCTGATGAGAATATTGCTTCAGAATAAATGTTATTCACATTACAAATAAATCCTATTTTCTCTGGACAAGCAACTTTTTTACACATACAAGTGAATGACCGATTTGCATGACAAGACTAAATGTCAAGCATACAACGTATCACATGTAAATAATTATATATTTCTTAAAAACTTTTGAACGGAAGTGTTGATGAATCCAACAACTGAAGACCAACATGTTTGCATGAGATATTTTTAAATGACCAGTTTGCGGTCGCAACGTAAACCTTTTGTCTTTGCTGCGTCTTTTTTTTTTTTTACTTCAAAAGCAAATGCCTTCACTGTAAAAAAACGTTTTGTGCTGATTTAAGAGATGTTTTAAATGTATATAAACACTCTTATTCTTGGGAATGACCACAGTGGATATTTCCCATAATTCATAATTTAGTTGTTTCGAGATGAATCCGTTATGCAATGATTTGATCTTTCAATCTGGGGATATAAAATGTGAGTCTGTAATTCCCAGCTGTAGTATAAGTGATGTTAGGAGGATTACTGATGGTGTGTGAGGCAGGCGTAGCGTGCTAAAAATACTAGCAGGGTTTTACCAGAAGAGACATGGAAACATCCTTGCTTTTCATTTGGGTGTGTTACAGTGTGAAGAATTCATGTGAACTAAAGACCGTTTGACATGTTTTGTCTCGCACAGCATGACACTGCAGACTCGAAACCGTCCACCTTTAAAATGAGATTAAATCATTCCAGTCATAATCAGGATGTCTTGACATAGTTGTTAGCTTTAAAGTCAACGTTAAAGGACACTCGCAATCTATTTGACTTTTTTACGGTATTTCAGTGAAGCAAAAGAAAAAAAACGTGGACTGGAGCTTCACTTTAACTGTCAGGAATTGTTGGGATTGTTTGGAGGAAACCGCATCAGTTAGATTTCATGTTATTGACTTTACTTGCTGACTATAGTTATATTCAGTGTAAAGATCAGATGATTTCGCCTTGCTTACATAATTGCTGAATTGTGTTGATCTCAGGTTGCTTCCAGTAAGAAATGCATGGGCAGACTGGGGCCAAAACTGCGTTTTTGATATGGAGTTTATAAATTCCCGCAGCACTTTAAACACTTGTGCATTCTGTATGAGCGTTTGGACCAGGTGGAAGGTTAAAGGATTAGTTTGTCTGGTTTCTACGCAAATAAGGCAGAAACTGACCCTGTATCAGTGTCCGTATGTAAATATGGATTATGCAAAGTCTATTAATCGTGGCCACAGTATCCATGGATCCTCATTTTGTACTTTCATCTAGACTAGAGCATTGGGTTAACAAACATTGTGGGTTTACAAGCACAATTGTACACCAGAAATAGATTTCAATATTTTAACATGACTATGCTTAAATTGTTTGCACAAAACCTGAGTTTTTTGCCTCTTATCCCAGTTTCACTTTTTTATGCAACCTCCTTTATCAGCTCATCACGTTTTCTTCTGTTGTAACGTCAAGATGTTTTTCTTGCATTATCGAATTATTAATTCTGTGCATGTTACCTGGAAAAACAGGAGGCACTTGATTGTGATCTGGCAAACTGTAATGTGTTTTGTTGCCGGTTATGAAACTCCTGGGAGTCTCGGTGCAATGTTGTTGTTTTTTAAACGTTTATGAGATACTGGGTATATATATTGTTACATGCCTAAAGTGGCTAAGGACATGAGGGAACACAACATTAAATAAATGATTTCCCTGATCTTTTAACCCTGGTAGATGTGATCAAGGTGCTGGTGCAAAATGAACAACAACAAAGGGAGTTTAAATTGAGAAAAGGAAGATATTTGTTCACAATAAAGTGCTAAAAAAAGAGAGACAAAAGAAAAACACAAATACCATTCACAGGGAGTAGGAACATGAGCGGGGCTAAAAAAAAAAAAAAAAATATATATATTTTTTTTTAAACTACAACCCCTTCTCAGTAAACTACTAACACACCAAGAAAATAAAAATAGTTCCAAACAAAGATCACAGCAGAAACATTGCGCATTTCAGTCAGTGCATTAGCATAATATACCTGCTGCCAAATTATGCCAACAAATATCTATATGGCAGTTTTTCCCCATGGTATCAATGTCAATATTGTGGCCAGTGAAATTGCTGAATGGCTAGTAACTTTGGAAAACCACTAGCAAAAAAGTTAATGACACAAACAAACACAAAATTATTAAATACTTATTTGTAATAATGCAATGAGACGAATTGTTCGGACATCGTTTTTATCCAGGCTGTCATAAAAAAGAAATTTTGAAAAAACGAGAGAACAAATGAAATATTAAAAACTCATTATGTAGGCCTATGCTTTTTCCTGTGAGCTTTTTGTTTTTCTATGCGTTTTCGGTAGTTTTTTTGCATAGTGAAGTAAAATAAAACCTGCAGCTCATATTTTCATTGGTATAATCAACATTAAAAACAAACATCCCCTTTGGCCACTACTTTTAGCTCTGCACATTTTTAATATTTTAATTTTATTTTGTTGTACATATAAACACTGTTTGAGTTTAGGATTTCACTGAAGTTCAAAATATGCTTTTAGTGAACAGATTAGACCTTCCGATGTCTCCAGTATATGATTTTTCTCTCTTTTTCTCTCTCAGATGGTAAATGGTGGCTTCTGGACAATGGCATTCTCAACATCACCAGCATCACGTTTGCAGACCGTGGCAAATACACGTGCGTGGCGTCCAATGCATACGGCAAGGCCAACTGCACCGTGACTCTGCGCGTGGTCTTCACCAATGGAGATATGGGTGTGTACTATATGGTGGTGTGTCTGGTGACGTTCACCATCATAATGATTCTCAACATCACTCGCCTTTGCATGATGAGCAGCCATCTGAAGAAAACCGAGAAGGCCATCAACGAGTTTTTCCGAACAGAAGGTGCAGAAAAGCTTCAAAAGGCCTTTGAGATCGCGAAGCGTATTCCTATCATTACCTCGGCCAAAACGCTGGAGCTGGCGAAGGTCACGCAGTTCAAGACCATGGAGTTCGCGCGCTACATAGAGGAGTTAGCGCGTAGCATCCCGCTCCCGCCGCTGATCATGAACTGCCGCACCTTCATGGAGGAGATCCTCGAGGTCGTCGGCGTGGAGGAAATGAGACACACTTTCGTCCGACAGGCACCCGAGCTTCATGAAGGCCCCGGCGGTGTGGTCGTCAGCACTTCCAGGGACGTTTTCTCAATCTTACACGAGAGAGAGCGAGCGAGGGAGAGGGAACGCAGCGAGTCTCCGGCCGCGGACTCGGACGACGCGTCGCTTCACGAGCAGCCTCGACACATGGCCATTCAGGTTTCCATTCATCCGCCGCTAGCCGACGCTGGATGCTGTAACATGGAAGCTCCGCCTCTTCCTGAAGTGGTCTCTCCACCGCCTGTCGATCAGCTGCCTTTGGAGGCGGAGTCTGAAGAAAAGGAAATCAAGGGGGAGTCTGTCGAAGAGGAGGGTGTTACGGCACAAAATACCCAAGTCATTTACGAAAGCCATGTGTAATATCTTAAACTAAGGGTAATGAGCTCACTATGCATTCTCTTGGGGAAAGAAAAAAGGTCAAGATTTGATTTTCTTAGAATTTGCATTTGTGTTAGCGTGAATCTCTCAAAACTTAAAAAAAATGTCTGGGTCGTATTTCGCCGTAAAATCAATCGGGGGAAAAAATGCATTTTGCTGAAAGAAAATAAAGCTTTTACATTGTGACTCATTTCAGTTTAGCAATTTAAACCCACTAGTGTAATGCAATAAATTTTGTTCTCATTACTGTACGTTTAAAATATAGTCATCATGCTCGTGTTTGTAAAAACTGAATCTAATGACGCTGATTTCAGTTAAAAAACAAATTATTGTCAGTGCTGTATTGCAATAATTATGAGTATATATATCAAAGTGTATTTGTATTACTGTAATGAGATTTTCTTCTTTTTTACATTACAGTAAAGATAATTTGGGGACTAAATTAACTTAAAATGATTGTCACAATCCCCAAAAATTATTAATGTTCCTAAAAATGTAATTTTCCGTTTTGAAAAAAAAAAAAAAAAAAACATTTTTGATTTTGGGGTGAAATATAACCTTGTCACTTCTTTTGAGTTTAACTTGTTAAATTATTCTTCCCAATGACAATGAATACTCATGCTGAATGTATTTTGAGGCAAAGTTCTGTTTATTTAGAAAATCCTGTTTTGCCCATGATTATTTCTGTCTTGCGTAGTTAACAGAAACCACACAAAGTTTGCATCTTATGTGTTAATCGGCAGACAGGAAGTAGTTTTCCTGATGGATGCAATTGCAGATTATCCATTTCATGAATTAATGAGAACGGACGACTGATTAATACATTTCGCTGAAAGAAAAACATACAATTTGAGGCTGAAGTGCATTTTCCATTGAATAGAAATCAAAAAAAATTCAAGAGCGATTCAAAGTAAAAATGCTCCTCTTATAATGCATGAAGAATGCATGTCAATCTTTTCTCAATGCTGGATTGGAGACTAAACCTTTGTGTAAACTTGCCAGCTGTGTGTTGTTTATCCGTGGTGTCATGTTGGCCAGGTAAATGGCATTGACACCTTGAATAACATTGAACAAAAAGCCTCAATCTCAAAACTGAAATTTCTCAGTTTAGTTTCCACTGGAGTCCTTGTACTGTTACTGTTATTAAACATAGTATTATTACTTTATTGGTAGTACTACAGTAAGTGTTTTAGTCTCAAATGCACAGCTTGGTGTCTTTTTCTTTCTTTCGAGTAAACTGTTGCAAGCGTGTTTGTTTTATCTGAAACTCTTCATAACAGAGTCTGGGTAATGTTTAATCTCCTTTAATATCCCCATAGTTTTGCTTCTTAAAAAGGCGTACCTCTTAGTTTCAGTGCAATCGTGTTGGAGTCCTTCAATGTGGCTGATCTTGCTCTGGTGGACCTCTGAAGCCGGCGAGACCTGCAGTTGTCAATGCACTGATGCTAACATCTATCTGTCAGGTTCAGCACTAGGCATGAAGAATGTCAGAGGAAACGACGGCCATTATACTCTTCAAAGCGCTGTTTAAGTAGTGAAATAAAGCTGCTGTGTACCAATGATGTTCTGTGTGTTTGCCTTCATTCAGGTGAGGAGGGAAACTCTTGATAAGCTTTTGTATCACCCACATTTCTTTCTTCATACCGCTTTATAGACGCTGCTGATCTCAGTGCCTTGCAGATCATTTGATTTCTTCCCGAAGAGCTTTAAAGATCCTTGCCTCACAAATACATTGTTATTGTCTAGTTTTTTTATTCCACTAAGTAGATTGTGTTTTAGTGTTTAAATAAAAGGTTTTCAGTTAAATGGTGTTCGATATATATATGCTACTGTCAAAACGCATGAATAAAATGCTATAGACATTTGCTGAACGTGATGCCCTCGATCTTGTGCTCGTTGATTTGCATTTGAAGATGTCTGATTTTAAGGTGCAAAATGAAAAATTATTAATTATTCACTTGACCTCATGTTGAACCAAATCTGTATCATGATTTTTTTTTAAACCTTGGAACACTAGTAGATTTTTTTTTAATGTATTTTATTACTTTAGATCATTTTTGATTAGACTTCGATTGCAGTCATATTGCATTCACTGAACAAAATATACCATTTGTAAGACTATAATAATAATTGTGCAACTGTATACTCATTAGTATAGAGCAGTGATATAAATCACTCAAAATATGCAATTTAATGTTATATGTATTGTAATTGTATGTAAATGTAAAACTTCTGTTGAAATGCTGTTAAGCGTTTGCTCATAAAGCAATATTAATGACTTATGAAAATAATTAGAGTGGTAAGATTACGATAAGAGCAAATATATATATATATATAGTTGGAAGATCGATTGGGGAACTATTTTGCTAATGTAAGTGACTTATTTTGAATTCACAACAGCGATTATGTATTGTCTCAAGTGAATTACCAAATGATATAGAAAATAAGTCAATAAATTTAGGGCAAAACGTGATCCTAAATTCCTCCGGAATCGACTTGTTTCTCCAGCTGTTCCTTTTCAAATGATATTTGTGGTGAGTGTTTATTTTCTTGTTCATGTCATCATGATAAAGTCAGAGGAAATTAAGTTGTTTTAGAGGATGAAGTTAATAGATTTTGGTTCTAGATTAAGAACCAATTCTTTGCAATTGTGTGCACGTATTAACCATTCACAAGATCAGGAGCTATCTTTAAACGGGACCTATTATGCCCTGTTTTACAAGATGTAATACAAGTCTCTGGTGTCCCCAGAAGTTTCCATTTCCAGAAGAGGGCGGAGCCTTTACAGCTCGTGCTTCGGATACTCCGACAACAACAAAACTGGAGAATCCCACGCAGCCAAAATGCCAGGAATTGTGTCATATGTTCGACACTGATGGAGAGACTTTAGAGAGGAGACTGAGAGGAAGAAATTACCTTAAAAATGCGACAGGACGTTTCTGAACCGCTAGTTGAATTTATCTACCTTTATTGAACCTATCGATTAGCATGATCATCTATAAATTGTATTGCATGTGGGAAGTGTAGTAGGATGTGGGTCTCGACCATAGACTTGTTAATAAGGATGTAGTGTCCGTGATGTCACCCGTAGGTTTCTGAAGAGCTTTTTTGAAGCCCAGAGTGGGCGGAGCCGGCCGTCGCCATCTTGGCCGCGCGTCACTCCCGGATTACCGAAAATGGGCAAGGAGGCGATTAGCTGAGGAGACGCTAACAGACAGCAGACAAACTGCTAGTAGTGGGGACTTATGCAGGACTTTTAAGGCTTAATAAAATGTAAACGGATGAGTTATAAAAAAAAAAAAACTCACCCCCCTCACAGTTCTCATGAAGAGCAAAATTAGCTATATAGACCAAAACCACTTTTTGTCCCAGGCTGTAAACATATTTCTGCTGTAAGGTTCAGGTTCTGTGGGATTAACTCTCTTTTGCAGCCGGTCTCTAGCGGCCAGTCGATGAATGAGTTGAAGTCACTTCTGTGTTTGATTCAAGAGAGAGACTGAAGGTTGCCGCTTGGTATCGACTCATCTTTCATAATCAACTTTTGTGCAAATTCAGCGTTGAACTGACCCTCATTTGTGAAGCAGTTCAGCGTAAAATGATTTGCACAAACGTAAGACTTTACCTATTTTCTTCTACACATGTCCTTCATAAATGAAACTGAGTGGCTCAGATGTCAGAAGTCTATGGAGACTCTTATGTTCAATGGTACATCTAATAACAGAAGACATGTAATGTTAATGTGGCACAGATATAACATCAGTGGGTCCTATAGCGAGGATATGACTCACTCCGAGCAGGATCTGGGTCAAAAATCAAATTTGTAGGGGGAAATCTGGAACAGCATATTTTCAGACACTGCTTCTGATTTATGAAGATTATAAACAAAAAGGAATGGGTGGATTTTTACCAGTATAAGCAGGTTGTGTACACTGTGGACACATCAGTGTTCAAACACCTTGTAAAAGTGAAATTTGTATAATAGGTCTCCTGTGAATGATGTCAGTGTGGGAAAGTTTTGAATAGTTGAAAGCCTCGGGCGCAGCGAACACCCATACGGGAGAGAAACCATACTTTTCAGTTAATCCTAATCCTAACTCTACACCTTATCCTAAACCAAAAAAATAATAAAAAAATAATAAAAAACAAATAGACCTGGTTGTTGTATTTTCATTGTAACATTAATAAATACGTTTTTCAAGAGATATTGAATTAATAAATAACAATGCATAAACTTCGCTGTATACATGAAATAAAGGTGAATCATTATTAAAGTTACAAAAGTTATTCAGTCATTAGCAGTGATTTGTTTCTTCTGTGGTTTGATTTACATTAAAAACAGACGGCAGCAGGAATATTAGGCTGCTGTCACTTTAAGAGCTGCATGGATCCAATATACCGATACATATTTTATTTCTCAACTATTTACCTTAATTTAAGACATATGTGTACGCGGATACTTACCCAATTCGGTATTTGCGCGCTGTTTTTGTAAAATTTTGTGTTTTTCCCCACATTGTAACACCCGTGGTGTCCCCGGTCAAAAATGACCAGCCTTCAAAAAAATTGCGTATTAAAAAAAAACAGTTAACAATATGATTGAATCCAATATTTGGTAATAAGGAAGCAAAGCGAGGGATTTATACGCAACTTCTAGCAGGCCGTCATTTTTGACCTGGAACATTACAAGTGGTATAGTTTTTTTTTTAATGCTTTTATTTTGTATAAAATGGCACAAAGTCACACGTGTAGTGTTCCCACTTCCCAGTCAAAAATGGCAGGCCTACAAAAAATAGCAAAAATATCTTATGCTATTTTATCACTAAATATTGATTTAATCTCTTTGTCAACTTGTTTTCTTTTAGTTAGGACATGATTTGTATTCATCTTTGAAACTGATTTTAACCTTGAAGGGTTAAAAAAAAATGCTAGTTTAGAAAGACAGCTTGGTTGCATGTGGTGGTAACATTCCCATCTGCAAAAACACTGCGATGAACCATTTACATGTTCAGAGAACAAAACATTTGCAGATGAAAAGAGGCTGAAAGCTCTTCTGAAAACCCATTCAAATGAAGGCCTTTAAATGCGAGACGAGTGAAAGAGGTTTCCTCTGGGAACGGACAAATACACACGAAAAGTCCCTTTGTACACAATGTGGAAAATGACACAGGCTTCAAACTTAGTCAACTCCACACACACACACACACACACACACACACACACACACACACACACACACACACACACACACACACAGAGAAAATGATCAGTTGATTACCACAGATGCATTTAAAACAAACATCGGAGAGATGTTTTGTTTTATACAATCACTCAAATGAAAGCTGATTATTATAAATTATGACTGCCTGCCTATACTTTACTTTCATTTCATGAATTGCAATCTAATTCACAAATAAATATGAATTTGCATTTCGCTCAGTTAAAAAATAGCTTTCACACCACCTCTGCTTTATGAAAAAAATGATACATTTGCATTTCCTGGAAAAAAGACACCACAGGCAAGTAAAAACACAGAAACCATTTTATAAGGCTTAGAAATGCAATCCATTAAAGGTGAAAGTTTACTATTCAATTTGACAAAGTAGTCAAACTGATAAAAGTATTTGTTCATTCATATTCAAGATGAGAATCTGAGATTTCCATAATATTCATTCTGTAATGAGAATTGAAATATGCAGCTGCTCTTAAGAGTAAGCAGTGCTCACCCAGAACAGAAACCAGTTAAAAACGTGATGTTTTTGTCTCATATACACAGTGTTTCCCCCCTTGTGAACCTTTATGCAGTTCTCTCGCATTGTGCAGTTTTAGTGTGTGTGCGTGTGAACTGAGTCACTGTCCCCAGGCAGGAAAGTCTGGCGCTGCTGCTAATGACCTGTGCAACCACAGGAGAAACCATACAGTTGTTCCCACTGCGTACAACCTCTCGGTGCTGTGCAAAGGCGTCACTTATAGATTATGAGAACTTTTCTTACAGATTACAATTCAATATGTGCAAAATTCACCTTTTATGTTACAACTTTCATGTCCTTAGAAGTTAGAGACCATACAGTTGCCCCAAACATGCATGAGAACACATTTTAACCAGTACTAATGTTTATCTTCCTCTATAATATAGGCATGCTGATGCTTTTTATATTAATATACTAACGTTACTGTATATACTATGTTTACTAGTAATGACTCATTTGGGTGGTAAATGGAAGGACAATCTTTAAAGGAGTAGTTCACTTTTGAAAAAACTTTTGCTGATAATTTACTCACACCCATGTCATCCAAGATGCCTATGTCTTTCTTTCCTCAGTCGAAAAGAAATTAAGGTTTTTGATGAAAACATTCCAGGATTTTTCTCCATATAATGGACTTAAATGGGAACCATACGGTCCAAGGTCCAAAATACAGTTAATAACAGTTTCAGATGCAGCTTGAAATGTCTTTAAACGACACCAGACGATGAATAAGGGTCTTATCACGCGAAACGATCGCTTATTTCAAAACTTATTCCAAAAATTTAAGTTTTCTAAAGAACAAATGCTAGCCTTGCTCTATTCTGTGAGGCGCGTTTGTAACGTCACGTAATACGCAATTACGTTCAAAAGGTCACGGTTGACGTAGCCGGAAGTACAGAGTCAGTGTTTACAAGTTGAACGTGCAAACTTACTCAAACGCCGTTTACAAAAAACGGAATTAAAAGGTAAAACAACAATGTCGGACGATTTTGAACGTAGAGGAGAAGATGAGATAGAGTTTTTCGCCTTTCCCTACCTTTTTGAACCTGAATACACAGACGAAGAAATTAGGCAGATGGAAGAGCCTGCTGCGGCGACACACACCTCTCAAGCATCGGGCAGACAAAGACCGAACGAGACGTGGTGGTGCACTTGTGGCAAATGCCAACCATTGCCAACGGAGGAAGAATCCCAGTGCTGCCACGACTGGACCATTTCAATCCCGCCGTTAGAGTCTATCAATGAGTCAGCTGATGAGACCCAGTTTACATATCGCTGCATTACTCAACAAAGTGGATTCCCACCGTTACTGAGCAAAAGTGTTCTGGAGGTGTTTTTTAGTTTGCCCCAAATCAACTGGAGACGCAGTCCGAGGCCCCAAGGACCTGGTGGCACCCTAACAGTAGAGCAAGTGTTCCGTGTATTATGATTACATGTTATACATATTTTATAATTTTTCATATTTTAACTATGTATTTCAAAAGGGATTGATTGCACACATTCAATTTATTTTACAGTCAGTACCGGCTGGTGGCATACAGGATAGTGCTGGAGTGGATGCTGAAAGGGGAGAGATTGGGAGGACGCAACAGGAGGGTTCTTCCGTCCTGTGTTGTCAATGCCATCAGACGGTCATACCCCTCTCCATCAGGAATGGATGTAGGCTTCAGAGAAGCAGAAGAGGCTTTCAGTCTTCTATAGATATAATCATTCAAATTAAAATCTTACATTTTTGATTAAAATAATTGGTTTTTGCTCGGTTAATATTTTTTAATTAATGAAATTGCTTAATTTTTTCATAGTCAATGTTATTTGTTATTGTATATACATCAACACAACACAATTATTGATGTCTCACACAAATGCATATTGTAATTTATTTTAATTAAAAATAAAACAAATTAGATAACTACAGTCGTTGATGTTTAATTATAACTGATTTAGGACCATATATTTCACACTAACACCATAAATATACATTTTCTTTCACCAACAGTGTTTTTTTTTTTTTGTTTAAATCAGTAAGATACACGCATACAAAAAAATAATAAATGTATAACTTGAGTAAAAAAATAAAAAATTGTACATTAGACGATAACATTTAAAAAGTAAATCAGTGTCCAAATCGTGATAAACGCTTTGCAATTACTTCTTGCTTGTCAGGCCTTGGTGTTAGGGCGATGTTCTGCGGCAATGGGTGATGAGTCAAATGAGAAGAACTGTCCTCGTAAACAACGCTGGTGTCCAGCCGCCGCCGCACAACTTTCTCAACCAGAGTCTCTTTGATTTTTTGAGTTGTTTTTTCAAAAATTGCTTTAGCTACCCATTCTTTTGTATGTTTGGGGAAAACAATGTTGTACAGAGGTAAACCTGTATTAAATGAAAATGTAAGAAATATAACAGGAAATTATACAATTTTTATGTACTAGATTAATATAATAGAATGTCGGCATTTGTTTCTCAACTTGATTAACTTAGATCTATTGTCATAACCCAACATATTGTACAATCTTTTGTACTTACGCACAATCGGTTGTTTTCGACTTACCCGTAGTGGTTGTTGCCTGGTGACGGCCTACATTTTCATTGTGGTCAAGGATAGCGAGTTGTGTTCGTGCAACCATGGATGCATAATGAAAATGGAGGTTCTTGGAGCAGTATTTCAGTAGGACAGAATGAAACGCCTCCAGTTGTCCTAAAGATAAATTTAAAAATTGTATATGCTGTACCTACATGTACATGACTATCTACATTACGATTTGTATAAAAATAACTTACCGGTGTGTTTGAAGAGAGCCATTTGCCTCAAATCCTTTTGAAGTCCTCTGTCCAGAACCAGATTCTGCAGTGTGCGGAAGGCGTGCGAGTCTTTTCCCAGCCATTTTTTTCTGCGTTGCTCTTCCAGACTGAGATCATTGTGTCTGCATTTTTTCGGATTTCCTTCTTCAATCCAACTGTGCACACCTGTAATGTGATAAAGTATGGACTTCCAATTCTCGATCAGTTCCTGTATAAATATGTAAAAAAGACATTATTATACATTATATCTACCCCCTGCCCTCCACTCCAGAACTGAACTTACGTCTGGGTCACCTCCACAAGTTGCACAGCAATACCATAAATGGTTGCAAATACTTCGTGTCCATGGCTGCAGCTCTCGATTGTCCTTGTATCTTGAATTGGAGCACAACTTTTTGGAAAGTCCTGAAAATAATATTATTTCAATTATAAAACTTTTAAAAAGAATTGAACAAATAGTACACATTGCCATTTGGCTGCATGCACACAACACATTGTATATTCCTATAGAGGAATAAGTAAGCTTTTTGATAATTCATAATTAATATCTCTTTTTTAGTCTCTTATGAGACATTTACCTTTGACCACATGCCAAATATCAAATTCGTGGTGAATGTTTGGATATTCTACACGCATAATCTTTTGAATAGATGGTGATCTGTCTGTGGTCAGCACGTCTATTTTGATTCCTTGTTCTTGTATTGTGTTCACTGCCCTCTTGAATCCTACTGGCTCCATGGCCACAGAACTAGATGCTTCTGTAACCTGAAATGCAATACCATGATAAATAAACAAGGAGTGTGTGTATTTTCAAATGCTGTTCAAAACTACCAACATATTTGTTTTTTGTACCATTAAAACCATTTTATATTGTACATAACATTGCAAAAACTGCCAGTACTGTTACTGTACTTCATTTTAAAATAATGAACACCTACAAAGGTTACTTAAAATTAACAACATACAGGATATATAATTATTTCATGTAAACTGACCTGCACCAATTCAAAGTGAACAATTTTGTCTGTGGTGTCATCCATTAAACTATATGTGTTGTATTTTGCCGAAAATCCAGGGCTAAAATAATCACAAGCATAAAACATGTCAGTATTGTTTACATTTTCTAAAATATTTTCAAAATAATAATACTAATAAAAAATGACTACATTTACTTGCCTGTCTGACCTCCCATCTCCGGACAAATGAACCGGATTACAGAGTTCAGTTTGTAAATGTAAGTCATTGATTGCTGCTTTCTGTTGTTGTTTATATTCTTCATCAATGACTGGAACAAGGTATGAAGACTGAATGTCAAAGTAAGTGGTTTTATGGGGTATTTGAAGGTTGAGCAAAGTGGCCCAATCAGCGACGTCAGTATATGTTGCTCCAGTGAATAGTGTACATGCAGAAACAAGAAGATTATTAGCTGGCATTCCCCTAACATCACTGCAAGAACTCCACTTTCCTTTGTGTTTTTTTTCACATTCCCAATGAACACGGAGAAGACTTCCCACAGATGCTTTTGTGGTCTTTGTTATTACTGATCCGCATTCTTGACATCTTTTGAACAGCTCCATGACATGAGGCTCATTGACAATCCATTTTTTCTGTTTCCAATGCATTTCACATTCCTCTTCTTCTGTGCTTGTGGTAGACGGTGATGTTGAACTCAGTGGCTGAAAACTAAGATCTTTCTTGTCCGATGGAGGATCTATGGAAAGCAGGCTAACATCAAGCTCCAAAGTTTCTTCTAATTGCTCTTCCATCTGTTCTGGTTGATTATACACAGGGGGCTGTGAAATTACATCGATTACAGTTAGTTTATAATGAAACAGAAAATAAAATATTAATTTAAATAATCGATTTAATACTTCAATTAGAGTATATGTGTTTATTTTTATGATACAACATCATTAGACTAGCAAATACTACATTTTAATCAATTCATTTCTTGTTCAAAAATTAAGGTACTTACAGACTGGTGGGAGTGTATTGCAGGCAGGGCAAAATACATTCCAGATAATGAGGGTGTTTTCCTTTTTCCAACACTTTCAGGACTTGTGAGCATTAAACGAAGTTTAGACGGATCATCTGCAAACTGTCTCGTAGTTCCTGGATCAGATTCCTGTTGCTTTACTGGTGTTGAGTGTGGATCATTAGCCCAAAAATCTCCTGTTTCCTGGACCTCCAGCTCAGCGCTATGGTCTTTAGCTAGGGACTCTAGATTTCCACCATACGGATTCTTCGGATAAAAAAAATAAATAAAAAAAATTAACACGTCTATAGTATTAGGACAATACTAGTGATAAACAGTCACACGTTATGAAAGACATTGACGAGGAAAAAAAACATCAATACATTTAATATAGTAAAAAACACACACACACACACATACCTGCGTTTGCTGTAAAACCGTATGGGGCACAGCCGAAATTTTCAGAAAACGACGATCTCCTTGCTGGGTGGGTTTGTAATCATCGTCGAAAAAGTGATCACTGCACACTCTCTTACATTTAAGAACATGTTCAGGTGTGTTTATATCCAAGTTCAGCGCGAGCAGCCACAGTTTCAATCGCTCGGGATTGTGTACAGGAAATCTATGAAAAGTTAGATGTTTTTGTCCTAAATAAAAAAATCTTTTTGACTTTAAAATATTAAAACACCCAGGACACACACACGACATGGGCATTTTAAAATGATAAACTGACAAAAAGACACTTGAGATTGTGTATAAATGTTCCTCCTTCCTCCTCACATTGGTAAAGGTAAACACTGACTCTGTACTTCCGGCTACGTCAACCGTGACCTTTTGAACGTAATTGCGTATTACGTGACGTTACAAACGCGCCTCACAGAATAGAGCAAGGCTAGCATTTGTCCTTAGAAAACTTAAATTTTTGGAATAAGTTTTGAAATGAGCGATCGTTTCGCATGATAAGACCCTTATTCATGGTCTGGTGTCGTTTAAAGACATTTTAAGCTGCATCTGAAACTGTTATTAACTGTATTTTGGACCTTGGACCGTATGGTTCCCATTTAAGTCCATTATATGGAGAAAAATCCTAGAATGTTTTCATCAAAAACCTTAATTTCTTTTCGACTGAGGAAAGAAAGACATAGGCATCTTGGATGACATGGGTGTGAGTAAATTATCAGCAAAAGTTTTTTCAAAAGTGAACTACTCCTTTAAGAGACAAGCTAGTTGCCTCCACAAAGTGCATTGAAATCGTTTTATACTATGGTAATTTGACAGCATTGACAACTTTAAAGGAACACGCCGACTTTTTGGGACTTTAGCTTATTCACCGTATCCCTCAGAGTTAGATAAGTCCTTACATACCTTTTTCATCATCGTGCGTGCTGTAACTGACGCAGCCACCGCTAGCCTAGCTTAGCACAAAGACTGGAGGTAAATGGCTCCAGCTAGCACTGCTCCCAAGTGACAAAATAACACCAACGTTTTCCTATTTACATGTTGTGATTTGTATAGTCACAGCGTGTACAAATAACAAGGTCACATGATACAGGCATCTTCTAACCGAATACATACTGGGAACTATATTCTCAGAAGAGTGAGTGAAGTCAAATGTTATGTAAAACATTACAAAAGCTAATTTAATTTCTTGTGACATCTCATTTAATGAACTCTAGATTTCATACTCCCTGACTGGAATACATCAATCAACTTTGATTCACCTGAGAGGAGCGTTTTAACATGCACCGTCGCGGTCCGACATCATCCTGCAGTGGGAGAGCAAACACAGGAGCTACACTTCATTTAAAACAATTTAATCTTTACATATTTGTCTTTTAATGTACAATCAATCCATCAATCATACATAAAATTCTCCATATTGTACAACTCTAGCACTAGTATAAATAAAAAAAAAAAGAGATCAATATAACAACTTGTTTTCTTCATTGATTAACAGAGGAACATCAAGGGTTAATGAGAACACAGAGGCCCCGCCCACACCCACACATCACTCAGAGGGGGTCACCATGGGACCAAAGCAAAGGACATAACTTCACCAAATCTGTAACAAGACAACACTTCGGCCTTGTTTTGGAAAAAATGACATGCTAATATGCAATTTAAAAATTTAATTTCAGGAAAACAGATGATGTAGTGCAACTGGTTGGTTAGCATATGCAGTTTGACAGAGAACGGGGCACAGCAACGGTTACCACAAGAGTCAAGTTTGCGCAAAACTGTGCCATGTATTTCCTGAAAAACAAAAACAAACTGGAGGAGCCAACAGCAGATAACACACATGAACTAGAGCTGGCTTCCTCAATCACATCTCAGCGTCATCGCTGTGCAGTCGTGCCCCAATCTGACCGGTCGGCATCTCCAGAAACATTCCAGTTGGTTTAGAAGTAGCCCGTATTTACATGTTTTATATTCTCAATAAAATAAAAAAATCCAAATCATTCCAAAATTAGAAGAAAAAATATTTAGCATAATGAAGCCTGCTTTTTGAACCACTTATTTTCATATTCATTTTGACATTGACTATTTGGCGCATTAGAGAGACTGTTTATTTATTTACACAATGTATGCACAAATCATTGTTCAGATGGTTATTTTAATTTAATTTAAGAACGAATTTTCTTGCACTACAGTGAAGAGATTATGTGAGTAAAATAGGCTTTACTGTCATGAAAATCTGTCAAGATGTTAATGGCCTCAAAACAGGCTTCATTGTTTTTATGCAAAATGCATTTTTTTTTTCATTTTGGGATGAAATATATGGAGGCTTGTTTTCGCCACAGAATAAAAAATAAAAAAGGTAATTGCAACTAATCTCTATAAACTCGCAATTCTGAGAAAAGTTTTTTCCCTCGGGAATGGGACTTTATAACTCACAATTGTGAGAAAAAAGGGCGGATTTGCGAGATGTAAACTTGTAATTGCAAGGAAAAAAGGCAGAATTGTGAGATAAAAACTTTATTTTTCATTCAGTGGCAGAAACAAGCTTCCATAGAAATACGACCTGGTCATTTCTTTGAGATTTATAATTTAGCCTTTTCTTGGCCGTCAAATGCGTATACATATATAATTTGTGATTTTGTCGTTTAATTTCAGGGCCTTCCAACATTTGATTAGTTATGAAAGGATGAACAGCAGTAGAGGCCATTATAATCACAATAATGAAACATGAACATACAGAGAATAGTGATATTTTTAACTGCACTGGAGCCAACATTTACCAATTTGAACATTAATGCTTGTTTGCAAACTTAAAAAACAGTTGGTCAAGTCACATTTTTATTATCAAACTATTAGAGTTAGTTGCGAAATACATTTAAATATAGTAGCCAGGATAGCAGCTGTAAAAGAAAAGTATTTGTTTTCATTCCCAGTAACCAAAAGCACAAACTTCATAAAGCGTGGGCACTCAAAGACCTTGGCTGGCTCATGAACTACAGTCCCATTGCACTTCAGACTGGCCGTCGCACTGTCGAGGATGAAGACGATGAACGAGGACGAGTTTCACCCTGTTCTCCACCAACGTCCTTTCGCTAGGTAGCGCAAAACCTACGTTTGTATTTTTGATCATCTCGCAATATTAAATACTCATAACACACGCTTGCATTGGCGACGCATCCACGCGTACGGGACGCTGAACATCTCTTCGGCTTCACAGCATCAGATCCCGACTGGAATGTTGTGGTGCGTTCAAACACGATCTCTTACACACACACACACACACACACACACAACAAGTAAACAATGTTGTAGAGTCCATCTTGGGGTGTTTTGGTGAGGGGTCACGGCTGTGAAGGTCCCTCCTCGCATTTCGAGCGGTTCATCTTGACCTTTCACCTCTTTAGGACACGTTTTCTCAGGCTGGAGGCTAAGAGGTCAAATAAGCAGGACCCGAAGGCGGACGTTAAGATGTCTTGACCGCCAGGGTGGATGTTTTTTTTGCATGCGCGTGTGAGGGAGTTAGTGTTAGCGTTTAAAGAAAGTTCCTCCGAGACTTGAGCTTTTCCCAAAACTCTCCAGTTTTTCCAAGCAGCTTCCTCGAAAGTCTCCTTCTGGAGGCTTGTGCAAGTAACCAGAGGATGTGACCAGGTTTGGGTCCCATCTGGCATAGTGTTTTTGGTGTTTACTGGGGCGGTTTAGGGAACCATAGGGGCGTGTGGTCAGAGGGATGAATTGTCCAGTAAACGGACCTCCTCTTCACTCTCATCTTCCTCATTTCGGGAAGAGGAGGATGCTAGTTGAACATTATGGACTCGGGATCTTGGTTTGCCATCTGGGCCATGTGACGGAGGATATCTTTTTTTGTAATAACACCAAGGAGGCGCCTACAAAGAGAGACAGAAAGAGGCAGAGAAATTTACCATGTGCATTTTTGACAAGTGCGGAGAGAACTGACATCCTTTTCTGTTGCCAAGTTTTGCAGGAAGGTCCCAATGAGATTTTTGTACAACTCTATTCTCAGAGATTGACCCCAGAATCAAATCTTTGCTCTAATTGTTGATGACTCCAGCCTCAGTCTTGGCAACAGACAGCGGCCAGTCTCTGGCTTGAAGAAGGGCAGAGAGTGTGGAAGATTATGCCGTGTTACTCAGGGCAGGAAACGCTACGTTATTTCTATGAGCCGACAGCACCTACACAGTGAGAAGCAAGTGTTGCGAAACGGAGTGAGTGAACGCCTCCATCTCATCCACACACTCTGGCCTTTGGTGAACAAGAAAGTGAAGTTAATTTTCCAACACAAATTCAAGAGCATATTTAAAGGATGCACAGATATTGTGCACTTTATTAGTTCAGTGTTGGGGAACGTCACTTGAAAAGTACTAATGCAATACGACTTCTCTAGTTTTGTGTTACATCATGCTATTCATAATAATAGTACATAATACTAGTAAATAAAATAAAATCGTAAATTGTAGTGTTAGATCACTCATTTGCAGCAAGTGTCGTGTTCAATGTAACTGCATTACAGTAGGTGTTACAAAACTTTATTAAAAAAGCAATTCATTACAAGAACACTTTTTTCTGTACTTTTGTAGAGTATTTTTTATGTAAAAAGATTTAAAAGTAGCGTGGACATTATAGTGTATATTTAAAAAAGTAACACAATATTTTGTGTAATTAACAGCCTGTTACTTCTAAAACAATGTGATTATGTAACGTGTTATTTGTAACACTTTACCTGCAACTGTTCTTCTAAATGAATAAGGTGTCTGTAAACAAACACGGATTTCTCTTTTGAAAGACAGAGTTACTCAAAGTATTAAAAACATTACAAAATGTAAACATTACTAAAAAGTATTTGAAAAAGATATTTACACTACATTGTTACTTTTCCACTCCTTTTCTATATTTAGTGGTGTAAATGTGTATAAAAATAACTTGGACATTATGAAGCAAATTTAAAAAAGTAACAATACTTTACTTTAGTTACTTCTAAAACAATGTTATATGTAACACTTTACCTGTAATACTGTTTTTATAAACTAATAAGGTGTCTGTAAACAAACACTAATATAGTTAGTGTTAATATGACACTAGTAATGTTAGTATTATATATAGTTCAACAAACAAACTGACATTACTGCATTACAGTGGGTGTTACGTTACTTAAAATATTAAAACAAATGACTAAAATGTAAACATTATTAAAAAAAGTATTAAAAAAATGAATTGTTACTTTCCCACTGCTTTTGTATGCTTATTAGTGTAAAAGTGTATACAAATAACAAAATATTCATAAAAGTAACAGGCTGCTAGTCATGTAACATGTTATTTGTAACGCTTTACCTCCAACACTGTTTCTTGTCTCCTGATGGATACGGTCTCTGTACCCAAACACTAACTTCTTATGATAAACTTTCGAAATGTGTTTGTTCAACAAACAGTTGACTTTAAATACGCTCTTGATTTTGCTTTCGAAAAAAGGGAATTAAGCTTGATGACAGATTGTATCACAGATAAAAGGTGTGACAATTTTGACGAGAGCCGGAAATGCGAGAATCCATCCAAACCAGAGGCATAAAACGCTCGTGAAACGATTGTCAAACCTTTGTGAAATGCTTGTGAAATGTCTGCGGACAGGAAGAAAGTGACGATCAGACAACTGAAAGAGGACAGGGTGTGACTAGAGACAGGTGAGGACTTTTGGTTTAGGGGACAGGAACTGCTGACTACATACTACAGGAAGTGCTAAGATTCTGGAGTCACATGGTAATAACACAGCGTCCTAGGAACAGCTACTGTGACTACAAAGATGAATAGATAATAAATGCTGGTGAATGAGAAAATCGTCCGCTACACACGACAGTTACTCGCCAATCGTGTAGGGGCGGAGCTGCGCGAGGGGTCAGATGTCATCGATCTGTAGCCCAGCGGACGCAGACCAGGCGACCCCGGGAGGAATTTAGCAATAAGCAAAAAAGGAAAACAAACAGAAATCAAATTTAGATGAAGGACATCACGGCATGTGTATTAGATGTGCTTAGTGAGTACACGTGCACGATGCAGAACTGAAAGGGGAGGTTGTCTACATAAAAGGTGCGTTTCTAAGACACCACGGCTAATGTGACAGACTACTCTTCCCTGCTGGGATGGCCGAGGACAGGAGCAACAATCTGAGTGAAAGCAAGTCTTACAAGAGACATGATGTCTGCAGAGGAAGAACGTCCTGGAAGCAGGGTCCAAAATGTAACCGCTTTCAACATCTCAGGCCGCATTTACACTGCAGGTCTTGATGCCCAATTCCGGTTTGTAGACTAGATCCTTTTTTTTTTTTTTTGACGACCAGCTGACATCTTTTAAAAGTGACCCATATCAGCATTTACACTATAAACTGGACGAAATAACTCAAGGTAGACGTAACCAGGGCTGTAACCAGGGCTGTAACCAGGGCTGTAACCAGGGCTGTAACCAGGGCTGTAACCAGGGCTGTAACTAGGGCTGTAACTAGGGCTGTAACCAGGGCTGTAACCAGGGCTGTAACTAGGGCTGTAACTAGGGCTGCATAACGATTAACCGCAAGTTTTTGTTTACATCATATATGTGTGTGTACTGTGTAAAATAATTATGTATTTATAAATACACACACATGCATGTATATATTTAAAAAATATTTACATGTGTATATTTAAATATAATTTATGTTATATATAATTATAAATACTTCACATATAAATACATTTTTTTCTTAAAATTATACATGCATGTTTGTGTATTTATATATACAGAATTATTATAAACAGTGCACACACATGATATTTTATTCTGCAAACGATGAATCGTTATGCAGCCCGACCGACCCCCAGAGTTATCATGCTGCCACATCTGTAAACTACTATTAGTATTATTTGAAGTTAACATAAAATACGTGGACCTACACCACAAAACTAGTAAATTCTTTAATTTGACCTGTAATGGCCGTTTCACACCGCAAGTGGCGCATATTTTTTGCGGCGTGCATGTTAATCCATGAGTGCGTTCACAGCGGGAGCGGCAGTGAAGCGTTGCTCACGCTCAATTAAAGGGAAAGCACGCTTTTGATGGACGGTATTGAAGAAAAATGAGATATGCGATAACTCATTAAATAATGCAATATTTGATATGCGATACGAGAATGCTTAAAGTGTGTAAAGACTATTTTTGAAATATATTTTTGAAATGTATACAATTTTCACATTCTTTTTGTGACAAGTAAACATCCCTACAGCTTCTGAAAGTGAACAGCAGAGTTTTACTGTCGCATAAGAAGAGTTATTTTAACATCAGTGTAGTTCAGGGTTTCAGGAAGGCTTGCATTAGGTTTATTTAACAACAAACTGAATAATCAAATGTCAAAATAAAACACTGCTTAGTTTTCACTGTCTGAATTAAATATACTGATTATTATTAAAGCTTCAAAAGTTATCTAGCCAAGATCAGGGAGTGATTTTCTCTTTGTCTTTTGTTCATGAGTCCAGTTATTGTAAGCTGTTGCAATATGCATATCGCGATATATACATTTGCGACATTTCCATAATTTCAATATATTGTGCAACCTTAATGGACGAAATATGATTTCACACAAAACGTGCCAGAAATGCACAGAATAAACAAATCTAGTGAGTTTAACAAGAACTGGAGTAGGAAAACAAAAGACAATGAAGAAAATGACTATTTATAGAAGATTTACCTGTAGGTTTTTCAAATGTTATTTAATAAAAATATATTTTTTTCCCCTCAAAATATACCCCCCCCCCCCAAAAAAAAGAATCGCTTTTTGTATCGAATTGTGGGTCAAAAATCGTGATATGAACCGGATCGTGGGTTTGGTGTATCGTTACAGCCCTAAGACGTACTGACCGAAAGCCGAAAAAGGAAGTAAAAACGGCATGATTTACAATGGATGCAGACAAAATAATACACGCTTTTGCTCTCCGCACCATCTTAGGTCAGCAAAACATTGGGTGGAGTCTTTATCCTACATTGTGCCGTCATTCCTCACCAGGGGAATCTCGGATCTGTCCGTTTACAAGGCAGACGGGCGTACCCGATTCATAGCACATATAATCCCACATATGAATGAGGCCTGAAACCGATCTGAGACTATCAGAATCCATGTGCTTTTCTCCCGCTTACACATTTGTAGGTTATATCGGATCTGTGCCAGAAATAAATAAAAAAATCGGAATTGGGTCACTTGAACCATGTATGTAAATGAGGCCATATACTAACTTCACTTGGGTCAACGTTGTTTAAAAACAATGACATTACCATGAAATGAATGGCGACCCTAGTTAACTTTGTTAATACAGAGAAAGTTACTGGTCACAAATTAATTGATGCAAAGGGTCTTGGGTAATTTTTAACAAAACCTCCATTCTGTTACGTAACACCAAGTAGTCCCTTTGTTTAAAAAAAATAAATAAAAAAAATCGTTGAATATCCTATTCCACATAAACACAGGCTTTATTTTGACTTCGATAGGCCGTTTGATAATTTTTTTTCAGCGATTAACTTAATTTAGTTAACTTTGGACCCCGCATGTAGGATAGTTCGACCACCCTGAGAGGATTGCGGTTCAAGTTTTGTCGCACAATACGTTTGTGCATTTATTTTCAAAATGAGATTGATTTCAGAGTCAGGCGGTATAAAAACTCTGGCAGACATCAGTGAGAGTGAATAGACATGATAAAACATTTAGCCAAGTAACTTGAATGCAACAACAGATAAAATTGCATTAATCTATAACTAGCTGAAATTGCGACTTATTTTCGGCCAACCACTCAGAACTGTCTTTCTTTTCACTCAAGTTTCATGCGTCCCTCCTAAGAGGCGGAGTCTAACAGGAGAAGTGGGCGGGGCTAATCACCAAGGGCTCCACGTGCTGCTTGAGCTCTTCCAGATGTTCTAAAATATTCTTCTTTGTGATGATGCCCAATACAATCCTGCAACACACACCGTGACGACCATCACTCAGCAACAAAAATTACACCGACAACTCAAGTACAAACAAATAAAAACAACATAAGAGTAACAAGACAACAGAAGCAATATCAACAGAAAAATTACTGAGATCATCAAAATAATCTGCAATTAAACAAATGAACTGAATGTAATGTAAATGACAAATGTTAGCCGCCACCATGTGTGTGAAATAAAAATTATTAGGTAAGGATTAAGAAAGCAACTTTATTGACTTTACCGTACAGGAGCAAAAATCATTTCTCCAGTCGGATTACTATTTTTCCTGGAGATGGTGCCGTTCTCTGTAACTCAGAATAAGGTCTTAGACTCAGTCAGTGCATCTTTTTGCTGTAGAAAGTTTACTAAACCTGTCGTCTTTTGTATGCAATGTATGTTTGAATAAATCTGTCATTAATAGAGTTATTACAGCCTATGTTTAAATATATATATTTCAACAACAGAGTGGAGTATGGAGGGAATTATATAATTAAAAAGCTGATTAATATAAACAGCCTCGTTCAAATTAAGTGTTTACATACAGAACAACTCAGTATTATTTGAGTATTGATTCAGTGTGAACAAGAGTTGTAAATGAAACGACGTAGACGCATGGCTAGTTTCAGGCGGTTTTGCTATAAACAAGTGTTGTTGAATAACTTATATTGCTTGCTTTAATGCAAAGTATATACTATTGGACGGTTGTATTTTGCATTAAAGCAAGTGAAATTATTATTATCAGATGCATTTTTGGCTGCAAAAGCATTTGAATGGTCTGGTTTTCCATCTTGCTTTTCCTCTGCCATTTGTTTAGCTTTTATTTTGTTGTTGGTGAGAAACTGCTTAATTGAGTCCCTTTCAGCGTAAAACTCCCGCGCTGCAACGAGGAGAAACTCACGGTTTAACAGATGAACATGACACGCAAATTATGATGAGGTTTATACCTTACGTGTTTGTCAGGCCCATAACAAAAACTTATCTGACTAATTTATTTAGTATGCATTAAAGCAAAGACTGTAGATATTTATAGATATGTATTGAATATTGTCAAAGGTTAAAAAATATCTGAATATATATCTTATATATACATCTTAGTATTTGCTAGGTATATATATATATATATATACACATAGCAATATATAAAAGTGCTGTTAAATTGATTAATCGCAATTAATTGCATCTCACATAAAAGTTTGTAAATATATAATATAAACACACACAAATATATATATATATATATACACATACATATACACACACACACACACATATATACACACACATATATATACACACACATATATATACACACACACACTTACAAACTTTTAAGCTAGATGAATCGATTTGACAGCAAGTGTATATATATATATATATATACACACATACACACATGCAAACATATAAAAGAAAAAAAAGTCACAGTAGCCATTTTGGAAAATGGCATAAATAAATTGTTAAATCACAGATTTAAAACTGATTCATGGAATACATTATTATTCAAAAGTGTTGAATACTTTTTTTTTTTTAAATGTTTTTGGAAGACTTGCTCACCAAGACAAAAACAAAACAAAACAAAAAAACTGTCAAATATTATTAAAATTTAAAATAACTGTTTGGTATTTTAATATATTTAAAATGTAATTTATTTCTGTGATGCAAATCTGAATTTGCATAAGTCTAGTCTTGGTGAGCATTAAAAAAAAAGCAATTATTCCAAACTTCTCACGAACTCTAATTTTGTGTTTATATTTATAGATTGTCAATCTAATCTAATGACACACTTGTTAATACATTTAAATGGAAAAAAAACCTAAAATAATAATAAATAAATAAAAACGCTGCTTATTTGTGCATCACCAGTAAAATCACTGTGAATAAACAATATCGTCCAGCGTTTAGATACTGTCAGGAGCAGCGCGAGTGTAAAAGGTGTGTGAGTTCCTAGATGAATGACACCATGAATCCCATCAGCAGAAGATGTGTGTGTGTGTGTGTGTGTGTGTTCTGCTGATGGGACATATGTTAGTTGAATCCATTTGAAACACAACACAGGAGGAGAGAGACTCAGTGTGCCGAGGTCACTCACCCGTTGTGCGTCACGAGGCACTGGCGCAGGCCGAGTTTGCGGAAGATGTCCACCACGATCTCCATCGGCGTGTGGTCGGTGACGGTGAAGGGGCTCATGTCTAAAATACTGCGCAGCTTCAGCGGCCGCGGACTGTCGGCGGGAAGGGTTGGGGCATGCTGGGTAAAATAGATCCGCGAGTTCAGCATTATTCCCTCCTGCTTACGCCGGGTGTTTTCTGAAAAGAGAAGAAACGACATATTTCAAGTCACCTGGCAGCGCTTTATTTTACAGTCCTGTTTCACATGAACATACAAGTGCTTATTGTAGTATAGACACTTACTAGATACTAACCCTGAACCTGAACTTAACCCATGTAATTACATTTATTACCCAGTACTTTTGTGGGTAAGTACATTGAAAGTGTACATACTGTAAAAAAACAAACAAATAAAAAACAGTACAACTAGTCATCTTAATACAAACACTGTATAATGTGTGAATTTCATGAAAGCGGGTCACGTTGCACACCAGAATTAAAAGCGAGAGATGAATGACTTAAGTTTGTTCCTGCATATCAAGATGGGAATTGGAAGAGGTTTTTAACATTTTAAATTACACCTTTATATTTAGACTATATTTATATTTATTTCTTGAGCATCAAATCATCATATTAGAGTGATTTCTGAAGGATCATGTGACTCTGAAGACTGGAGTAATGATGCTGAAAATACAGCTTTGATCACAGGAATAAATTACATTTTAGAATACAAGGGGCCCCTGTGAAATTTGTTGTTTTATTTTCCGTTTTTATTTTATTTTATTAGTTGTTTATAATTCTTTTTTTCTGTTTACATTTTTCTGGATTCTGGTTTTTCCCAGTTTTTGGACTCCATTAATGGGTTTCACTAAATTTAATTGAAACATACACAATTTAAAAACAATGTATTAAAAGTTTAACATGGATTATTTACTTTTTTTTTTCCATTTCTTATTCATTTTGTTGTGTTGTGTATTTAAATTGTTCTGGTTATCAAATGAAGGCATACCGCTTTTTTATCTTTTAATCATACAAAATAAATAAAAAATTGTCAAACAAAGTGCTGCACAACAGAGCTTTATTCATAAAATTATTCTTTAAAAAAATATTTTTTAACTTTTATTATTAGTTTTAGTATTATTATTACATTGAGACTTAGCTAAATCTACAGTACAACAGTAATATATTTCTGTCAAGTTAAACCGAAGTTTTTTCTCAAATTAAACGGTAATATGCTGATGAACTGACTCAAGAGCGGCTGTGGAGATGAAGTTCATGCATTCATATCCTCGGAGCGAGACGACAGAGGCTGAAAACACTGTGTGTGTGTGTGTGTGTGTGTGTGTGTGTGTGTGTGTGTGTGTGTGTGTGTGTGTGTGTGTGTGTGAAATCAAACCATGCCGTTCACACAGACACACACAGAACATCCACGATTCATATTTAAATAGTCTTTCTGCAGATTAATATTCACAGACACTAGTATATATATATCACTATTTGATTAAAATGTACTTACCACCTTTTTATTTATTCATCACAAATTTGACAAATTCCGTCAAATTCTGCTTTATACAGTAAATTATATTAATCGCAATTTACATGTGACGGCACTTAAATCGAGTTGGCTTATAACGATTTTGAAATGGCAAAGGCTGCGATTATCTTTTACGCGCAGCTCGTCATTGATGTACGGCTCTGTAAACGCTGGTCTCTGAATCACTTATAACGTGCATTTGAAAAAGCAACACGCGTCAAACATCTTTCAAACATGAGAAGCATTTATGAGCCTCTTGTCCAACAAAAGACAACATTTAATAACATGCATTTACTCCAAACTCACTTCATAACGACGGATGAGCTCATCCTTCTGTGAGATGATGTGATTCTTACACAGAAAAAGGCAGTCGTGTGTTTATTAGTCATGTTTAATCAAAGCGTTTCAATCTTCTGTTTATTCAGCAACAGCGATAGAGATTTCTAAAATAGAGAATAGAGATGTTATCTACTTCTGTGGTGGGGCATATTTGGCATGTTTGCACGAGAGCGCCCTCTGGTGTTCAGATGGATATGTGGTGTGTGTGACGCCCTCTGGTGTTCAGATGGATATGTGGTGTGTGTGTGTGTGTGTGTGTGAGATGCCCTCTGGTGTTCAGATGGATATGTGGTGTGTGTGTGTGTGACGCCCTCTGGTGTTCAGATGGATATGTGGTGTGTGTGTGTGAGACGCCCTCTGGTGTTCAGATGGATATGTGGTGTGTGTGTGTGTGTGTGTGTGTGTGAGAGACGCCCTCTGGTGTTCAGATAGATATGTGGTGTGTGTGTGTGTGAGAGACGCCCTCTGGTGTTCAGATGGATATGTGGTGTGTGTGTGTGTGTGTGTGTGTGTGTGTGTGACGCCCTCTGGTGTTCAGATGGAGCGTTTACTACCGATCAGCCGCTGCGCTGACAAAGCGCATAAAATAGTTGCAGCCTTTGCCAAAATCACGTGTGATTTCATTACGATTATTCGCGCAGCCCTATTTTCAATTAAAAATGTTAAAACAATTTTTTTTTAAAATGTGAGAAACTACAATCAAGCAGACTAAAATTTAAGAGCTGAAAGCGTTGATCGTGCATGTGTTCCTGTCACCTATGGCGATGGTGATATCCCTGCGCAGAGCGAAGCCCACCAGCCTCTGCGACTCTTTGGAGACGATGACGGGGAAGCCGTTGTAATTGGTTTCGGAGATGATGGCCTGCAGCTCGGCGAGGGTCATGTCGTCCTGCGTCAGCACTGCCAGCGGCGGGTCGCTACGCCGCGGACGCATCACTTCCCGCGCCAGCGTGGTGTGCGTGAACTCTTCCTTAGCGTCCAGGAAGGGGTATCCGTTCAGACGGATGTGGGCTTCGTAAATCCCCTCTCTGCCGAACGCATCGCCCACCCATTTGCTGGTCATCACCGCCGCCATGAGAGGAACGATGTATTCCAGGCCGCCGGTCAGTTCGAACACGATGACCACCAGAGACACCGTCATACGGGTCACGCCACCTACAGCGCACACAGGTTAGACAGACTGCAAATCACTAGGGTTGGGGATCGGCTGAATTTTAACGATTTCGATTCCTAATTTCGATTCCAATAAGGCAACAAAACAAAACAAAAAACTTAGACATAATTCACATTTACTCCTGTTGCAAAACATGTAATTGTAGCTGAATATCATGAACAAAAATCAACAGGCTAAAAAACACGAATGAGTCCTTGAATGAGTCTTAAAGTCCTTGAATGAGTCTAATGAGAATTTTTCGTAAGCGTTTTTGCGTATTCGTCATTCTGTGGCTCTAAATTCTCAAACACCTCTCAAAATGCTTGCTACAGATGTGAAAAACGCAGAAAATCGAACTGGATCCGAATTTTTGTTACGACAGTTTCAGAGACAGTGTGTAAACGTGATTGACACAATGTGAGGTCGTATTTATTTTTTAACGTGTGAAAATTTTGGACCCTGTGTGCAAGGACCTTTACACAGGGAACGTTTGCCTGTGGTTTACCATAGAACAACAACTAGCCGTACTAATATAAAATGTAAAGCATTATTAAATACAATAAACACTCAGTAATTGAAAAAAAGAACAATTAAAAAATTAGCAAATCGCAACAAATACATACAACTGAACAAAGATACGATTGAAATTAACAGTGTTTTAATATTTTTCAGGAATTCTGGAATTACAGAAACTAATCAAATAACACGGCACTTTATGAATAAAATATACATTACAAATATACTTACAAAATAAATTCAGGCAAGAATGTGTGAATTTTCGCTTTGTTGTTTGATTAGTGTTATTATAGAGACGGCAGCAGGAATATTAGGCTGCTGTCACTTTAAGAGTTGCGCAATATAGTTACAAAATAGAAAATAGCTTGACAAGTCATATTGAAATGCTCACAAAGGAATCGATAAGAGGAATCGAAACTTACATTTTTATATCAAGTACCAGGATTGGAATCGAATTTCAATTCCCAACCCTACAAACGATAGACACACAGAAAGGTCAGATGCCCGCATGCATACGCACCGAGACAGGCGGCAGCGCCCACCATGGCGTAAAGTCCCGGAGTGATGCAGTCGGCGCCGACTTCACACCACTCTCGAAACAGGAACCAGTCGTGGTGATAGTACGCCAACTGCTCCACAGCGATGCCTACGATCCTCCCAGCGATCGCACCGATGGCCATACTGGGGATGAACAGACCCGACGGCACCTGGGCACAACACACACACACACACACACACACACACACACACACACACACACACACACACACACACACACACACACACAGCGGTGAACAAAATTATATTACAAGTAGATGAAGCCTGTTTTAGGACCAATTTTGTGCATTGCAACTTTATTTTAATACAATTAAGTGTTTTTTCTGTGCTTATTATTGCAACATACAAACATAATGTTCTTAGTACTGTAAAAAAAAGATGTGAAAAGGAGTGTTATAATTATAACTATTGATACTTTGTGGTAACACCCACTCAAAGTTTTTGTGTAAATGGAGCAACAGCAATTCTCACTACGTGAATATTAATATGGTCACGCTCACAGGGCTGTGAAGGCTTCTTAAAGCGGCCCATCACATTTTCAGGAGCAATTAGTGCGATTCGAAATCCTGCTTTGTAGCAAATCAGTTGGACCTAATATGCAAATGTCATGTACACACATAATGAATATTCTTGCCTTCACCATATAGAAGGACTGGTATATAGATATATTAGTGATGTTTCTATATATATAAAAAATTGTGTAACAAGGGTATAAAAAAATAAATAAAAAAAGAGTCTATTAGCAATACCATTTTTTAAGTGGATACACAATGTTAAACTACAGTTGGTGTGACTTTAATGATAACATCTGTTAAACACAAATAAAATAAGAGAAACACTTTTATTTTCTAAATAATATGGCTATAAAATTTAAATAAATTAAATATATAAATCTGTGATATTGAAACACAAATAAAATTCACATTTATACATTGTACCGTCATAAAATGTAAAAATGAAATGAGACAACAATGAAAATTTAAAATAAATCTATAATCTGTTAAATGTACAAATAAAATAAATATATTTTTTTAATGTTATGGCCATATAAAAAAAAAAAAAAAAAAAAATAATCAAGATGATAGATTTTATTATAATTCTATAGCCATAAAATAAAGAGCGTGTCAATTTTATTTAATTTGTGTGTGTGTTTTCTTAAACAAAATGTAAATAAAATGGACACTGCATAAAAAAAAATACATTTACAAAAACTAATGAATATGTAAATTATAAGTTCCTAAGTTTCTTTAAAATAACGATTCATTTTTAAACAAAACAAATGGCACCAAGAGCCATGAAACATGGTCTAAATGTACATTTGTTTTGCAAATGCCTCAAATAAGCGGGTCGTTTAATTAGTTTCAGTTTGAAATGCTGCGACACTGATAATTAGTATTCAGTGTTCCCCACAGATTAGAAAACAATTTGTGGGGGGGGTGTCCATGTCAGACTGTTTGTTGTTGTTTTTATTTATATAGTTGTCCATTTATCGAACTTCCATGCCTCTTATATAGTAATTATATTTACCAATTTACTAATGCTCAGACACACTCGGTGTCTCGCGCACTGTCGCTGGCGGCGCCTCATAGACACGGAGGGGAGGGGCTGTCTGTGTGTGTGTGCGCGTGTGTGTGTGTGTGTGTGTGTGTGTGTGTGTGCGTGTGTGTGTGTGTGTGTGTGTATGTGTGTGCGTGTGCGTGTGCGTGTGTGTCCGTGTGCGTGCGTGTGTGTGTGCGTGTGTGTGTGTGCGTGTGCATGTGTGTGCGTGTCCGTGTGCGTGTGTGTGTGTGCGTGCGTGTGCGGGTCCGTGTGCGTGTGTGTGTGCGTGTGTGTCCGTGTGTGTGTGCGTGTGTGTCCGTGTGTGTGTGCGTGTCCGTGTGCGTGTGTGTGTGTGTGCGTGTAGTGTGAGTGACAGAGACTGACGTAGAGCAGGGAAAGGAAATGCAGCTGAACGAATACACTGCATGTTTTAAATAGCGTAAAAAAAAAAAAAGAATAACGAATCGCAGTATGTGGCGATCATGAATTAGTCTACATTAAACACTGGTTTTTAACTAGCGAAACGAACGCAGACGGCGGGCGCTGTATTCTACCTTCAGGCCGAAGGTGAAGATGGTCATGATGATTTTGAAGACGAGCGCCAGGCTGAGCTGCCACATGGCGGAGTAAACGCCCGGGGTGGCGGTGGCGTCCGATCCCTGCGGATACGCCTGACTGCCGTTCATCTGGCTGCGATACTGGCAGAGCTGCGACGACTCCAGCGGCCCGCAGTCCGTGAACAGCTCCTTGATCAGCTCGCTGGTGTTCTGCCGCGTGTACGGGTTCGGGAACGCCACGATAGCAGTGATGGCCGCCACTGTGATCACCTCCAACACCGGGTACTTGCCTAAAACACATGTCCAGGTCATATTTCACCCCGAGATCAAAAGAAACACTAATCAGGTATTATCGTTAACTAAAAAACAAACTATGTGGGGAAATAATGTATTACTTGAAATAAAAACCAGGTACTTGCCTAAAAAACATGTCCGGTTGCATAAACAGACATGATGTTAAGACCGTGTCATCAGTTCTAGTAAGAGCCACTAGAGTTAGTCAGAGGCAGTCAGTCTTACTTTTCGGTCTCAAACTAGGCTAATCTACATCTTTATGCAACTGATTTAAGGAAAAAACACTGATGTCTAACTTGTAAGACTGGCCTTAGTGGTCCATGCAACCAGACACTCGTCATATTCCAGCCCAAGATCAGAAGAAACGCTAATCAGGGGTACTATCGTTAAATAAAAAACTAAAACTATGAAAACAAAACATGTATTACTTGAAATAAAAAACTAAAATATACAACGCCGTTTTAACGTTTGGGATCGGTACGTTTTTAAAATCGTCTCTTGTGCTCACCTAGGCTGCATTTATTTGACTAAAAATTCAAAACAAACAGTAATATTGTGAAATATTATTACAATTTAAAATCACTGTTTTCTATGTGAATATGTTTTGAAATGTAATTTATTCCTGTGATCAAAGCTGAATTTTCAGCATCATTACTCGTCTTCAGTCACATGATCCTTCACAAATCATAATATATTTGATGCTCAAGAAACATTTCTGATAATTATCAATGTTGAAAACATGATCTAATTTTTTTTTCTGTATTTTTTGATGAATAGAAAGTTCAAAACAGCAGCATTTATTTGAAATATAAAGCTTTTGTAACATTGTACATTTTTTTTACTGTCACTTTTGATCAATTTAATGCATCCTTGCAAAATAAAAGTATTAATTTATTTCCAAAACAATTATTCTTACTGACCTCAAACTTTTGGATGGTAGTGTATAATGTTACAAGAGCTTTCTATTTCTGATAAATGCTGTTCTTTTGAAATAACATATTAAAAGAAAAACTAATAAAGATGACAAAAACAACAAAAAAACAACTAAAACTTAAACAAAAATAATCTTTTATAAACTAATAAACAAACAAAAAAAAAAAATTCAAAATATAAGTTGACTACAAACTAAAAGCTCAGCCTGGCGCTCGTCTTCAAAATACCAAAATGAAAATACCAACTAAAAAAACGAATAAAAATTACAAAACAAAATAACTATAATTAAAAGGATGAGAAAACAAAAATAAAATCTAATTTAAAATATATTAACTGTAATAGTATAAAAATGAATAGGGGTGTAATGATGCCCTCATGTCACGATTCGATACATATCCCGATACTGAACTCACAATATTATTGCGATACTCCAAAACATATGGGAAAAGGTTAACAAAAAATGTACAGTTGATTAAAATGATAGATTTGGTTTTACATTGTGTGTGTAAATGAATAGGCCTGGTGCTGATAACTCAATGCACACGACAATAGTGACACCAGAATAACAATATTCATGATTCAGAAGCTGAAAATACAGAATTATTACAGACGAACACATGCTTGCACTCTCTCACTGACTACATATATTTAAAATAATGTGTCTTTACTGGTATCATCAGACATTTGGCATTATCAGGACCCACAAATATTCCCCCGTTGCATTATTATACATTATATTCAACATTATATACAGGTGAAACTTGAAAAATTAGAATATCGTGCGAAAGTTTGTGTATTTCAATAATTCAAATTAAAAGGTGAAACTAATATATTTAGTATATATAACTATATACATATGCATGATTATACTTTTCAGAGGGCCGACATTTCTGTATTTAAAATCCTTTTTTTATTGATTTCATGTAATATTTGAATTTTCTGAGATTTAAAATTTGGGGTTTTCATAAGCTGTAAGCCATAATCATCAAAATGATAACTTTTGCACGATATTCTAATTTTTCGAGTTTCACCTGTATAGTAGTTTAATGTAGTACTGACCCTGAAACTCTGTAAACTTGACTTTTTTTGGGTCGAACTATATTGATTGTGATAATGGTAACACAATAGTAAAAAGCTAAAACAACCCAAACGGGGTGTGTGTAATGCAGTGTGTGTACCGAAGCGCGTGGACTTGCGGCGCCGGCACCAGGCGATGTTGGCCCGGATGAAGAACGCCCCCCACAGGCCCCCGAACACCCCCAGCAGGATGAAGGGGAACAGCTCGAACAGGTACCAGGGCGTGTGGTACTCCACGTAAAACAGCACCAGCCGGCTGTTCCCGAACGGGTTGATGGAGCGCAGCACGAACGCCGCCACCAGAGCAGCGAAGAACGAGCGCCACAGCGTCTTCAGGGGGAAGTAGTAACTCACCTGAGACACAGAGAGAGAGGGGGGGGGGGGGGACGGGGGGAAAGAGGGAGAGAGAGGGAGAGAGAGAGAGAGAGGGACAGAGAGAGAGAGAGAGAGAGAGAGAGAGAGAGAGAGAGAGAGAGAGAGGGAGAGGGAGAGAGAGAGAGAGAGAGGGAGAGAGAGGGAGAGAGAGAGAGAGAGAGAGAGAGCGAGAGAGAGAGAGAGAGAGGGAGAGAGAGAGAGAGTGAGAGAGAGAGAGAGAGAGAGAGAGAGAGAGAGAGAGAGAGAGAGGGAGATTTGGATCGATTCAGAGAATTTCAGAACACATTTCTCTCACGCACGCACGCACACACACACACACACACGCGCGCACACACACGCGCGCACACACACACACGCGCGCACACACGCACCGCTCGAATCTTTCCGAAAAATAATCTTTCATAAAGCTCAAGGTTTAAGCGAATTACAAGGAGGTTATGCCGCTTGACGTTACGCTTGCAGTGCGCGGTCTCGCCGCTGGAATTTTCCACACAAATGCTCTGCGAAGGCATTATTTATGTCTTCTGGAACGCAGTTGGCTTATATATTAAAAATATGAAAATCACTGAGAAGGCTGCTTTCATTTTAAAATACTCCCGCTCGCGCATGCGGCTGTGAGCGACTCATTGCTCACTGTACTTGCATCTCAACATGCTTTTATGATGCGAAATTAACGTAAACACGGTCAGTTATATCTTAAACCAACAGGACAAGCCACATTTATATCTCAAAAGAGATATGTGCATTAGTGCGAATGCAGCTTATCGTATCTAAAACTGAGGGAACAAATCACTCCAGCTCTTGAATGGAAAACATTTAAATACTGAAAGCACTCTGTTTATTGCTTGTAATTTATTTTAACTTTATTTACTAGCTTTTAATTTGTAATTGGCTTAATTAAATTTGTTTTTGAAATATATATTTTTAAAAGTATGTATATTTACACGTGTAATTATATACTTATTTTAAGTGTTAAGATTAATAAGAAAATAAGTAGATCGGATCATGAGCTGCCTAAAGATTCCCACCGCTACTGTGCAATGATTTATTGCTCGTCTTTGTCGACTAATACAGAAGATAGAGAACTTAAAAAGTAATTGCAATATTGATAAAAAAAAAAAACTAAATGCAATTAGATTATTTTCCAAAATCGTTCAGCCCTAGTGTAAACATATACTGCGTTTGACATCCCAAGTCAAGAGAAATAAAGAGTGTGAGATTTGAAGGACGGGAGACTCACCTCCTCCAGACTGAACAAAACCCCCCCGATCGGAGCCCCGAACGCCACCGACACGCCAGCAGCCGAAGCCGCCGACAAAACCTGCGACAGACAGAGCAATCCCCGTCAGGTGGGCCTCGTTTCAATCATAACGACATCGAATTTCAATTCCAATACGGTAAAAAACTAACAAAAAAACGTATCATTCACCTTTAGTCTTATTGCTAAACATGTAATTGTAGCTGAATACCATGAACTAAAGTCAACAGGCTGAAGTCACTTACACAAGACACTTTTACTGTGGCTTTAAAATACCATAGAAAAACAACTAGCCTTGCTAATGTAACATATAAAGCATTATTAAAGACAAGTAAACACTTTGCAAAAATTTGAAATCGCAACAAATAGATACAACTTCCCCGTCTACTATACAGGGGAAACTGGAAAAATTAGATTATCGAGCAAAAGTTACCATTTTGATGATTATGGCTTATGAAAAATCAAAAATCTCAGAAAAAAAGAATATCACATGAAATCAATAAAAAAAAGATTTTAAATACAGAAATGTTATCCCTCTGAAAAGTATAATCATGCATATGTATATAGTTATATATACTAAATATATTAGTTTCACCTTTTAATTTGAATTACTGAAATACATGAACTTTTGCACGATATTCAAATTTTTGAGTTTTAGCTGTCTGTGGGTAATATCCAGACTGTGACGTAACCCTATCAGAATGAAGGCTGACCTCTCGTTTCTTGGCCTCGTTTTTGCTGTATTTGGGGAAGAGGTAGGAAAAGATGTTGCCACAGCAACAGGCCACGTGGACCAGCGGACCTTCCTTCCCGAGACTGAGGCCCGACGCCACAGCCAGAACCAGAGTCACGGTCTTTATCATCAGAGTCCACTTGCCCAGGTACCCTCGGATAATGAAGCCGCTCAAGATGGTCTTAATCTGACAGAGAGAGAGAGAGAGAGAGAGAGAGAGAGAGAGAGAGAGAGAGAGAGAGAGAGAGAGAGAGGGAGAGGGAGAGGGAGAGGGAGAGGGAGAGGGAGAGGGAGAGGGAGAGGGAGAGGGAGAGGGAGAGGGAGAGGGAGAGAGAGAGAGAGAGAGAGAGAGAGAGAGGGAGAGAGAGAGAGAGGGAGAGAGAGGGAGAGAGAGGGAGAGAGAGGGAGAGAGAGGGAGAGAGAGGGAGAGAGAGAGAGGGAGAGAGAGAGAGAGAGAGAGGGAGAGAGAGAGAGAGAGGGAGAGGGAGAGGGAGAGGGAGAGGGAGAGGGAGAGGGAGAGAGAGAGAGAGAGAGAGAGAGGGAGAGAGAGAGAGAGAGCGAGAGAGAGGATTAAGTTCGCCTTTATTATAACAAATCAACTTGACAAATTTTTACATCCCTAATTCAAACAATATTGAAAGGGAAATAAAACCTTTTCTTTAAATAAATAAATAAAATTAAGTAAAAATATATATTCTTTTAAAAACCTAAGACCAATTGATCACCATGTACAACACATAAAACCTCATTAATACACCACATTTCACAAAAAGCAGGTACATTATTTGTGAGACTGTAATATTCAAATTCCATCCTCAATCTTGCTGCCACCAGACTCATATACATTACACTAGAATTCGTTGCTGCCAACTCTAGGCCCTTATTCTTTCTTGTCTTCCATATGGCGAATTTTGCTGTCCCTATTAAATAATTCAATAAACTTACTCTCCTTCTTAATAAAAAACTATACTTCAAACCCCCTATAAATATTTTGTCTGAAACTTCTTCCGCAAACCCCTGAAACCAAGTTGTAAGTAATTCAAACAGATCATTTAATCGATTACATTTTAAAAACAGATGCTCTACATCTTCACTCTCCCCACAGAACCTACACTGCCCCCCCACTGCTGGGTTCAGCTGCGCCACATGTCTGTCCGTAGCTATCGCCCCTGTATTATCCTCCACTGCAGATCACCGGTCCGCTTCTCTACAGGGAGTTTGTACAGGGTCCTCCACCTGTCTCTTAGAAGGAAGTCTGGTCCCAACAACCCTAGCCATCTGGAAGCTTTCTGTCTCTTCAGTGACTTCTGATGTATCACCTTTACTGCTGTGTGGTAAAGCGCCTTCTTTGAAGCACAGTCCAGATACTCCAGTTGAGGTGTCTGGGAATTCAAAATTGAATCGGCAACTTTCCCTTCATTCTCATCACACATTAGTGACGAAATACTGATCCTTGGAAAAACTTTCACGTCACTCTGGTTTAACATTTGTGCTATTGATATACTTTCTCCATAAGTTCTTTGTATTGCCAGAGAGATTTCCTCTATCAGTTTTGAAACAAGTCTCTGTGATCGTAAACCAGTCACTTCCTTAATAGTTTCCACAGATTTCCATCCATCCTTATCCATTAGATGACCCAGCTTCACGATACCATTCCTGAGCAGACATGCTCGCACACTCACTGAGGACAACAGTCTTGTCTGGATCAAGTTATTAAAAAACAGTGGTTCCTCAGTAGCCCAGTGAATAGAACTGCTCCTATCTCTGTCCACCTTCAAAACATTCCTCCACACTTGAAACATTGTCCGATAAAAAGGTGTATTTTCAGACAAACTCATCTCTTCCAGTCTCATTAAAAACAGGTGTTTGTCCAGACCAAGCCCACCTGCCCTCTGCAAGATGGCACATGCTGTAGGAGTCCATAATAAGTCTTTTTGATACAGGAATCTTTTTGCTGCTTGTAATCTGAACGCGTGGATACGACTCTTAACATCCACCAGGCCATGTCCTCCCTCGCAAACTGGCAGAAAGATCACTGATGCTCGGACCAAGTGCTCGCCACTCCAGAAAAAGTTGACCAATTTCCTCTGAATTTCACATATTATGTCCTCAGGTAGATCCATGACTACACACCTGTGCCACAGTGTAGAGGCTGCCAGGTTATTGGCGACCAGAACTCTCCCCCTATAAGACAACTGTGGTAACAGCCATCCCCACTTAGACAATCGGGCAGACACCTTATCCAGCATACCCTCCCAATTCTTCATTTGATATTGTCTATTTCCTATAAAAACACCCAAAACTTTTAAACCTTCCCTTCCCCATCTCAAGCCACCTGGAAGTGTTGATGTCCTACCTCATCCCACTGACCCATAATATAACCCTCACTTTTCTCCCAGTTTACTTTGGCATACTTTACTTTTTCATAAAGCTTAATATTCTCATTTAACCTTCTAATATCCTCTTGCCTTGTGATAAACACCGTAATATCATCTGCATAAGCGGACAAAACCAATTTTACACTTTCACTTCCATTTTGGAATGACACACCTTGTAAATCTTTTTTTAGTCTATGTAGGAGAGGTTCAATCATTAGGCTATACAGCTGCCCAGACAGTGGACAGCCCTGCCGGATCCCTCTGCCAATAGGTACTGGAGCACTAAGGCCCCCACCAGCCTTTACCATGATAAACACATTGGAGTACAACAATTTTACATATGATAAAAACGTTTCACCAAAACCAAAGTGTTTTAAAACATTAAACAGATACCCATGATCCACCCTGTCAAAAGCCTTTTCTTGGTCTAATGACAAAATTCCAAGATCACTATTATTAAAGTGGCTAAAGTCAACTAAATCTCTCAACACAAAAATATTGTCTATAATTGACCTATCTGGGACACAATACGTTTGATCTTTATCAATCAAAAACTCTAAACAATGCTTAATTCTATTAGCCAGACATTTTGACAGTATCTTATAATCCAGACATAGTAAGGACACTGGTCTCCAATTTTTCAATAAACATAAATCCCCTCTTTTTGGTAACAATGAGAGAGGACTGCACGACGACAACTTAACGGGAGTGACTTTTCTTTAAAACAATTAAAAAATACTTCATACAAATCCACTCCAATAACATTCCAAAATTGCTTATAAAATTCAACCGGCAGTCCGTCTATTCCTGGAGACCGACCTGAAGATAATTGCTGCATCGCCTCTGTGAGTTCCTTAAAAGTAATTTCATTGTCCAGCAATTTTTTATGTCCATCTGGTAACTTTGGTAAATCACACAGTAATTCCTCAGTACTTTTAGAGTCACATGGTTCTTTACTATATAATGACACATAAAAACTCACTGCCATTTTTCTGATTTCCACCGGATCAGAGGTTATAGTTCCATTTGCACAACGAAGATGGTACATCTGTTTCTGTTTAACATTTTTCTTTTCCAGGTTAAAAAAATAAGAACTAGGAGCATCCATGTCTTTAATAGAACAGAACCTTGCTCTAATCAGTGCTCCCTTAGTCCGTTCCTGTAAAAAAGATCCAAGTTTCATTCTCTTCTTTTCCAAAAAGTCTTTTTGCTGCACAGTTCCAGAATTATCGACAAGTTCTTTTTCTAACTGCAAAATGTCTCTTTCCAATCTTTGTATTGTTACTTTAATGTGAGATGAAGAATGCAAGATATAATTCTGACAAAAGACTCTTATTTGGGCTTTTCCCACTTCCCACCACTGGCTAATATTCTCAAAACAACTCTTTTTCAATTTCCACTCATTCCAAAACATTGTAAATCTTTCACAAAACAAAACATCTTGTAACAGTTTAACATTGAAATGCCAATAATACGTACGTCTCGACAATTCTTTCATGTTAAGATCTAAACCAACCATATGATGATCTGAAAAGGCATTTGGTGAGTGAAAAACATTCATTATTCTGTTGTTCCATATTTTTCCAAGATAAAACCGGTCCAATCTAGCCCCACAGACAATATTGTCAGTCACTCTAACCCATGTGTACTGTCTTTCCCTTCCATTCCTTACTCTCCATATGTCTACCAAACCTCTTTTTTCCATTATTTTGGATAATACTAAACTAGATTGATTATGAGGTTCTTCACCATTTCTATCAACAGTGAAATCTGTTGTACAGTTCCAGTCTCCCCCTACAATAATACACACACCATCATCAATTTTTTTAAGAGATTCATTCAATTTCATAAAAGACCTAACCCTTTCTGACCCATTGTTCGGGGCATATACATTAACAAAAGCAAACAAAAAACCTCCAAACTCTATTTTTGTTATTATAATCCTCCCCTTTTCAATTTCCTCAACATTTAAAATATTAACATTCATGCTCTTTGAAAATAAAATAGCAACTCCAGCACTATTATTTGACCCATGACTTAGAACGAGCTTTCCATCCCACCACATACCCCATTCTATTTCATTATTATCATCAGTATGCGTTTCCTGTAAAAAGGCAACATTAATCTGTTTTATTTTCAAAAACTCTGAAACCATTGCCAGTTTCTTCCTATCTCTACCCCCATTTATATTTAAGGAGCCAACCCTCAGACACTCCATAGAGAAATGAAAGGAAAAAAAGGATAGAAAAAGAAACCATAGTAAGAGAGACACCCCGTGCAACTTAATCATTGTTTTAATAATTTGAAGCACGAGATTTACCCTGACGTAATTTCGTTAAGAGTTTCTTCAAACGAAATCTCTTCTTCTTACTTAGTTCATCATGGCTTACCGTTCTCTGTAGCATAATAACCGAAGCTATAAACTTATCCACATCCGGGAAAAAGTCCCCTACTTCAACTATTTTACCAAAAGTTACATCCAAGAAATCATTTATTTCCTGCAATGTATACAATTCCCCCATAACTTGGGAACCAAAATCAGAAATTTCCGAACAAGCATCGTCATCCACCATCTCACTGTCATCGTTACTCAATTCAAAGCCCTGTGATGTTTCAGGTTGTGGCTCAATTTCACTCCCACCAACTTCACTAATCACTGTTTCTACACCTACTCCACTTACTCCTGCTGTCACTGTAACTTCATCAGCCCTCATCCTTCCCTCAGGATCCCTGCTTTGGTTCACAATAACAGTGGCCTTCTCACTAGGCCTCATATTATCACCCACAGCAACGCCACTATCATGTACTTCACTCACAACGTGAGGTTGTATTCCCTGATCGATTCCACCATCTGCATCGTCGACATTCTGCTGCATATCCTCAACACTCGGTTGCAAATTCTCTACATTCGGTTGCAAGTTCTCAACGTTCTGAGCCTTATGCGGACATGCAACCCTCTTATGCCCAACGTCTCCGCATTCAAAGCATTTATTATTCCCGGTACTCGCATACACCAAATACGATTTTCCTTCATGCCACAGTCTAAAAGAAACAACATGCAACAACACATGCTTCAAGGCCTCATTTTTGCATCCAAGAGAAATCATTGTAACTGGACTAGCAAACTTTCCGTAACTCGCAAGAGCTCGTTCAATTTCACTATTCTTTATGAATGGGGGCAAATTTGATATCGTCACTCTAGTAGTAGGTGTAACCAGTGGTGAAACAGTAACATAAGTACCACTTACCACAACACCGTTGCTTATCAGACGATTAACCAAATTTTCTTCTTTCACGAAAATCACCACCGCCTTATTCATTCGAGAAGCCGAGCAAATATTGTCGTAACCAATCTGCTCCCCAGCCGCGATCAAAACATCCTCCACTTTAACGCCAGGTTCTGCCATGCACCTGACGCCCTGACGGAGCGAAAGAGACGCTGCACTCCCCTCAGGAAGCCATCTCAGCTCCGTCACACCTTCCAAACAACTCGCGAAAACTTTCAGCTCACCTAAAACCCTTATTTATCCGTCATAACTTCCAAATGAAAGAATAATAAAAGGAAAAAGGAAAAACCACCCTCTCACCGAGTTCACCCTCACACACACCCAAACGCTCCCCGCATGCAGAGAGAGAGAGAGAGAGAGAGAGAGAGAGAGAGAGGGAGAGAGAGAGAGAGAGAGAGAGAGAGAGAGAGGGAGAGGGAGAGAGAGGGGGAGAGAAGAGAGAGAAAGAGCAAAAGAGAGAGAGAAAGAGCGAGAGAGAGAGAGCGAGAGAAAGAGCAAAAGAGAGAGAGAAAGAGCGAGAGAGAGCGAGAGCGAGAGAGAGAAGAGAGAGAGAGAGAGAGAGCAAGAGAGAGAGAAAGAGCGAGAGAGAGAGCGAGAGCGAGAGAGAGAGAGAGCAAGAGAGAGAGAGAAAGAGCGAGAGAGAGAGGGAGAGAGAAAGAGCGAGAGAGCGAGAGAAAGAGCAAGAGAGAGAGAGAAAGAGCGAGAGAGAGAGAGAGAGAGAGAGAGAGAGAGAGAGAGAGAGAGAGCGAGAGAATCCTTAATATTGATAATTTTTTTGAAAGCACACATTTAAATGCTCACATTTAGAGGTCATTTTTTGTGTTTGTTATCGTTATCTAATCTAACAGAACATTAACTTAGCAAAAACATAAAAAATAAAAGCAAAACAATTTTTTTTTTTTATAAATTACAAAAATAAATTACATTCCCTAAATTCCAAGTTTCATTTCTTAAAATCGTGTCCCAAGAACTAACATCATTTTGACTCTCTCTAAAGCATTAAGGCGAGAAAACAGCCTTTACATTTTTTACTTTCTACAAATATTGTAGCCGTTATATATGTTAATTTAAGAAAAAACTATCATACTAGTATTTTACTTTAATTCATGGGAAATATCCACATGTATCATCAAATACAAATCAAGATTTGTCCCAAACTATAGATTGAAATCTCTCATTCTGCTGTAATTTTAAATTTTATCCATTGTTGCTGTTTTTCACACTTTCACAAAAAAAGTCAGGGTATAACAGAAGTTTCAAGTAATATAAAATATATAAATTACGTTTAATTTTTAAATACACAAAAAAGTTATTTTTTATGGTTTGAAATTGCTGAAAACGTACAGTAGTCAACATTTGAAGTGGATCAAATCCTTTCATCAAAGCTATACATGAATTTTGAACAATACCCGTTCTTGTCTTAGGACAACTTTGGACAAACGTTGACTACTGTATATCTACATATATAATAAGCTAGAAAATATATAAAAACATATCAAATAAATTACAAACAAAAGAAACTCACATAAAATCTATGTTTCGATTTACACTGGTTAAAGGTTACAACGCCTCTTTCATGACCCTTGCTCTCCATTGATGAAAAGAATAACTGATGTTGTAAAACTTATATAACACTTTTGGTAACCATAGAAACAGTGACAAAATCAGCGCTAATACGGTTTCATTCTCAGTGGTCACCTGACCTGTTAAGAACAGCTTAATCCGCAGCACACCATTTCACTGCGCCATATAACACTCACAATGAGTTTGTTGGTGGCATAAAATTAAGCAACATCATGAATAAAGCGTGACAGTTTGATTTGCAAGCAGTTCCATTTCATATAAACATTTGAATTAACTTTTACTAAAACTGAAATAATTTTTTTTTCTTTTAAAAAAGACAATTTTTTTTTACCATATATATATAGAAAATGTATTCATGACGTATCAACCTTTTATAACAAGCTTTTTTTAAATAATAGGGTACCCCCAGGATCCTCCAACTTAAATTCAAGGCTTTTTAAGACCTTTTTAATACCATTTCAAATGAAATTCAATGCCAACTTCGTACCCATTCCGACAGAAGTATGAGGGGAAAATGTCAAATCTGCATACATTTTAAACCCTAGAAAATAATTATGTACAAGGAGGTTACTTGAATTAAATATATATTGAATTATATATCAGTCATATTTAATACATACGCAACAGCATTGTAGCGCGCACGTGTGTTTAGGCCAGTGTTAATTTTGGCAGCCATTTTTGATTTAGTCTTAGTCTTCAGACGAAAATGCTTATTGGTCTTAATCACATTTGAGTCATCCTGTTTTTTATAGTTGTAGTTGACGAAAAGTCTTTGCATTTTTTGTCAACTTTTAGTCAAACTGCAGTTACTTTACTTTTGGTAAAAACTAAATAAGACCTTTGTAACGAAATCCAAGACTTTGTATACTAAATTCAAGGCTTTTAAGGCCTTAATTTGAGATGATCAAATTCAAGACTTTTTCAAGGCTTTTAAGACCCGCGGGTACCCTGAATAATAATAATAATAATCATATAAAAATGCTAGATTCTATCTGTAACACGGCAATAATGGCCAACTAGAAAAACGGGTTACCCAATTAAAAAAAAATCATATTCTTCTTAAAATATCAGGTAAAACCTGTTTGAAGACCAGCATCTGTTGTCAATAATTGCTCAGCAGGATTACCTCAGGTATTCCAGACCCGCAGGCGTACGGCGCAAACACCTTCACCAGAGACACGGCCAGGAAGGCAAAGGACAGCGCCCAAAACGTGAACATGAAGTAGTTCATGATATAGGAGCCGGGACCCTAGACGACAAAGACAAGAGCCATTAATAAAGCCAAACGAACACCGTGATGAATTCATCTGGTGTACGCTCATTTTAAAAGGTTTGGGGTTGGTAGGATTTTTTAAATAATCTCTTTTGCTCACCTAGGCTGCATTTATTTGATTAAAAATACAGTAAAAACAGAAATATTGTGGAATATTACTACTATATAAAATAACTGTTTTCTACATGAATATATTTTAAAATGTAAGTTATTCCTGTGATCAAAGCTGTATTTTCAGCATCATTACTCCAGTCTTCAGTGTCACATGATCCTTCAGAAATCACTCTCATATGATTTGCTCCTCAAGGAACATTTCTGATTATTATCAATGTTGAAAACAGTTATGCTGCTTCATATGTTTGTTTCCAGGATTAGTTTACAAACAGAAAGTTTAAAATATATACATTTATTTTAAATAGTATTTTTTTAACAGTATAAATGTCTTTATTGTTACTATAACTAACATTACAACAACTGTGAAACACCAATGTCACTCATTATGGAGCAGAAATAACACAACCTCTGCGTCTGTTTTCAGGCCTTCCCGCTTCTGCCTCTTCAGTGCTGGAAAGCTTTTCTAATATTAACGCGGGTCCTAAAGCTGATCATAACCCTTCTTTTCCCAGTGATATTCCTCTGAGCTTTTCTCTTTTCTAATGTCTCTCAGCCGTCTCTCTCTCTACAGCCTTTCTTCAAATCTCCCTCTTACTCACTCTCTCTCTCTTCTCCTCCATCATGAGTGGACACGCCCCCTACTGCTGATTGGCTCTCTCCTCCCCATCATAGGAGGACACGCCTCCTATTGCTGATTGGCTCTCTCTCGTCTCCCATCATGAGTGGACACGCCCCCTACTGCTGATTAGCTCTCTCGTCCCCCATCATGAGAGGACACGCCCCCTATTGCTGATTGGCTCTCTCTCCTCCCCCCATCATGAGTGGAAACGCCCCCTATTGCTGATTGGCTCTCCCTCGTCCCCCATCATGAGCGGACACGCCCCCTATTGCTGATTAGCTCTCTCTCGTCCCCCATCATGAGTGGACACGCCCCCTATTGCTGATTGGCTCTCTCTCGTCTCCCATCATGAGTGGACACGCCCCCTACTGCTGATTAGCTCTCTCGTCCCCCATCATGAGAGGACACGCCCCCTATTGCTGATTGGCTCTCCCTCGTCCCCCATCATGAGTGGACACGCCCCCTATTGCTGATTGGCTCTCTCTCGTCTCCCATCATGAGTGGACACGCCCCCTATTGCTGATTAGCTCTCTCTCGTCCCCCATCATGAGAGGACACGCCCCCTATTGCTGATTGGCTCTCTCTCCTCCCCCCATCATGAGTGGAAACGCCCCCTATTGCTGATTGGCTCTCCCTCGTCCCCCATCATGAGCGGACACGCCCCCTATTGCTGATTAGCTCTCTCTCGTCCCCAATCATGAGTGGACACGCCCCCTATTGCTGATTGGCTCTCCCTCATCCCCCATCATGAGCGGACACGCCCCCTATTGCTGATTAGCTCTCTCTCGTCCCCAATCATGAGTGGACACGCCCCCTATTGCTGATTAGCTCTCTCTCGTCCCCCATCATGAGAGGACACGCCTCCTATTGCTGATTGGCTCTCTCTCCTTCCCCATCATGAGTGGGCACGCCCCCTATTGCTGATTGGCTACTAGAGTGTTGCGCTGCTCCGTGGATTGGTCCAATCCACTTTGTTCCATCTCCTTTTTACACAGCCAGGAATATGTACAAACACAATATTCTTTTCAGACACACTCAGAACAGACATCTAGCAAATATTTACAACATTGTTTGTTTGGGAGTTGATTCCCATTTTTACCAGCATTTCTCAGAAATCTCTCACTGAACCTTTAATAAAAGTATTAATTTCTTACAAAAAAAAAGAAATCCTACTGACCCCAAACATTTGAGCGGTGGTATATATAAAGTAACACACTGACCTCGGCCTGACCCAGGATGAGTTCAGCCCATGTCTTCCACTGAGGACACTTGTCTCTCTCAGCAAACGTGGTCTCGTTGGAGCCCCAGCAACACTGCTCGTGATTAAACCACATGGCACTGAGACACACGCCCTCCTTCAGATCGTTCAACCAGTCGGCCGCAATGTCGATCAGCCCAGCTAACGCTCCTGAGGGGACAAGGGTGAACACAGGCATTTATGCAATTATTCATGCACTATTGAAAGACTGATCCACGGTTACTGAGATCCCTGTAACCATTATGATATAGAAAGTTAAATACAACCTATTCAATTTAAAGGGGTCATGAACTGAGAAATCAAAATTGCCCTAATCGTTTGACATATGAGAGGTCATTGTACTATAAAAACATCCTGTAAGTTTCGGAGCTTAAAACTTTCTCGTTAGTCTAAAAAACGCTTATATTGAAGCCAATACATCTACACGACAGGATGTGGAATGTGCCACTTTATTACGCAATAGAGTAGCTAAACACCAGCTCTGCAGAAGAAGATCACCGCCTGCTTCTACATCACGGCCTGTCAAGCCCCGCCCACTGATTCAGGCATGTATTTGGTCAATAACGAGAGACGCAAACGCAGGTCAATGCAGAAACCAAATGATAAAGATGGCTCCGAAGACAACAAGACGCTGTGCACTGCCAAGTTGTGGAAAACAGTCTTCTTCATTGCCTTCCCTCTGATCCCAACATTAGGAACTTGGTCCTTTGTTCACTTTATTTATTTTTTTACAGCAGATTCGTTTACAAACCAGGCACAATTCGACGCAGTATTTTCAGAAAGATTGAAACTAAAAGACAATGCTGTGCTGACAGTAATGCACTCGCACCACACAAGTGTGAGTAATGTTTTTATTACGTGGTCACTATTGCAGTATTTATGCGTTTTCATTCTAATGCCTGATCTGTGACCAGTGATTTCTGATATGTAATGATTCATGTAGTCAGATTTTCTTTGTCCACGTGTCAGTAAATCAAACTAATGAACTTCAACTTTACAGTTTCTCTAAGTAGGATGAAAATAATCTTATTTAAACTGTGATTAATAAAGCCTATATATAGAACACTTCATTAACTTGAGCCGTCAATCAAACAGCCAAAAAAAAACGTATAACCAATGAATCTCTCATTCACATTGTGTTTGCACTGTGTTTGTTATGATGAAAGCATTTATTAGTGTGCAGAAATCGAGTTGCAATGACAAGATCATTGCATTCATGTTCAACATGTCTGATCAGCTACAATGCTCATCACTGCAACCTTTCATGCCACAATCTTAATATGTTATAGATTTAAATATAATACTATAATGAAGACTTTTCACGATGAGTTAACTTGTAGAGCTGTAATAGTAAAAACGTGCTAAAAGTTTTCGAGAGAGTTCCACATGTAATACTATCCATTTCATATGCACAGCTGTTAGCCAATCACTGCAGTGGGCGTTTACACTGAAGTCTCACAGCCAATCACTGCAGTGGGCGTTTACACTGAAGTCTCACATCCAATCACAGCAATGGGCGTTTACACTGAAGTCTCACAGCCAATCACTGCAGTGGGCGTTTACACTGAAGTCTCACAGCCAATCACAGCAGTGGGCGTTTACACTGAAGTCTCACAGCCAATCACTGCAGTGGGCGTTTACACTAAAGTCTCACAGCCAATCACAGCAGTGGGCGTTTACACTGAAGTCTCACAGCCAATCACAGCAGTGGGCGTTTACACTGGAGTCTCACAGCCAATCACAGCAGTGGGTGTTTACACTGAAGTCTCACAGCCAATCACAGCAGTGGGCGTTTACACTAAAGTCTCACAGCCAATCACAGCAGTGGGCGTTTACACTGAAGTCTTACAGCCAATCACAGCAGTGGGCGTTTACACTGAAGTCTCACAGCCAATCACTGCAGTGGGCGTTTACACTGAAGTCCCACAGCCAATCACAGCAGTGGGCGTTTACACTGGAGTCTCACAGCCAATCACAGCAGTGGGTGTTTACACTGAAGTCTCACATCCAATCACAGCAGTGGGCGTTTACATTGAAGTCTCACAGCCAATCACAGCAGTGGGCGTTTACACTCAAGTCTCACAGCCAATCACAGCAGTGGGCGTTTACACTTAAACCTCACAGCCAATCACTGCAGTGGGCGTTTACACTGAAGTCTCACAGCCAATCACAGCAGTGTGCGTTTACACTGAAGTCTCACAGCCAATCACAGCAGTGGGCGTTTACACTGAAGTCTCACAGCCAATCACTGCAGTGGGCGTTTACACTGAAGTCTCACAGCCAATCACAGCAGTGGGCGTTTACACTGAAGTCTCACAGCCAATCACAGCAGTGGGCGTTTACACTGAAGTCTCAGACACGCCCCTTCCAACTTCAATTCAGAGGGCTAAAATCAGGCTAGGGAAAATGCCTTTTATTTCCAAATTATGACAATTTTTTATGTAAAAAATCATACTAACATTATAAGTGCCACACAGGAAACATTATGAAACAATAAAACAATGCAGTTCATGACCCCTTTAAGGTAAAAAGCAAACAAAAAACAACGGCAGCTGTGGTTACCAGAAATACACTGTAAAAAATATGTTATTAACCAATGTATTGGTCTCTGTATATTTTATTTATTTACAGTTCATTTCATTGTCTTGTTCAATATAATGGTAAAGGCCCAAATATACTTATATGAAGAACATATAAAGCGATCGAGATTCTTCAGAAAATTTGGACTAAACCGCTCGAATTAGTTTTACGATCTCTTTATGAACTTTTTTTGAAGTGTCAAAGTTTCAGTTGCGCATGTCAATGGAGGGACAGCAATTTCTCAGATTTCATCAAAAAGATCTTCATTTGTGTCTTAAAGACTTGCGGGTTTGGAACGACACGAGGGCGAGTAATTAATGACAGAATTTTCTTTTTTGGGTGAACTATCCCTTTAAAGTGCACTGATAACCACATGATTCAGGAGGTACAATAGAAAGCAAAATGATAAAATACTTACCAATTTTTTTTACAGTGAAGTTATTGTTCTGTAATAGGTTTACTGTATGTAGCTTTGAACGAACATCTGACAAATAATGCAAATGCACTAGCTCAGGGTGAATTCAGAAATAAGCCGAGTTCAGCATAATGTGTTCAGAAGATTAAAACTTATGGCTCAAAGGTGTGTGTGTGTGTGTGTGTGTGTGTGTTAAGTGAACACAAAATTGAGATTTGTGGAGGAAAAGTCTGTGCAGTTGTTTTATAAAAACTCTCTGTACTATCCGTAACACTGTACGATATATACATTAATAGAATATAAAAATATATGTATATTTATTTGAAAAAGACTCCACAACATTAGCCTCGTTCAGCAATATATGAAATCTAGAGTATATTTTGACTTTTTATAAAACCTGTGGGTGAAAAATAAAACAGGATTTAATGAATATTAAGATTAATGACAGCAATATTAACATCTATATCTTGACTAGTCTAACAGCTGGGGACTAGATTTAGAGATTAATATTGAACCAGCAGCAGTATGATTAAATTAACATAACTACTCTGTGACTCACTACTGCAGATTAGCTCTACTCAAAATGTTTTTTTATTTGTTTATATGCGTTACAGTGTCACTTGTGCTAGCATCTGATGACCTTGTGTGAAATGAGTGAGTGGGTGGATAGATGTGTGAAAGTGAGTTTGAGGAAAGCAGTGTGTGTGTGTGTGTGTGTGTATCTGTGTACTTGTATGACTATCTTTGTGAGGACCAGTTTGAGTTTTAGACCATCGGAGTGAGGACAAACAGAGTAAAGTAAGGATATCTTGAGATCTGAGATGCCGTTTAAAGTCCTGTTTGAGGGTCAAGACTTGGTTTTACGGGTTATTATTAAGGGTAAGGGTTCAGGTTAGGTGTGATCTGAAGGGTTAGTTAAGGAGCTAGAGATTGCATTGTGTCACTGAATGACCTTACAAAGATAGATTGTGATAGTACAAGAGCGTGTGTGTGCGTGTGTGTGTGTGGTGTTTACCTGATGCAAGTCCTGTTAGCGTGACCACCAGCCACCCTGACCAGGCGTCGTACAGACTCTTCGTGAATTCCCATGCTGATTCCTTCTTTTTACTGTTTATCTACACGGATGAACAAAACATGAATGAATACAGATGCGTGAAAACCTGCCGACTCAGGATGTGAAGTTTCTATGTGACAGACTCCCAGTAGCTGGTCAATTTTAAAACCACAGTATCACTTCCAGTTCAGCAGGAAGTTCATTTGCCTAAAAAAAAAACATTCATTTAAATGTTACTCTGCTTGCACTGCACTGAGTCGCATTTGTCGTATGACTGATTTTAACTTAAAAACTCCATAATGTGAAGAACTTTTTATTTTATTCATTTGTTATGATTAATCATATATCTTGGTTTGCATCAAGTTTACACAAATAAATAAATAAAACATGCAAAATTAAAATAATAAAACAATCATGATACATAAAGAGATTGAGTTTATTTCCAAAAATAAATAAAGATGGTGGTTCAATTTCCCGATAAATAAATAAATATGTAGACAAATAAATAAATAACAAATAAATATTAAAGATAATAATAATAATAATAGATACATTTGAGATGGAGTTAAATAAATAAATAAAAAGGAGACAGTTCAAGTTTCCAAAAATAAATGAAATAAATTTGTAGAGATGGAGTTCCAAAAGTATTCCAAAAATAAATCAGTATTTACATTTTTTATGCATGTACATATTTAAGCAATAAATAATAATAAATACAAATGAGTTAAATACATAAAGATGGAGTTCAAGTTCCTCCCAAAACATTAATAAGTAAATAAACAAAAGTGAAACGTAATTCAAGTTTCAAAAATAAATAAATAAATAAAATTAGATTAAGTTCCTTTCATGTGTGAAGTATTTAATTCATTAGATTTAAAAATAGCCACATCATGAAAAAAAAACTATTGTATACGCACACATACAGGTGAAACTCGAAAAATTACAATATCGTGCAAAAGTTCATGTATTTCAGTAATTCAAATTAAAAGGTGAAACTAATATATTTAGTATGTATAACTATACACATATACATGATTATACTTTTCAGAGGGCCGACATTTCTGTATTTAAAATCCTTTTTTTATTGATTTCATGTAATATTCTAATTTCCTGAGATTTTGAATTTGGGGTTTTCATAAGCTGTAAGCCATAATCATCAAAATGATAACTTGCATGATATTCTAATATTTGGAGTTTCTCCTGTATATACTGTATATATATACATACACGTACAATAGTGTGACGTAAAACTACTCAAACCATGATCTAAGGTTCATATGGTACCCGCATCCAGATCAAGCGGATGCGCTGGTTACCTTGCGGTGGCGCTCTCTGTCTTTGCACTTCTCCCGGACCCAGTCGATGGTGTGGAAGTCGTCGTAGGTTCCCACACCGGGAATGGGCTCCTCCAGCAGGTCCAGCAGGTGCGTGGAGCTACTGGCCCCGCCTCCACCCCCCCCGTTAGACATGGCGTAGTTCGACCCTACAAACACACACACGAGGAGTGAGCAGATGCTGTTAGTGGGGTAAAAACACTGTACATCAACTCAAAATGCATCAGAATGTCTACTTAGTAGGCGTGTGAATATTTGGGCTAGACGGTGGATTGATTCCATTCAGCATTCATAGAAACGATTCAATATATGCACATTTATTTGTTTTTAACTGATTCACAATGAGATACGATGCGATTTTGATTAATGAATCGATTCTGTATTTTTTAATGCTTTCATAGGATTATTTAAATTTATTGCACCCAGAATCTTGAAAGTGAACTTTAAATACATGTACATATAGAAGAGCTGCACGATGTGAACTGACTAGAGGCCCACGAGAAAGAAATGAATAGTTGAAATAAAGTCGATATTTTTGTTTGTTTTTGGGCACAAAAAGTATTCTCGTCGCTTGATAAACTTAAGATTGAGCCACTGTAGTCACTCAGACTATTTTAACGATGTCTTTCATAACTTTGAGGCCGGCAAGTTTCAATCCCTGAAGAAGCCTATGGACTAGTATGGAGGAGTGATCCAGCTCTCAGATTTCATCAAAAATATCGTTAGAAACTTAGAACACGTTATCTTTGTGTCTCTGCGTCTGTTTTCTCACTCGAGCATAAATTGCTGACGGCGCCCCTGCATGTGGATATTATCATTTTTCTCAACATAAACACGAAACAACATAAACACGATAATCATGCTGACTCGAGTGTGTGTGTACGTTCTGTACGATATCTGGTGCAGTCTGCAACTGCTTTATTAGTAATACAACTAGTTAGAACACTCTCAACTACACAGTAGTAAAAATTCAGAAGAATCTTAGTATTTTGAGTGAACTCTCGAAGCCTACGTAAAAAGAAGAGGCGCTGTCTCGCTTTCTTAGCAATGTTAGTTGTATTAGAGCTCCAGTTCAAATCATGAGAAAGAGTCACACCCAAAAATTTACATTTCTCAATAATCTGCACATTGGAATCATGGATAGTCATAGGCACCTGATTCCTATTGTGACAAAAATCAACAAGTTCACACGTTTTTGAAGTGTTGAAAAGCAGGTTGTTTTCCTTACTCCATTGAACAACCTTCTCCACCTCCTTGCGATAATGAGATTCATCGTTTGAACTGATCAGCCCAATGATTGTTGTATCATCTATTGGGTTGTAACGATCCCCTTGTTTCACGATACTGAACTCACAATACGATATTATTGCGATACTCCAGGTAAAACAAAAATGTACTGTTGATTAAAATGCTAAATTTGGTGTTACATTGTGTGTGTAAACGAATAGTCTTGGACTTGATGCTGGAAACCAAAAGCAGGACAATAGAGACACCCGAATAACAATATCCTTAATTCATCTGAATTATTTTAGACGAATATATTTGCACTCTAACTATATATATTTAAAATAATGTGTTTTTACTGGTAACATCATACATTTGGCATTATCAGATCCCCCATCGCATTATTATACATTATATTCAACTTTATATATAGTAGTTTAATGTAGTACTGACACTAAAACTCTGAGAACTTGAATTTTTTTGGTGAACTATCCACGATACATGTTGGATTTTTGTATTGCGATATATTGTGACGCGATATATTGATACACCCCTATTATCTACTAAAAATACACAAAGCCAAGGCACTCGAGAATTTAGAAAAAAAAAACAATATAAAGCCTTTATTTGTTTCTGGCTATAACATTTTAAAAGCAATCACATATAACCATCAGGCTGTGGAAAACCAACACACTCAGACTCCTTTTATATGGCAATCAATTAGTCATGTGACAGTCACCTGACCAGGATTTTTAAGATATCACAAGGGGAAATTCAAATCTTTAACAACATCGAGAGAATCTATAAACTCAAAAATATATTTAAACTCCCCCTGTGGTGAAAATCAAGCTTTTAATGTTGTTTATATGTCTATGTGGTGTTTTTAATATGCTTTAAGACAAACCATGTGTAAATTCATAAGTCGACAGCATTGGTGAGTATTTTCTGCTTAAAACTGCAGAGAACCAAAGACAGTCTCAAAAACACGGTTAGAAATCGCCGGGGTTTCTGACGTCACAAACTACCTTGTAACCAATCAGATCAACGTGTGATCGTCAACCAGCGGATCTCTGAGTGAGTGAGTGAGTGGAGGCGGGGCTCATTTGCATATTCATAGAACCGTGAATACTAAATGAGGCAAGGGTGTAGAGTAGAGATGTGACGGTGATAATATTCTCCCACTGGTTAATCGACTTGTGACAACACCGGTAATATTGGTTTCATCAGGAGTTTGATTGACATGTGATCTGACCAATCAAAATCCACAATTTTTGTCCGACATAGCAGTCAGGAGAGTTAGTAGATTATGTCGTGGTTTTGAACTTAGCTTTAACTGAGGCAATCTGTCACGACACATTAAAGAGCCACAAAACGGTCGGCCTATTTATAGTTCAATATTCTTTGACTGACCAAATTTGAAAGTTGAGACTTTGTTTCATATTAAATATTACCTGCTCGGTCCTGTCTGTCAGCGCATTGTCAGTGTCCTCTATTTTTCACTGCTTGAGAACATGGTTTGAATCTGAAATTCCCCCTAAACCCTCATTCACTAAGTTTAGGCCTATACGTTAGTCCACTAATACTGTTCACTTGAAGGAGTGAATGAAAACGAGTGAGCGAAAAACTGACTATTTGGCATAATTTGTGTGTGTTATGGTTTGTTCAAGTCCGAAAGAGAAGTCGATACTGTGTCTTTTCTGTGGGTCGTGTGTGTGTGTGTGTGTGTGTGTAATAGGCAGCGCGGTCTCTTTAGTCTTGTCGCACTTGAATGATTTAAAAACATTCACATTAATTAGAGCGTGATCATACAACGCTAGTCAACGGGATACTGCGTAATTGCAATTTAAATTTTTTTTTTTTTAATTGCGTAATTTTTGCGGTGCCGCGGTGGGCAAGTGATGAAACCACTGTTGCGACTGAACACTGTGTAACACCGACTATCGTAGCAAGCCTAGTGTCGAGTTACATTCAAGCTATTTTAAGGCATGAAAAATATGCAAAATATTTTTTTAAATATGCAATTTTGGGGATCAAAGATGAGTTTTAAAATGATTGACTACCAGAAATTCCCTCAACGTTCTTCACAGAAACAAGATTAGTGCGTTCAAACAAACTGCAGAGATTAACCCAGACCGCAGCTCGCACACGTCACAAGTACAGAGAACCAAAGCGTCCCGCTGACTCACAAACAGCAGAGACCCCCTCGGGCCGATTCAAGGCCACAACACCGACATATTTCACTGAGGAGTGTGTGCCTGTGTGAGAGGAAGAGCCGTCACTAGCCAAACCTGCCATACAAGCTTTCACAAAACTGCATGTCCATTTGCTTTGTGTGCAGATCTTCTAGTCTTTTTGCAGTTTCTGCACAGAAACACTGGAATTGCATGTTTTAGAGAGTCTGTGATTCCTCCTACAACAGCGTAAACACACAAGTAGCCTTTTACACTGGCCACATGTTGCACTGCTTACGGGAGGAAATTTATTTAAGCATGGTAAAATGTGGTGAGCACCAAACAGTGCAAAAGTAACCAAAGTGTTACTAAGAAAAATAGAAACTAGTGTTTTTCCCTTGTTTTTTGGTAAAACATCTAAAGATTCTCAAAACTAGATGCATTTGCATGAGAAGCAGCGCTGCATTAGCCTCGTGGGACCATCCTGATCTCGCGAGCTGTCAAGGTTTCACTCGCAGATCAGTCTGGATACTTTCCGTTAAAGAAAATTTGGGTGCAGTTCACCAAACGAACGTCCAATCAGCGTTGGCTTTGAGGCGGGTTTAGGTGTGACGCAACGAGAAGCGCGACAGTTCAGTCTAAAGAACACGGCGGCTTCAGCGGATTAAACTAGCATCAGCGTGGCTATCGAGCAAGTTTTATCGGAATTACAGAGTATTTCTTCACTGAAAGAAGAGCAAAACACTGCTCTGGAGGCTTTTCTCAGAGGAAAAGATGTTTTTGCTCTTCTCCCGACTGGTTTCGGCAACAGTTTGCTTCGTTGATCTGATTGGTTGATTTGGCCCGTCTATCACCAACATAGGCCAATCAGCTAACCAGTATTTTCGCCCCTTACCAAAACTACTTCAACGGAAGGTTTCCAGATGGATATGCGGAGCAAATCCATCTGGCGGAGTCAGGTTAGCGCTGCATAAGATATTAAGAGTTACTTTAAGAGAATATGTCTTTAATACGAGTGTAATTTGTTCTTTTTATGTTTTAAATACAACAATTAAATAAGTGAAAAAATCTGCCAGTGCAGAGAGACACAAAATACACTTATATTTATTTCAATTCTTAATTAATATAAATAATACTAATATTGCATTAATCATTTTAATAATCAACAGCTAATAGGGTCATGAGTCTTCAAATCTGACGCTTTTCAAGTAATTTTAACTCGTTTTAGGGATTTTCAACTGAAAATCAAGACAAAAAAAAAAAGAATAAGTGAAGCCATTATGTCTTACAAGCTTTTACATCTTTAAAACTGCTTCACAATTTAAACATTTAGCAGTGTATACATTTGACATTTACACTGAGAACATCTGCCACAGCCAATATTTTAAAGGGACGTGCGATTTAACCCCGTGAGGTGAGAAGTGTGTGTTGTGTTCGGTTCATGTTCGTCTGCACTTGCTAAATATGACAGAGACGTGTTGCAAGCGGCAACCTTCAGTCTCTCTCTTGAATCAAACACAGAAGTGACTTAAACTCATTCATCGACTGGCCGCTAGAGACCGGCTGCAAAAGAGAGTCAATCCTGAACCTTACAGCAGAAATATGTTTACAGCCTGGGACAAAAAGTGGTTTTGGTCTATATAGCTAATTTTGCTCTTCATGAGAACTGTGAGGGGGGTGAGGTTTTTTTTTTTATAACTCATCCGTTTACATTTTATTAAGCCTTAAAAGTCCTGCATAAGTCCCCACTACTAGCAGTTTGTCTGCTGTCTGTTAGCGTCTCCTCAGCTAATCGCCTCTTTGCCCATTTTCGGTAATCCGGGAGTGACGCACGGCCAAGATGGCGACGGCCGGCTCCGCCCACTCTGGGCTTCAAACAAGCTCTTCAGAAACCTACGGGTGACGCTAGGGACACTACGTCCATTTGTTTTTACAGTCTATGGTGCGATGGCACTGTAGGAGTGTACATTAGTGTGAATGAGGCCTATTGGATCTCCCGCTGCCTATGATGTCATCGGTAATAAACAGCATTAAAGCTGCAAAGTATTTTCTGAAAAGCGCTATTGAAAGTGGATTGGACTGAGCAGCACAACTCTCTTGTAGCCAATCAGAAGTAGGGGGCGTGTTCACTCATAATAGGGTATTTTATACCCCTAAAAACAATTAATCAGAAACACAAATAAGATTACAGCTGCCGCGATAACCTAATCATGAAAAGTGCATATTACAGTTTTATTTATATTTTTCCCTTTGCATTAAAGGTACTTATAACGTGTTTTTGCAGTGTTGAGCATTGTAGCCAAGTACAGACATGTCTTTGAATGCATCAGCCAATCAGAGGCATTTAAATGAGTCGCTGTGCTGAAGATGTGTTTTGCTCGCTCACAGAGTTCTACACTTTCGTAAACGTGTCATTATTATAAAAATTATACCTCTGTTATATGGCGATATTTTGGCTATAAGATAACCGACACTGAGGAGAGAGAGTTACTTTATCATTCAGCGTGAGACACTTTTCACATTGCATCGCGAAGCAAAGAGGACACTGACACTAGACAGAGCAGGTCACTTTTGATATGAATTATGTCCATTTTTTTACGAGATTTAAACAATAGTGTTTTGGTGCTTGTAAATGTGACGTGACAGATCATGGTCGTGAATCGAACGTCTCTTACACTTTACTAATAGTTAATAGTAAATAAACCCGAATGAACAACAGGTGTGTTGAAAGATATAGTACAACTTACCGAAATGTTTATGCCTCATATAATATCGAATAGTGTATTTTTTCTTATTCAAATATTGTAACGTTGTTATTATAGCCTAGTAAAAACCACATTTCATTTGAGTTATTTTTAACTTTTAATAAATAATAATACTGTCAGCTGACAGGGCTCTCTGTATGTTTACAGCATTAGGTGAGATTTCTTTTTTTCTTGAGAAAAAATAACATTTATCTATTGTTTGGCTACCTAATATTTATCCAAATGCATCGATATTGAATTAAGATCGGAATCAAATCACAAGATTTGAATTGAAATCGTGAAATTTGTGTCAAGCAATAAAAAAAAAACAGTAGCCAAGAAGTCATTGTCTCATGTAAACATTGTAACATGTCACTAAACTTCTGTTTAGTTACCAAATGTTTTGACAAGCACATTACACTTCCACCAAAAATGATACACAGACTGAGTTTATACAAAGCATATATGTTACATCCAGCTTAAATGTCCCTGCTTGTCTGGACAGAATGTTCAAAATATCATATTTTCATAAGCATACAAATGTTCTTATTTATTGTTCCATTTATATTGTACTATTGAGACAATAACAGGTTTGCAGTAATGCAAAGATGTCATTAATATTGTAAAAGATATTATTTCAATTTGAAAACACTGCATTTAGTTGTTGTTTCAGCATTATCACGAATCTGTGTGTGCATTTTCCTTGAGAATCAAGCAAGTTGACTCATGAAACCATTTGTTTATTAAATCGCAACCGCAATATTGACCTCAATAATCGCAATACGACAATTTTCCCCAAATCGTGCAGCACTAACTAAAATGTATTTGATATTCTTGATGCACTGCATTACGCAAAAATGCATTTTGATGTGTTTGTTGTTAGGATGACTAAAAGTTCAGCGTCTAGAAGAAGGCGGGGCTTACCGTTCACAGAAGGGTATTAACAGTGAACAAATGCCTGGTAAAATGTAAGTAGAATAAACATTTAATATTTAACAACTGTTTTACATTAGAGATGTTCAACTACCGACAGTATCCAGTGACGAAAATTACCCAACCTTTTTTTATTTATTAAATTTTGCCTTTTTGAATTGAAAATATGCTATGATTTCCTTGATTCGTGTAGAGAGATATGTATGCATATTTAAAAGATAATATATTATTTGCTAATAGTTTAAATTATTTCACTAATACAATAAGGCTTTCTTTTTCTTTATTCCCTGAAATCAATTTTAGAATGAATTAATTCATTTACATAAAAATACCCAATTTTAGTTTGTGCTAAAGCCCCGGATATCCACTGACCTTAGAACCGCGGAGGGTCATGGGGAATCGCGATGGATTATTCCTCAAGTCATGTGACTTTATCCTTAATGCATTACGCACTCACACAGAAGAGAGCAACAAGTCTCTCCTGTTGGAATTATGAATGACAGGCAAATTCAACAACTCTGTGTTACTTTAGTATTATTGAGATAGAATAGTTTATTCATATTTTTGTATTAGTTTTGATATTGCCTTGGCAACTAGCTGAAATAAAAGAAATGTAAGTAAAATAAGCAATGGAAAGCTTTTTTTATGGTTATAATTCACTATAATAACCCTATAATCCAGGACGCAACCACAAAAATACATAACACACACCTTAAGATCCCCTGAGATAAGGGTGCAAAACACACACTCACAGATGCTACAGTGCCCATTTACTAAATTTATGATATTTGCTATGGCCTAAACCAAACCCTTACACAAACCCAATTCCATCAGTAGATCTAAACTAAATAATCATCTGATTTTGGTGTAGCAAAACAGGTCTAGCAACCCACACATACGCATGCACACAACATCACAAGGAATCAAATACATACATAAATCACATTTTAATTTTGATAACGCACATAAAAAAAACACTTCATGCATTCGCGTGAGTGTGCGAGACGAGTGAACTGTCGCATTATGTGCGTTATTGCATCTGTTGGAAATGCAACACGTTTATTCCCACTGATGTAATAACACACACCTATTAGTGCGTGTGAAAACCCGTCTCCTGTCAGCAAACGCACTCAAAGCTTACCGACACTGACAACACACATGATGCGTGAGGTGCGCGCGCGCGTACGCATATATATAATCGATTATCGGCGAGTGTCTCGATCCGCGGTCGGTCGGATAGCAGAGATGACGTACCTCTGCCGCTCAGCTCGTGCAGGGGGATCGTGTCCCCTCCACCGTCGTACGGGAGATACGGGTCCGCGGAGACCTCCTCCACACCGATCATCGCGATCCTCGGGTCACAGGCGCGCTCGAGCAGCAGGAGAGAGAGCGGCGGCCATGATCAGCAGCGCCGAGTGAGTGAGCTTGAGAAGACAGCAGCGTGATTGCGTCACTCCAGTGCGTCAATGCGGCAGCCGATGACGTCAACACGTTCAACACGCGCTCACACGCGTATTATTATTTTTTAGTTATCTTCTTGGATGTCTTGTTATAATTGTTAATGTTTCATGTATGTTTTATGTCTAAAAAAAATGAATGAATAAAAAACCCGTCGCGTTCGGTTTGCTAAGCCTGTTTGTTTATATCATGGAACGGTAAAATGATATTACGATGTCTTCAAAATGTACACATATTAACTGTGTAAATGTTGTACTTCTTAGATATCGGAGAAATTTCAGCCTAAATATGACATGAAAGCAGCGCACACAAGCCTTTGCATTATATAGACACCATCTTAAAACTTCAGACTAATCAATTTCCATGTCTTTTTTGCCATCTGTGATTAATAATTAATAGGTTTATGATTTCTGATGATATTTTTTCCCTCCATTCGGTCACCTGGTGGAGTTTTGGGGACACTTATACTTAATATTACAATTAATATTCAACAAAATTATTGATTTTCCTGCATTGACACCATTATTTGAGAACTGAACAGAGCTGGACAATGACATCACTGTTTTCTCCAGAGCAGCTATATAAATGAACTAAATTAGTTAAGCTGCTTAGAAACAATCTGCATTGTAAAAAGCGCTATATAAATAAAGGTGACTTGACACACACTCACACTCACTCATACACACACAAGCACCTAGAAGTGCTCAAAAAAGTAGACCCTCACTCCAGTATCTGGGACAGAGCAAGAACGAGTACACAAAAAAACAAACATGGCCATTAACCATTTACCACAAATCACCATTTACCTTTAGCAATAATCCTGCTGTTGCCAGGCAACAGCTCTGGACTATGTGACGAGGTCACCCATAGGCTCTGTTATGGTGTTTAAATCAAAGCGCCTCAGTCCTGTTAGTGTTTTCTGGTTCAGAAATCCTCACGCGGAGTATTGAAACTGAACACCGGTGAGGGGGAAGCGCCAGAGACCCTCTTCATCACACCGAGGTTATAAACAGCAACACACATCTGACACGTACTCACATACAGCAACAACCGGAGTAAGTGGATCCCAGTCTGAGTCTAAACGGACTGAAACACCGCCTTCAAGGTGACAGAGCAGTCAAACTGGTTCCCATGTGCCATTTCTTTATCCACACGTCTCCGGTCTGACTGTCACCTTCAGTCATGCCAGTTTTCACCTGATTGCCCAGCGTTTAATAAAGTAGCTCTCTCTAATTATTAAAAATAAAAACTGAAATCGCTATTTGTTAAGGTAACATGCCTTATCATAAGGATGTCAGGATAAAAGCTTGATGATTTAACTTTTAAAAGACAACCATTAAATGTTAGTTTTGTAATTTTACAGTTTTAATGTAAAATATAAGTATTATTATTATAGTTTTTCTTAAAATACTAATTTTATTTTTATTTTACAGTGAAATATTACAATAGTAATATTTGTATTTTGTAGTATATATTATTGTATTTAATAACAACAGCGACAACAATTGTTATGATCATTATATAGCCATCCATATATGATTTATTTGATATATGCTCACAAAATATTAGGGCAAATTGTGCATAAAGAAATAAAAATTAAAACAGCCATAAATATTACAGTATGCTTTATAATTTTGCAGTTGTAATGTAAAATGAAAGTAATGTTTTATATTGATTTTTTTTTACATAAAATATGTTTTATTTTACAATTAAATATTACAATAGTAATATTTTAATTTAGTTTGTAGTTTTGTTTTAGTATACATTATCTATTAAAAATAACAACAACAATAATTATTATTATTTTATATCCATATTGATATATCCTGACAAAATTTTGCCCATATTTTGCATTAAGAAATTCAATTAAAACAACCATAAATATTAGTATTGTAATGTTACAGTTGTAATACAATAAAATTAATGTTTTATATTGTATTTCATAATGATTAAAAAATTGTGTGAAATATATGAGTAATATTTTATTATTTTATTTAATAATAATAATAATAATTATTACTATTATTTTACATATATATTGATATATACAAAATGTTGTTCAAATTGTACACAAAGAAATTAACTAAAAATAATTTTACAGTTGTAATGTACAAAAATATATCTTCATATTGTATTTCTTAAATGTTTCTTTTTTATTTAAATATTACAATAGTAATATTTCATATTCTGTATTTATTAATAATAATAATCATAATCATAATAATTTATTATTATTATTATTATTATAAAGCCATATCGATATATAGTCACACAAAATGTTGCCAAATTGTGCAGCCCTACAAACAAGCACAGCAAACATGGTATCTTTTTTTTTATTTTATTTTTTTTATCACATTTTAAAAATCACAATTTCAATTTTTATCAGAAATCTTGCAATTCGATTTTTCTTCCCCCAAATCCTGAGCCGGAGCTGGTTTTCCCCGAAGCTTCCCAGATAACTGTGTGAGAGTGTCTGACAGGGCAGAGATTGTTGAATGAAATGTGACACCTCCATGTTTCAGAGACTCTTGTTGTGTTTGCTGGTCCTTTCAACAAAGCTCTGCCAGACTCATGAATAATGAACCTACTAATGAGGAACAGATCTCATGCAGAAAACACACTCTTATAAGACCTCTGTGTGTAATGCACTCTTAAAAACTTTCAGCCACTGCTCTGATAAAGACACACACTCACAGAAGAAGCTCTGGGTCCTACAGTCACGAACACAAAAGCAACGGCAGTGTGTTTGTGCCAAAAGAGCCACTGACACAATACACTTCCACTCAAAAGAAAGAAATTAATACTTTTACTCAGCAAGGATGCATTAAATTGATCAAAAGTGACAGTAAATGCATATTTAATATCACAAAAGATTTCTATTTCAAATTAATGCTGTTCTTTTATTAACTTTATTTTTATCAAATAATCCTGAAAAGATGTTTCCACAAAAAAAACTGTTTTCAACATTGACGATAATGTTTCTTGAGCAGCAAATCCTCATATTAGAATAATTTCATCATGTGACACTGAATAATGATGAATTTTCAGCTTCTATCGCAGGAATAAATACAATTTTGCTATATATTCACAAAGAAAACAGTTATTTTAAATTGTAATAATATTTTACAATATTGTTGTTTTTACTGCATTTAAAAAAAGTTAAGATAAAGGGTTTGATTGACTAATAATCCACTTTTAAGCTGATTAAAATGTTTATCATGTTATATTTCATCTGCAACAACGTGGACTTTTATAAAGATCCGTTTAACATTTACATGCATCATTATGCATTAATATGAGGAGAGTCTCTGCAAGAAGGACCAGCGACTGTAGATCAGTGTGCTTCAGCATTTCTCTCCCATACAGTAGGAAATTAAATGAAATTAAAAGTGGAGGATTTTATCCGTGACAAGATGATTGACAGCTCAGTTTGCGTGACATGATGCGTGTAACTAAGCGACAGAGAGCAACCGTTAAAGATGCTTATGACGTGATCATATGTCCCAAACCGTGTCTACTCTTCTGCAACACACTCACAAGTATCTACTTTTTCTTCACATAAAGAGTACATACTTTTAGGGTGTAGTGTAAGTAGGCGAATTGAGACGCAGCAAAAGTGTTAAATATATACCATAATGTAGCCGTGCGTTTAGAGAGGAGGAGCTACAAAAATAAGAGGGCTTGATGATGTCAGCTGACAAGACGTTTACAAATTATAATGTGATTTGGGGAAAAATAATCTATTAGCAATTATCATTATTATACTACTACTAAACTAAATAAAAACATTTAAAAAGAAGTACTATAAAACGTCAACATTTTTATTAATAAGAAATATTAGTATTGTAATATTTCACTATAAGATAAAAAAATATGATAATAATGTAAAATGCTATTTTACATTACTACTGTTTTGCTTTGAAAAACACAACGCGGGCAGTGGAATGGGGAAAAAAGTGCAAGGTCTAGAGAAGTGTTTTTGAAAATTTTTACATTTACATTTAGATTTTACATTTCGTCATTTAGCAGACGCTTTTGTCCAAAGCGACTTACAAGTGAGGACTAAAGCAAGCAAGTCATCGTGAAGTAGGCGTGTCGAAATTAATCGTTTCTACAATGCATCGCGATGCAGACAAGGAAGATTCGGTATCGGTTCAGTAATAGACCATAACCGATTATAATGTACTGACACTTTTCTGATGTCATTTATCGCGTATGTGCTTTGTCGCGGTAGTATACACTGACAGAGGGAAACGAGACGCGAGTGCGATTAATTAAACATGCTCCAACTACTTTAAAAGCCTACATCTGGGCACATATGGCTTTTATGACCAACCTGGTAAGCAGACCTGGAGAAGACACGCACGCGCTGTGTGCGCTCATGTCACGCACTAATAGAATATTCAGGAGCTAATACCACTAACTTGATAAACCACGTTAGCCGTGTTCACCCGAGCTGTTAATGCCTGCAGAGTCTGAATGCTTTAAGATGAGCTCCGTCGCCCGAATCCACAGCCAAAAACATCATCCACCCGCACTAATAATGTTCTCTGATTTAAGCATCCGCACCCGATGGTCAAATTACAATTATTCTGTGTTGTTACGGGTGATTATAAATGGATGATCGTCACCTTCAACACGGACTCGGCGACGGTTGATGCGCGCATCTGGTAACATTATACACCGATGAATGAGCGCTGCTTTTAAATGCACATTTCTTTCAAACAAAATTGATTTGAAAGAATTTAGTTTTCTTACTGGCATGAACAGGCGTTACTCCCTTGAAACTTAAACTGGAATGTCACTCCGACTTCCCGAACAGGCGAACACGCACACACGCGGGCGCGCGCACTCACACATCACTTTGAAGTAAAATTGAAAATTGAGGATGCGGTGCATCGCAATGCATCGAGATATCGAATTGAACTGAATCGATGACATGATAATCGTAATCGAACCGAACCGTGAGACCAGTGTAGGTTCACACCCCTATCGTGAAGAGGCAAAAACAACGCAGGAATCACTGGAGTTTTGAAAGTGAGTTATATTTACATTTCGTCATTTAGCAGACGCTTTTGTCCAAAACGCTTTACTTCTCTGTCACGCGCAATACGCTGCAAAAGATGCGAGACGCGACAGTCAAACTCGTCCATCTAGCGCTCGTTTACACAGAAAAACAATGTAAAAGTAGTGCGGTGGAATGGAAAACTCATTCTGTGTGAACGTCTTCATCCAAAATCACATCTCTACTATAGACCTTATGCACCAGAGAAACGAGGGCGTGGAGGAGTGTGGAGGAGTGTGTGGGGGAGGAGTGTGGAGGAGAGTATGGAGGAGTGTGTGGGGGGAGGAGTGTGTGGAGGAGAGTATGGAGGAGTGTGTGGAGTTTGTGGGGGAGGAGTGTGTGGAGGAATGTGTGGGGAAGGAATGTGTGGAGGAGAGTATGGAGGAGTGTGTGGGGGAGGAGTGTGTGGGGGAGGAGTGTGTGGGGGAGGAGTGTGTGGAGGAGAGTATGGAGGAGTGTGTGGGGGAGGAGTGTGTGGAGGAGAGTATGGAGGAGTGTGTGGAGGAGTGTGTGGAGGAGAGTATGGAGGAGTGTGTGGAGGAGTGTGTGGGGGAGTGTGTGGGGGAGGAGTGTGTGGAGGAGAGTATGGAGGAGTGTGTGGAGGAATGTGTGGAGGAGTGTGTGGAGGAGAGTATGGAGGAGTGTGTGGGGGAGGAGTGTGAGGAGGAGAGTGTGGAGGAGTGTGTGGGGGAGGAGTGTGTGGAGGAGAGTATGGAGGAGTGTATGGGGGAGGAGTGTGTGGAGGAGAGTATGGAGGAGTGTGTGGAGGAGTGTGTGGAGGAGAGTATGGAGGAGTGTGTGGAGGAGTGTGTGGGGGAGTGTGTGGGGGAGGAGTGTGTGGAGGAGAGTATGGAGGAGTGTGTGGAGGAATGTGTGGAGGAGTGTGTGGAGGAGAGTATGGAGGAGTGTGTGGAGGAGAGTGTGGAGGAGTGTGTGGAGGAGTGTGTGGAGGAGTGTGTGGAGGAGAGTGTGGAGGAGAGTGTGGAGGAGAGTGTGGAGGAGAGTGTGGAGGAGAGTGTGGAGGAGAGTGTGGAGGAGTGTGTGGAGGAGAGTGTGGGGGAGGAGTGTGTGGGGGAGTGTGTGGGGAGGAGTGTGTGGGGGAGGAGTGTGTGGGGGAGGAGTGTGTGGAGGAGTGTGTGGAGGAGTGTGTGGAGGAGTGTGTGGAGGAGTGTGTGGAGGAGTGTGTGGGGAGGAGTGTGTGGGGAGGAGTGTGTGGGGAGGAGTGTGTGGAGGAGGAGTGTGTGGAGGAGTGTATGGAGGAGAGTATGGAGGAGAGTATGGAGGAGTGTGGGGGGGAGGAGTGTGTGGAGGAGTGTGTGGAGAAGAGTGTGGAGGAGAGTGTGGAGGAGTGTTTGGGGGAGGAGTGTGGGGAGGAGTGTGTGGAGGAGTGTGTGGGGGAGGAGTGTGTGGAGGAGAGTATGGAGGAGTGTGGGGGGGAGGAGTGTGTGGAGGAGTGTGTGGAGGAGAGTGTGGAGGAGAGTTTGGAGGAGGAGTGTGGGGAGGAGTGTGTGGATGAGG
>CM060622.1:48691237-48748737 GCA_030578275.1 Meda fulgida
TGTTTATGGGTAGTTACACGAATAGTTATGTGGTTTGAGGTGCAGTCTGGCTCCACTGTTCCCGGTGTTTATCAGCGATCCGTTCACACGCTCCCTGCGGATTAAATGATTACGTCCTGAATAAAATGTAACTGTGCTCTACATTACACAACTTTCATCATCTCTCTCTCTCTCTCTCTGTTGTCATGGAAGGATCGCCTAGGTGACTGTTGCTTGGAGATGAATCAGCGTTTTCAGATCCCTTTGACCAGCATTTACTCAACATGCATTTACTCAACATCAAAGATGGCAGATAATACTGTCGTGTGGACGTTATATCTTCTACAATGATCCGAAAATGCAATATAAACACTCCTGTTGAGTTTGTAGCGTATATAATCTGATGTGACTGCAAGCGTCTGCTGAGATCAGTCAACACTACTCAGACATGGGTTTGTTATCGCCACACACTCTTAAAAACAACGGTTCTTTATTTTCATCACTGGTTCCACGCAGAATCTCTTAATTCCACAAACGGTTCTTTATAGTGGAAAAGGTTCTTTAGATTTATAGAATGTTCTTCACATTAAGAAAAAACGGTTCTAATTAGAAGTTCGAACCTTTTACTGAAAGGAAAAATGGTTCTTCAATCGCTGCGGAACAAAAGCCTTATGGAGCCTTTATTTTTAAGAGAGAAACTAAAAACAAAAAAACACGAAAGAGGAACACGCTTGTATTTACTGCTGACTTCAGAAGTCTTGTTTTTAGAAGGAAGCAGATCATCACACCGGAAAAGTATGGCACAATACATTAAATGGCTGAAATAATGCACAGCCTTTCTATTCTACACTTTTGGCCTCTTAATGCCAGTGAATAAAGACAGAAATGTCAATGTGGCACGTCACCACGGGCAAAATGACATTTCAATTATAACTTGGCTGCTTTTGCAGTAGAAAGGCGAAAATATTAAATCAGGTAGGAAAACTGTAACACCCATAATGGACTGGGCATGTTGCCGTCCCAGCATCTGCTGTGGATACGCTTACCAGAGTCATATACCGCCTTGCTTTAGTGGGAAATACTCGTTAGCAAACTTTTAGTCACAACTTTTAGTCACTTTTAGTCACACTGTAAACATGATTGTGATTTTAACGGTAAAAAATTTACATTAAAAAATAGTAAGTTCTCAGTCACAAATGTCATTTTACATTTGATTACTTTATTAAATTTCTGCACCTGAAAATTGGTGTCATAACTGCCTGTTTTTGCAACAACAACAAAAAAAAACTTTCATGACAAGTAAACAATATTTATGGCCATTGGCAGATGTGGCAAAAAGATAGTTTTAGGCCCTGTGTCTAAATATTATTTGCAAAATGTTCAGTTTTTGAAGTTAATTATTACATTATAGCACTGTATACAGTTAGATGTATCATTTTATTTATTTATTTACACATTATTGTATTATTGTAATTTGTTTATCCATTTAATTTTTATTTATTTATTTTATTGTAATCTAATTTTCTATTTTAGTTTTTTAATATTTTTTTAATGTACAGTCTCTACATTATTTCTCTACATTCCCTTAGAAAACCTGTGACTTGCATGAATCATATGAACTACTATGATAGTTTTATGGTTTTTGAAATCCTTCTGAAGCATGACAGCTTCAATGCTCATCTATTGTAATTGCATGGAAAAACATTCATTTAAAACCATAAATGATCATACAAAAAAAACGTATACAATAGTAAAACATGTAAATGTATGGAAAACCCATTTTGTTTTCTACAAAAGAAAGAATGTAAGTTTGTTTCCGCCACCGAACAAAACAATTTAAAAGATAATTGCGACTTTTTATCACACGATTCTGACTTTTTTTTTCTCACAATTGCAAGTTATAAAAGTCAGAATTGCGTTATATAACCTCGCAATAATGGTGCATTCAAGTCTTCCTGGGAAGTTCGTATTTACGAGTTGAGAAATTTCCGCCACTGAATAGAAAGATTAAAAAAGATAATTGCGACTTATTTCTCACAATTCTGACTTTTGATATAAACTCGCAATAGCGATTAGTAAAGTCAGGATTGCGAGTTTATAGCAATTTCATATATTTAACGATAAATTTGTTACCGTAGCTTCATAAATTAAAACACGTTAAAAAGCAAAACACACCTGATGCACATTTTTTGTTCTTCATTTTCTCATTTTACAAACCTTGTGAAGTTAAGAGCAGGTATTGCTACGACGAAAGAGACTTGAACACACCTGACGACATAAACACGACTTCTCAACTCGGAAATACGAACCTCCGAGGAAGACTTGAACGCAACATTATCTCTTGCAAGTTTATATCACGTAAGTCCGACTTTACAACTTGCAATTACGAGTTTATATATTGCAATTCTGACTTATCTATAGGCCTACTTTATGGGCCTACATATCTAGGCCTACTTTATGCTTAATACAGCATCGGTTTGTACAAGAATAAGTTCAACGTAACCCTATACTAAAAATGATGTAGTGGGGTCTGTTTTTTAATCAGTTTTATTTTGATAAACAGGACACAATATAACATCGCCAACATTAAAATAGATTTTACTCTTATAAAAAAACAGATTTGTGAACATTAGTGGAACTGAAGGTGTTCGAATAAACACGAAACACATGATCGTTGTCATGCGGTGAATCCGGCCAATCGTGGATCAGCTGTGTCGTCATCAGAGCTCGTGCAGCCGCTCTTGAGAAGCTGCGATGGCCCAGTCCGGCGGCTGCTCTCGAATCGCTCTCGCGCTACTTTGATTGCACACGTCACAGTCACGTGGCGTTGCCGCTGTATCAAGTCGGACAAAATTTCTTAACGGCATCGAACACGCCTATTATCATGCCATTCTGACTTTATATAATGTAAGTCTTTACAACTTACAATTTCGAGTTTATATATCACAATTCTAATTTTATATCTCACAACTCTCAAAAATCTTGAATTTGGTATCTAAAATTTTGGTGTCATAATTGCCTTTTCCAAGTTCATATCTCAATTATGACTTATAACTCACAATTACAAGTTTATATCGCACAGTTCTGTCTTTATAACTTGCAATTGTGAGTTTATATCAAAAAGTCGCAATTGTGTGCAATTACCTTTTTTATTAGTTTATTCTGTGACGGAAAGCTGCTTCCTCAGGAAGTCATACATTTTTGCAAAGACATGCAGAATTTCCTTCTTTTTTTGAGTGAACTTTTCCTCTAACAAACTCATGAATGCATGTGATGTTGGCAGTGTCCAAAGCCAAAGCAACGTGTTTCTGTGCTTGATTCTGTTTTTGAGAAACATTCTCATCTCTGTGACTACACTGAAGGCAACAGGGCCTCGACATCATCAGTGACGCGCATGTTAATGATCAGTCTCAGCAAACAGTGTCACTAGAACACCAGCACAGTTTGAACAGGAGCCAACACATGTTTCTGAGATGCACGTACAGCCTGAATGTGTGTGTGCAGCCCCATCTCATGAGCACATAGATGTACGTGTCGTTTAAACAGATGCATCAATCTACAAAAGCTCAAATAAAACCCACAGCATTCAATAAAGTAGTGCGCTGACAGAAAATCTCACGCGCATCTCACACTTCTATTCAAGGACTGGATGAAAATAACACTGTGAACCCAGTTCACAAAATCATTAAAATACACATGCATGGGTATATTTGTAAAACAGCACACATGAACCAGTTTGCATGAAAATACAGATCAAAATAACTGTCAGCTGCTTGTGAATGAAGCGTTTGAAGTGAAATGTGATGCTGTAATGATGAGTGACAGCCTCGCGCTGTTGTAATCGCACAGATGTGACGCTCTTACCTCTGCAATGCCTCGAAACCACCTCTGAACACACGAATCATCCCACCAGCTCAAATAAAACACGCAACGACATGTTTCCTCTCAGAAACTGGCTGTCATCCTGCTCTGGTGATGCTTGTTGTGGACCATTCCTGTGTCCGTGACGTGTTCACAATCACTTCCGGTTTCCACTCCGCCTCCTCCATCATCAGAGAGAACAATCAATCATTTGATTTTACATGCAACTTACTAGTTCATAGTGTAAAAAAAAATCATAATAATCTAACTTAAAATATATTAAAATATGTTAATATTTACAAAAAAATAAATAACGAATGGCAATGAAAAGCAAACGGGTTTTTAATAAGATTCATGATGATGAAGTAAAATAATAGTAAAAAACTTTTGATAAAAATCTATAATGTGTTATTACAATATATAAATTACTAATTTACTTTAAAATAACATAATTACATATTAAAACGAATGAAAACAATAGATTAATAAAAAGGGAAGTTAATAAGAATAATAAATTGTAACAAAGGTAAAAAAGTAATACAAATATAGAATATATACTTTAAAAATTAATGTAATTTTACATGCAACCTGCTAGATTCATAATGTAATACATATTAATCTAACTTAAAATTAATTAAAATAATGCTAAATATTAAAGCAGATAAAAATATATTTAAAAAAAATAACGAATGGCAATGAAAAGCAAACAGATTTTAATAAGATTAATGTATAAGTAAAATAATACTATAATATAACTTTTGATGATAATCTAGATTGTGGTTTTACAATATAGAAATTACTAATTTATTATTATCTTTCTCTTTATTAAATGTCTGCTCTTATATATCGCTCAAAGAGAAAGACATTAATTCGGGCCCATGATCATTTTATCCAGACTTTTACTTTGTCTTCCACTAATGACTGAAGCGCTACAGTAAAACTGATCTTCTGGAGATTGAGGAGAAGTTTCCCAGTGGCACCAGAAACACAACGACAGTGAGCTGCGCTTAACAGGACTTATGATCACCACAGTAGTCCAATCATTAATCCAACCTGGGTCCAATTTATTAATAAGTCATGAATTATCATCACTATGCATCAGTGTGTATTATTCATAAATAGGTTTCAGTCCAAGCTGCAGTAAAAGTCCTTCTCTCTGCGGTGCTGCCGCACTGGCATGTCCCTCCTGACGTCCCGTAGCATCTGCAGGTCGATCTGCACCAGCGTAACGCCCACATCTGCCCCCCCGCAGTCCCCGATCACCCCCCCCCACGGGTCCACCGCGAGAGCGTGTCCGTAAGACGCCCGCCGGGAGTGATGAGATCCGACCTGAGCCGCCGCCAACACGAAACACTGCGTCTCGATCGCCCTCGCCCGCAGGAGCACCTGAGAGAACACCGGCTTCAGTGCATCTACTGACAACAACTTCACTATGAGAGTACACTTTGATTCACAAGCTTGCAATTCAAATCAATTCTAATCTTAACTATATATATATTAGGGATGCACAACATATCGGCCACCATATCGGTATCGGCCGATAAATGTTCATTTTTAATGTTATCGTTATCGGCCCGATGAGAACATTTGGCCGATATCTTAAAGCCGATAATAGTGGATTATTTCCTCCAGCTGAGAAGCTTCAGATGCTGTTCAACATGATGGATTTGAATTGCTTGAAATTTGATTGAAATCACTTCAAAACAGGAAAATACAGTTTAAAACTAAAATAAAATAAAGGAAAATAAAAGTCTGTCATATCGGCTACATAAAATTATCATGAGAACATTATTTATAATTGTGTGCCTGGGACATGGATTTAATGGTTAGACTTTTGTTTTTGTAATCAAGCTCTCAAAATTATATAAAAAAAATGTGGATTTAGATTTAGCGGCCAATATATTGGTTATCGGCTTTCAAATATAAAGAATTATCGGTTATCGGTATCAACCAAAATGTTCATATCGGTGCATCCATATTTATATCAGGTAGACAGATAGAAAAATAAAATACATTGCCAAATAGTCTGTCCGGCCAAAAAACAAAAAGGTTGCTGTTTGGATTTAAATGTATATGTTTGACAACAGTTCTTATATCCCTAAGTTATCAATGTAACAGCACAAATCTTATTGCAAAAATGGATAGCAGGCGCTATGAGTAATGTTTGGTTAAAGGGGTCGGCCCCTTTATAATGGTATAATGCCCCTTTTTACAAGACGTAAAATAAGTCTCTGATGTCCCAGTGTGTGTATGTGAACTTTAAGCTCAAAATAACCAACAGATCATTTGTATATCATGTTAAAATTGTCCCTAAAATTGTCAAAAAATTGTCCCCAAACACGTTGTGTGTGTCCCTTTAACTTTAAATGCAAATGAGCTGCTGGTCCCTTCACAGAGGGCGGAGCTTCAAGAACGTATGTGTACGTGTGTGTGTGTGTGTTTTACCTCACACAGACACGCACTGAAATGTTAGAAACTGTTCTGCCTTTTATGTTCAAACCGAAGTCGGACAATGATGGAGAGACTCAAGAAGAGTCATATAGCAACAGGACGTTTCTGAATGGTTAGCTGATGAATTTATGTTCCTGATGTGGAGTTAACTATCTTCAAGTCTTTGATTAGCATATTCTGTCATGATAATCTATAAATCGCTTGTGTGGGAACTGTTGTAAGATGCCTACAGAGTGACATGGTTTCATATTGCTTTCCTGTAGCTCAAACAGTAGAGCGTTGGCGCTTGCAACGCCAAGGTCATGGACTCGATTACCAGGGAAAGCAAGAACTGATAAGAATGTAAATGTTTACCTTGAAATGCAATGTAGATCGCTTTGAATAAAATCGTCTGCCAAATGCATAAATGTAAATGCATTTGTGTTACGTACTGTATTGCAATAGATGTGAAAAGACGGATGTGACAGCTTGAGCAGATTCACTAAGTCCTCTACTACAACAACTCTTCCTCTCTCATGGACTCGTCCTCTTTGTTGCGTGTTCCCACGGGCGGGGTTTATGTAAATGTTAGGGTTAGTGATGTCACAAACCCGGGAGGAAGCTTGTGTAGTCCCTACCAGCCGTTTGTTGTAGTCCTTAAAAAGCCATTTCTGTCAAAGAAAATATCTCCCTTTACTTTGCACTTTGAGCATTGTAACTTTGCAGATTTTGTTTATGTTCAACATTACACCTTCCTTAATTAACCGTTATGTTTTTATTACCTTAGAATGAGCCATTTCTATCTACACACACCGCGGGTCGCCTTACATTGAAATGCGCCGAGATGTTTCTACAGTGGCCCTGAACAGACAAATGTGTTTCGTCACTACGTTGTTCTTCATGCGAAGAAGATAGCTGAAGTCAGTGATTAAAACACTGACACAATGATGAACAAGTAACAATAATATTCGCAATAACATATCGTTTTACTGAATAATAAAGCAAACCTAATCTCTTAATTTATCTTTGTAGAGAAACCTCATTGCTTAACTGGCTACTCTCTGCCGTCTCAGACGACGACATCACTTCCTGTCCGCCACCGTAACTTCTGTTGGTTGTAATTCGTAACCTCACCACTAGATGCCTCTAAAAATCACACACTGCACCTTTAAGAAACGATATCAAAATGAGATTCAACAAAATTCGAGAAAGCAATATTTTCAACCCAGTCCTAATGAAACAGCTGCTGTAATGTCAGAGTGAATGAGCTGATGAAGCACCTCCCAGTGCGCGGCCCCGGTGGCCACAGTGAAGGCTGATGGGAAGGTCAGGATCTCGGCTCCGTGTCTCTGCAGCGCTGACGACAGCTCAGGGAAACGCAGGTCATAGCAGACGCCCAGACCAACCTGCAGATATCAGCACAATAGCCACGTTTACATGCACAACTTGTGTTTAAATTGGACTGAATTCATTCCGATGATGAATCCGACCGTAGTGTTTGCATGAACGATAACACGTGATCGGGTTGGTGTGTTCGTTTATATGTCACAAGCTTCAAATTGGATTTATTTATTTTTTGCATGCGCACACTGCATGAATATTCAGTTTCCTGCTGTTTGCGCATAATAACCATTCTCCTACATTGATTCTTTATTTGTTTTAAACAGCAGATTTTAATATTTATCCATTTCTGGTCATAATTTGGAGTAATGAGCATATGAACCGTTGTGTCGCGCTGCTTATATTTATAACGCTGTAAATGCCCAAAACCGGTCGTCGGTGGATGATCTGAAACAAGGACGTTGTCCTGCTCCACTTCACAGACGCAGTGAAAGGAGAATTACAGAAATGACAGGACGCTTTTTTGTACGACACTTTGTTCAACGGGAAGAACAGCTCGTTCACCGCGTCATCACGCTTTTTCGTTTGAAAGCACATGCGCAGTGCTTTCAGTTTCGGGCTTCAATCCAGTCACGTGTTTACATGTTCCCTCGATCGGATTAGAAAAGGAATAAACCGGGATCCGTTTCAATCCGATCTAAAATCCATTGGGATCGAGCTCAGTCAGATTGATTAAGGTGTTTGAACGCTTTTCAGTCCGATTGAGCCGTCTATCAGATTCCGGATAGGGGTGTAACAATATATCGCGTCACAATATATCAATACAAAAATGCAACAATATTTATAGTGGTATCGACCCAAAATGAAAATTACTGTGTGAGTTTTAGTGTCAGTACTACATTAAAGCAAGATGCAAGAGTAGTTTGATTTCTAACATTATTCTCACAACAGACATTTACATCGATAGTCTGGCGTTTCAGCTTCAAAATCATGAATATTGTTATTCTGGTGTATCTATTGTCCTGTGCATTGGGTCATCAGCACCACGACTATTCATTTACACACACAATGTAAAACCAAATTTAGCATTTTAATCAACAGTAAATATTTTTGCTACCCTTTTCCCATATGTCTTGGAGTATCGCAATAATATCGTATCGTGATATGTATCGAATCATGACATGAGGGTATCGTTACACCCGTACTAATGGATTATTTGGTTGCATGTAAACGGATCCAGTGAGCATTAGAATCAAGCCTGTAAGCGGTTCCTGTACCTTCCCGATGGGCGTCTGGACCGGCGGGAGCAGTCGAGGTCCCGCGACTGTGAAAGCGCTCTCCTTTAGAGACACACCTTTACTGGTCAACTCCACATCAAACAAATGAGCCTTCCTGTAGACCGACACGATCTCCCCTTAGCGCAGGAACACACACACAGATCGTATTATACATGCTTCTACTTAGTGTCAGTTCATAAAATTTTAATTAAGCCTTTATTAGGGCCGCTCAATATTATTTTGCATCATGACATTATTTTCAAGACATTTCAGCATATTTACACACCCAAATTTTGTTTTAAAATAATTCACTTCAACAATAATCTGGCAAATGTCTTCTTTAAAACAAGACCATCCATAGGTCTATAATCCAAAGCATTCTTGAATTACAACCATTTAAGTTTGGATAGTGATTTTCATGTCTATGCGAAAGAAGGGGGGGGGGTTGACAGTTAAAGGGTTAATTTAGTGATAACAACGAATTAATAAAGCGGTCATTTGCCAGGTTATTTGTTTCCAATTATTTCCAGACATAATGTTAATTCTGTAGTTGTGCTAACGGTAAAGCCGTTGGTTCAGTCCAAAATGGCGACAGCGCAACAGCAGCGCCATCTAGCGACTGTTGTCAGAACTGCAACAGAGTTTCGTCTCTTGGTACTTCTATACTCTTTGATTGTAGTATTCTCTACTTTTAATGTACCGGCATAAGAATCAATGTATAACAGTGTTTTTATAAATACTAAAATATTAAATATGGAAAATACATTTCTAATTGTTTAAAAAATTATTAATATTAAAAAATTATTTATTACAGTAACAAATCATTAATCATCTGAGAATTACAAAAAAAGTCAGAGTGCAAAGATTGTAATGACCGTAAAATAGGCTTAATTTTCCATTTTTGGGGACAAATGTAACATTAAGACTACCTTTTCCGTTAATGATAACGTGACTGTTATAAATGCGGCGGTCTGTTTCCCAGTCATGTACTCTCTCATGAAATCCACCCAGAGACAGCCACAAGTCCAGCTTCCTTAACCACAGACAAGCATCTCATCAACAACGACTTCTGGATATTATCTGTTAGTCACTTATACACCAGCGGGCCTTTAACTAACCTGGCCAGGTGTGTGTAGCGGGTTATGATGTCACCGTCCAGGCCCTCTGAGAGCGCCAGCGTCTCCTCGCGGCTCGAGCCGATGTAGTCGAAGCCCTCCGGCAGGAACACCATACTAGCCCCGCCCTCTTTGGCCTGCTCAACCAATCGCGTGCAAGCGCTGAAGTTGGCCTCTTTGTCAGGGGTGGCAGTCATCTGACAAACTGCTGCCACAGGAAGTGATGACGACATCCTGACCAAACAATCATACGTTTAATATCATTAAAATGTGCTGCGTAAGGAGAAGAATGAACCTCATTGGTTCTTGATGAAACTCAAACATGATGCGTAACACGAGAATGAACCTCATTGGTTCTTGCTGAAGCTCAAGCGTGATGCGTAACATGAGAATGAACCTCATTGGCTCTTGCTGAACCTCAAACTGATGCGTAACACAAGAATGAACCTCATTGGTTCTTGCTGAAGCTCAAACTGATGCGTAACACAAGAATGAACCTCATTGGTTCTTGCTGAAGCTCAAACGTGATGCGTAACACGAGAATGAACCTCATTGGTTCTTGATGAACCTCAATTGTGATGCGTAACATGAAAATGAACCTCATTGGCTCTTGATGAACCTCAAACATGATGCGTAACATAAGAATGAACCTCATTGGTTCTTGCAGAAGCTCAAATGTGATGCGTAACAAGAATGAACCTCATTGGTTCTTGCAGAACCTGCGCAATTGGTTCATGCTTGAGCTTCCGTTTACCACAACTGATGTGTGAGTTGATATATGTTTATGTGTGAATAAAAGCATCGATTTCAGTCTGTTCATCATATAAAGCGATCTTCAGAAAATTTGGACTAAACCGCTCAATTCATATGGATTAGTTTTACGATCTCAATGTTTCAGTTGCGTAGCTGTCAATGGAGGGACGGAAAGCGCTCAGATTTCATTAAAAAGATCTTAATTTGTGTTCCGAAGATGAACGAAAGTTTCACGGGTTTGGAACAGTAAAATGGTCAGTAAAAAATGACAGAATTAAAAAAACATTTTTGTTGAACTATCCCTTTACTAAATACATTATTGCCAATAATGGTTAAGACTGAAAATCTCAATCGCGCCTTCATATTGAAACTAACCATAACTACTCTGCAAAGTCACATTGTAGTCTATTTTTTTCATTATTATTAATTATTTTTTTTGCGATTATAACAAATTAAGCAAAAACATGTCTATGTAACTGTTGTGCATTTGGTTAACGCTGTTTTGTTAACTACATTTCCCATAATGCACATTGTTACGTGAGTTTCCGGAAATGTTCCGGTGTTTAAGTGAGTATTGTAAACAGAGAAGTCACGAAGTTTGTGTGTCTGCGTGCCTTTATATCCTCCCAAAGATACAATATCACACGTTGTTTATCAGAACGACATGCACATTTGAAGAACAATAAAGAGAATGTGGATTAAAATGCAAGACCTTGAGAAGTGTAATGACACAAAACAGCATGTAGAAACACTCACCTGATCTGTCCTCGCACAGTCAACAGAGCAGCCGCAAGAGAAGCTGAAAACACCCGCATCGGCCGCGTGTGAAACTCACTGGCTTTCTGTTGATCACAGCTTGCACTTTGAGCCCGTTTCATCCACTGCCAAGCCAATGACTAACTGTACAGCTGACATATTAACACCATAGCTGTCAACCCTCCCGTTTTTCTCACGTATTTTAGCTCTTTTCCCGCTGTCTTCCCGCTTTAGTATTTTCCCGTAAAATATCCCGTATTTTTACGCTCTGATTGTGTTACGAACACGCAACTATCTGTGTCTGTGAAGTAGCTTGCACTTGGGTTACCAATGTGAATTAAAGAACAACCCTCATTTTGAATATATTACAGTTTATGTTTGTGTAAACTGCGTGTCTAAATCCAAATATAATACACGATTAGTAGAAGGACAGAAGTCTGATGTGGGCGGGGCTTAACCGTCAGGATGTTGCTTCTGATTGGACGGTTACGATGGGTCTAAATAATAATTTTCATATTTCAACTAATTAACGTGTAATTATCAGTAATACAATCATGATCTATTATCAGTATCATTATTCAGCGGTAAACTATTACAGATAATTACATTTCTCAACGCGAAGCAGGAAGGACCAATCAGATCGCTGAAAGATGATATCGATTTATTATTTATCTATTTATTTTAAAACGAGATTTCCAATATATACATAATACAAATCTACAAATGTAAAATATTATTTGTGTTCTTAAATAAACGTCTTCCATAAGACTGAAGATTTGATCGCGGTCCAAAATTAGCGCCTCTTGTGAAAGAGCAACATTCATAAGAAACTGGTATCAGAAACGAGTAAAAATATCTGGTTGGTATTTTGTGTATGCTTTTAAAACACCTTTAATTTGATATTCGCAGCAATTTCAGACAGGAATGTTCTCGGGCAGCCGCTCATGTGACCGTTTGGGGTCCTAATTCGTATGGTGCAGTTCATCATGGCGGCGAACAGTAGCAACAGCACGAGCGGTAAAAGCGTTGGAAAGCAGTCCTCTCCTTCTGCCGAGCAGGTACCGGCGAATTGGGTTTATTACAGTAACACATGAACATGTGAATCCCTCGCTGCGAGCGAGTAACGCGGCGGGACGAAACCAGAAAACTCCTGTAAACAACAAAGCTGAAATCGCCCGACGCCCCTCATTGTAATGGATGAGTTCAGGTTTTGTCGCGTGTATTTGGGATGTCCTGTGTATTGTGGTCGGTACAGACTGAGACGCAATGCAAATATCAGATGAGATGAAAGAGACTGTAAATTCATGAACCATCAAATGTGTGTAGTTCGTTAGGCTGAATGTCTCCACCCATTAGAAACTAGTACATGCCCTCCTGTCTCTTTAAGGAAAGTGCATCGTGTGTCACTATTCCTGTCATGGGACAGAAGAAACTTCTGGAGTGACCCATTTAGGCACACTGCTTAACAATGTCCTACCTTATTAATAATATGCATAAGTGATATGTGTGTGTTGTGTGAATCAGGTGGTGGCGACCTTCCAGAGGATGAGGCAGGAGCAGCGCAGTATGGCCTCCAAAGCTGCAGAGTTTGAGATGGAGATCAATGAACACAGGTGTGTTTAATAAGTCGCTTATAATAAAAGTGACTTGCATGCACTGATTTCTTCTCTGGCAGAATTATGCATTGGCATGAAGTCTTGTCCATATTGCATCTTATGATAGATGATATTGGACACTTTCACAGACTCTGATGACGCGTTTCCATTAGAGCTGCCCGATTCTGGCTAAATTTAGAATCACGATTTTATTGTTTCGAATAGAGATCACTAATCACAGACAACTAAACAAAATAACATGCAATTTACTAGAGGTTCTGACAAAATGGTTTTTGCTGCAGTCGATTTAAAACAAATTATTTATTTTTATATCAGGTTGAGTGAGTTATTCAATGACTCACTCATGAATATTACTGGATGAATCAGCGTTTTTTGAACAAATCTCTTGAATGAATGACTCAATGACAAACATTTTAAATCACTTTTATCTAGCATTTAATAAACATTATGTACACGTATAACATGTTACATTGTGTTATATTACTATTAAATTACAGAAAACTAGCCTGGGATTCTAGTTTTAAAAACAAAGTCTCACTATTTAATAGGGGTGGGGGGAAAAATCGATACATCACAGTATTGCGATTATTTTCTGTGGCAATACTGTATCGATACACGGGCGCCAAGTATCGATCTTTTTTTGCATATTTAATTATAAAATTATGTTTTACTCTCCGGTTTTCTTCAGTGGTTTCTCTATTTCTCACTGCTTGAGAACGTAGGTTGAACCCGAAATCGCCCCCTAAACAATCATTCACTAACTTAGGCTTATTCCCTAAGTCCACTAATACGGTTCACTTGAAGGAGTGGATGAAAACGAGTGAGTGAATTCGGACAGCCGTTGAGCGTAAGCTGTAGGCTACACGTTAATGCAGTGCAATGTGGGAGAGAGACGCGATCTGGACCGTCCCATTTTCTCACAAATGTTCATTTAAGACTTTATTTAAATCATTTTAGACAGCTCTTATGAGGACATTTGACAAAACGGACATTTTGGCATAATTTGTGTGTGTAATGATTTGTTCAAGCCCGAAAGAGAACTCGATACTGACGCGCGTCTGTTCTGTATTTCTGTCTGTGTGTGTGTGTGTAATACAGGCAGGATTGAACGGATACTGCATAATTGCGTTAAAAAAAAGTTTGTTCTTGCGTAGTGATGAAACCGGTTTTTGCACTTCAGTTAATGTGTAGAAGATAATGTTTACAGAATTAAATGTGACATTTAATTAAAGTGAGTTGAGCAGTCTTATTTTGCTCATTTTTTGTGATGTCTTTGAATAAAATGGGGAACATGAATCGCAATGATATTGAATCGTGGCCCAAATATCGCGATACTATCGAATCGTCACATTGTCGCCAATTCCCACCCCTACTATTTAGAATATATAAAATCATATTTCAAGCGATTCAAAACCATCATGATGATCAGTGCACATCTGAAGTGTTTCAGCTGATGGAAATAATCCATTATTTATTAGCTTTAAAAAATATTTATATTGCAATGTGGTGCATCCCTAATTTTTGGGGGGAAATTATGCGCATCTTGACATTTTCATCCATTTTTTTTTTTTGTGATATTTCAAAATACTATAAGAATACACAACTGATGATGACCCCAAAAATGTGAAACCTCATGTTTAAAGCCATGTTTGACCCGTTGTGCTTTAAAGGCAGTGTACGACACATGCTGTTGTTCTGACGCTCATCACTTCCTCTTCACAGCCTCGTCATTGACACACTAAAGGAAGTAGATGCCTCACGGAAGTGCTTTCGTTTAGTCGGCGGTGTGCTCGTGGAGAGGACCGTGGAGGAAGTTCTGCCAGCGTTGGAAAAGAATAAAGAGCAGGTATGAATCTGCTGCTCGTCTCTCAGGCCTTGTCCACACTAATCATCTTTTTCTCTACGTTTTGGCCTTCTGTCTGTCCGCACTGACACAGCGTTTTTATGAATGAAGACTACGCTTTTTTAAAAAAATGCTCTCTAAAGTGGATAGATTTGAAAACGCTGTTTTCGTGTTGTAGTGTCGACTGTGAAAACGTAGGTATTTGAAAACGATGACGTAAGTTTAGGCTATGTTTACACGGAAAAGATTTGAAGAGAAAACGCAAAAGTGGCGTTGCGTTATCACTTTTTATTCTGCGTTTAGACGAGCGTTATGGGGGGAAATCTGCGTGCATATGGTGACGCAAAAGTGTGTGAAATCCGATGTAGTGTGCACTCCAGGCGGCTAGATGGCGATGTGAAGCACTGACACACAATAACACCAATATCTGAGAATATTTTGTACAACTCCTGAAAAGACTCTTGTACGTTTATCAGAGCTGCTAGGGCAACTTGAAGGTCCGCCGTATGGAAATAATCCGACATGTTGGTTGTTATTTTCCTGTACTGGCGCATGCCTGTGACGTAAACGCGTACGCGACGAGAGCCACCGTCAGCAGATTTGCGTGTTTACCGTTTAGACGGGGACGCCACGGTGGAGCGTTTTTAAGATTTCCACTCTGGAGGGTGGTTTCACTTTTTTCCGTTTTTAAGCCCCCAAAACGCCGTCGCCGTGTAAACGAAAGGCACATCCGATAAAATATTTTTACGTTTTCACCCGGAATCGTTCTCGTGTAAACAGGGCCTTAGTCATGTGACGCATAATGAACCTATAGATATCCGTGTTTATAGCGGTATTGTGCCTGTTATGTGCTGTTCACTTTCACACAGTTGCTGAAATATGTTTCTTTGCACACTCTTCATATCATGCACTCGCATTTGCTGTCCTGCGGTAAAACATGAGTGCAGTCGCGTTTTACACCAAACATATAAAGGTGATTGAGAGCGACCTGGACGCATCAGTGAATGGTGAGATATTTTGTTAAAATACAATAGGGCTGTGCAATTAATTGAATTTCCAAAATAGTACAATCGAGTAAAAACGATTATTTTGCCATGTTCTGTTTTGCAAGAACACTCTTATTTTGTCTTGTGTTCTGAACGACACGCACACATCCGCCCCCCCGAAGCCATACACTCTCTCTCTCAGCTTGAATGTTTAAACTGATAAGGCTTAAAAAAAAGTGAAAATGATGAACTTTAGTTATGATGCGATGCTGGCCCGATTGTGCAAGGGACAAAAACCGTTGTGTCCCGAGAAAGTTTTAAAGTGATTTTTTTTATTTTATAATCTGTGTGGATTCATTTAGGCTACTCATACAATCTACATGCTGAAGTGAATCAATGTTTGCGGGGGAATTTCCCGCATTATAAGTGGTAGACTTTAGAATTTAAATGATTAAAATACTTATTGAAGTATTATCTGTTATATTATTTATTTTAATAAAGTACAATAAATGTTTAAAAAAATTAAGAATTGTTGAAAGGTGTCTTTTTAATAAATGCAACACGTTTCCAAAGTCATGTGAAATAATCGTGTTACATAATCGTGATTTCAATACTGACCAAAATAATCGTGATTATGATTTTGTCCATAATCGAGCAGCCCTAAAATACAATGATCCTGTCAGAAGAATTGCTCTAACTTTATTATTTATTCTCCGTCTATCATCTCGGTGAAGTTTTACGCATGCGCAATAAGGGGAATTTTTTAGCCGTTTTCCAAAAGTTTCTCATCCACACTGAAACGCCTGAAAATACAAGTGTCGACGGAGAGCGTTTTTAAGCGAGAACGCCTGTAGGGAGGCCAACCAGTTGGAGTGGAAAAAGGAAATGACGTGCCGTACAAAAAAAGTTGATGCAAAATCCATGCAAATGGTGTTTTATTGGAAGGTGCTAAAATATTTACAGTGCAGTCAAAAAGAAAAGAAAACTGCAACAATGTGCTAATTTTGGCTAAACCAAAATGGCCCAAGTTCGCAACACTGCTCAGTATTCGATTTCTTTGAGTTCACAATCAGAACTGAAATCCTTTCAGCCAGCAAGTCTATTTACAGGCTGAAGCCCCGCCTATACGCGGATTTCGCGCAGCCGCCATTTTGAAATTGAAAGTGAGGCTCCGGTGGGAAGAACCCTGGAAGTAAAGATAAACAATGCCTTGGACTACCAAACTGAAGCTGCCGCGCTTTACACTATTGGATGTTCATATCCAATATAGGATATGTATATAGCTCGTTCCTGCTTTTCTTAATTTCTGAATTACATATAAAAAAAAAAAAATTATTTATAAATGAATTTCACTGTATATAGTTTAAAGTATGAAAAATGTATGTATAGTTTTAGAATAACGCATTTCTACATTAAACACAACAACACGCCATCGCATTCGCGACTCTCCTGTGATTAAAGGCGAGACTTCCGGTTTTCTTCCCACCGGAGCCTCGCTTTCGATTTCAAAATATCGGCTGCGTGAAATCAGCGTATAGGGCATACCAACCACAGGCACAAACTAAAACGTTTGTAACAATCAAATCAAATAATATAAACACCCAACATAACACTTAAACCTTCCAAACCGCTAAAACAACAACCATTAACAGAGAAAGAGTTTAACAACCAATTAAATGGCAAAAACAACTGTTTCTAAATCCCCCCTCCTCTGACATCACACCAAAATGGTATCTTCCACAGGAAGTGATGTGGCTGTTGCTTTAAAAAAAGAGTTTAACCTGAATTATGGGTTTGGTTGTACAGAGTGTGAACTGAAATTAGGTTTGTGGAAAAATAAAGGTAATTATCTTATGAATTTTTGTGTGTTCTGGCATTCTGTTATTTTAGAAAAATGTCAAACTTTAAGAAAAACTATAACAAAACACTGACCAAAACAACTCCATAACACCTTCCTGGTGTGTGACACGGATGTTAATATTGCTGGCAATGCACAGTACCGGTGAAATGGGGGTATGTAGACGTAGCCACATGTTTGCTTGTCGTAAACGATGCATTCTCACAGTTTCTGTCTGTCCGATCAGATCTCGAAGTTTGTGGAGACGCTGAACACACAGATGCAGTCTAAAGGACGGGAGCTGACGGAATACCGCGAGCGCTACAATATCCGATTAGTGGGAGAAGACGAGAAGCAGGGCAAAGCGGACGCCAGTCAAGCCAAAGACAGCGAAGGAGGCTCTAAAGGAGGCGCTGGAGTGCTCGTCTCGTAGGGCTGCACTGCTTTCAATGCCGCTTACTAAACGCTGGCGCTTCAATATTGGCGGAGAGACTGAGTTGGCATGTTTCAATTTAGTCTTACAGATGCCAGTCGTAACACACGAAAGAGAGTGAAAGTCACATTCTGTTCATTCATTATATTAGATCATTAAACACTTTGAGCGTTCGTTTCATTCAACAAGTCATTTCAGTTTCATTTCTTTGTTTTCACTGAGTGCAAAAAATGTTCACGTTATTTGCTTTCAAGTTCCAGTTAATGGAAAATAAATATTCAACAAAACTAGACTGAACATCCATTGATGTGTCATGAACTGCATAAATTCACCATATTCAAACGGTTAGACTTTCACTGCTGTAGGAAAGAAGTAATAACTAGTGTTTGCAGAATGAAATGAGTGTGACGACCAGCGACTGTCTCGTACCGTGGATCTCTGACTGTCGACCGCAGATCTACTCCATCGTTCATCGTGTCACGACTGTATGTCTGTGGACGAAGCCTTATGTTTGTTTTGTTTTGTGGTTGTTTTGGTTATTGAATTAAAAATACAGTTGAGCAAGATCTTTTCACAGTGTTGCGTTTTCTGTTTGTCACTAAATTCACACTTGTTGGTGCAGAATACATATAAAGGGTGTGTGTGTGTGTGTGTGTTGCTGTTCACCATCAGTTATTAACTTGTGTGAAAAAATGATTATCAAATATTCATTTTTTTATTTTCAAGTACGATTGTATTATTACAATAGTAATGTCTTTATAGCGTTAAAAATAATAGTATAAAACTATTCAAATTTACTGGGTTTATAAAAAAACTATGGCTAAAATGCAACTAAAAAGAAGTTGAGGTCACTTAAACGCTAAAAAAAAACTATAAAATATTTGTGCTTGTTTTTATGAGATGAAATGTTTATATATTTTGACTAAATTGTGCAGCCCCATACTGTAAATAAGGAGGTACTTTAAGAAAAAAAATGGAGGTCAAATACACTACTGGCACTAGATACTTTTTGGGCTGTGAAATGCTGCTAATGTGACCACATAATTAGACATTTTTAAAATGTGAAAAAATGTATTATGCAAAATACATGTAATTGTATTTGTTTCTTGCACACATTTAAAAAGGGGTTGAGTTTATGTGTATTTTAACCAACTGTCGATAAAACGCCTCACGAATTGACTGCATATTTATTTTTAAAAAAAAACAATGACCATTTTTTCCAATCAAGTAACGGTTTTCATGTAATATTTTAACATACAGAAATATTTCCATATTTATATATTCTGGTAAGTGCATGAAACGATGTATATTATAGAAATCGCGGGTTTATATAGCAGTTTAGCCAATCGCTGTGAACATGTTGATGACATTCAGCCAATCAGCGTCCTCAAATCTTATCCGAATCGGACGATTATTTAATTGCCTTTATTTTATTTGCATTTCAGTATGGTCGCATGTCTGGGCAGTATTTTTTTGAATAATGGATATTCGCTGAAGAAGCGTGTTTTATAGGAGTTTGAGAAGGTAAGTCACACTCACGAGGACCTGATCACTGATGACGTCGACCCTCCTCCAGTTTCGACACATTCAGAATGATGTTATTTTCCTTTTGTGTTTTGGTGAGATTAATCATTCTGGACGGATCAGTTTAGTATCTATTATTTGCAGTCTGGTCAAGGCAGGTATAATGGTCTGATGGCATCTCCATGTGGTCCTGCTTAGTACTGCAGCTAATATTTAACAATACTACTGTTATTACAAATAAATAGAGAGAGAGAGAGAGAGAGAGAGAGAGAGAGAGAGAGAGAGAGAGAGAGAGAGAGATCTAAACAAATGTAACATTTATTTTTCCTCACAGTTTTTGCTGTTGCACTGTATACATAAATAGTAACTTATTACAATTTTTAAAAGTATTTTTAGATTTACCTTGAAGAAAGCTTGCAGAAAAAGTTTTGTGAGGATCATCCTCAAACTTAATTCTGAACCTGGTGAAACAATTATCTTTATTTAAAGTAGGCAGTGTTTCAAGCCTCTCTAAATCTTTGTTCTTCTTTTTTTTTTTTTTTTTTTTTTTACCTGTGTAGAATTAAATCATACTGGGGTCAGCTGGTAGTACCAGTGGAAACTGATGGAAATGTTATAGATAATGCTGTGCCACATCCAGCGATTATAGCAGTCTGTTCGTGTAGCTTAGCGCTTGCGGAGTATATTTAGCATATTGTACAATAAGATTGCATGATTTCCGGAATCTCGTATTTATCGTATTTAAAAAAAAAAAAAAAACAATGTCGACGAGGATGGGATTCGAACCCACGCGTGCAGAGCACAATGGATTAGCAGTCCATCGCCTTAACCACTCGGCCACCTCGTCGCTTGCGTCCACGTTCTTCAACGTATTCTTTTTAATGGTCGCTTACAGACAATAACGCATGCGTTTTTGATGTCCAATGAGTATTTACTGACATTTCGTCTGTTTGCTAATAACAGGGAGTTTTTATAAAATGGAAACTATCGAACAGACGTATTCCAGAACACATTTAGAGAGACGAGTCCGTTTTACGGTGTTTACGGTAAGCGGAACGGTAAACACGCATACGCAGTGCGTGCTCTTCCCGAACGCTTTTCTCTTCTGCTTGTTCACAGGCGTCTAACGGGCGTCTTTTCGCATGCATCCAAACATGCCAGTTAATTCGCGCTCAATCTGACCTTCACTACATCTTGCTGCAATACAATGCAAGTCAATGCAATGTCTGTTGCATGCACGAGGGCTGCATAGCTAGAGCTAGTGTTGCCCTGGCTAACCTAGCTGATCTGTGTGTACTGTAGCCATATTTGAGAATATTTCATTAATATTCACTAAAAGGTACCAGTAATTGTAATGCATTTCTCTAAAAAATGCTCAGTGTTTAAGGTGGTGCTCAGTGCGCTTCTCATTGTTGCACTGTTGCAGCTTTTATATCTGTCTTTCCTTTCAAAACTGCATGGCAAGCAGCAGCGCTACAAGTATTCAGAGCTGTTCGGATCCAAAAAAACTGCAAACCAAGATGAGAAGAACCCCAGACGGGAACATCTCAGATACTCTTTATCCACAGGCGGCATCTTCGATGGCAGCGGACAGTATCGTGTGTATAAGAACCTGATTAAAAGTGACTTCTCCACCAATCAGAAGCCAGGAGCAGATCCGAGATCACACCATCTGGCGTTGGCCACGCACACGACGATCAATAACCTTCACCACTTGAACTCTTTGCTTGAGCGCTGGCAGAATCCTCTTTCTATAGCTATATTCGCTCACGGACAAGATGTCAAATTCGCGACGGCCTTCATCTACGCCCTCAGCTTGTTTTGCCCTCAAGTTCAAGCGTTGGTTGACTTCCACCTGGTCTGCCTTTCAGGAGAAATGGCCAGTTTTCCAGAGCAGGATCGAGAGCACTTTGCCGGTCTCGAGGAGAAGGGCTGTTCCGGTGTCTTTGCGAATCTCGAATCCCACCGAGACAAGTATAAAAACTACGCCATTGGAAACAACGTCTCGTACCCGAACAACCTTCTCCGAAACGTGGCCCGCAGCGGCACAGACTCGGCCTACATCCTGGTCATCGACGTCGACATGATTCCCAGTGCCAATTTGCACCACCAGTTCGTGACCATGATAATGAGACGTGAACCCGCTGTGGACGAGGTCCTCGTTCTTCCAGCGTTCGAGATCAGACACACACGTAAGATGCCCGGGTCGAAGCCAGAGCTGGTGCAACTCTATCAGGTCGGAGAGGTGAGGCCATTCTACGATGAACTGTGCCCTCGCTGTCAGGCTCCCACTAACTACTCCCAGTGGGTCAACCGGGCCAGCAGAAGCTCTGGGCCGCTAGAGGTGGCGTACACCCTAAACTGGGCCGATCCCTGGGAGCCGTTCTACATCGGCGCTCGATCGGTTCCTCTGTACGACGAGAGCTTCAGGCAGTACGGCTTCAACCGGATCAGTCAGGTGAGCGGGTTTATACAAATAATCGGTTAGCTAAATGCAGAATCGTGCAAATAAAGCATTCCTTTTTTTCCCATAAATTTGAAAATATCTACACAGCACACACGTGTGTATACAGTGGCTTGCAAATGTATTCAAACCCCTTTCATTGTTTCCGTTTTCACATTTTGTTAAGCTCCGGTCCGTAACTTTTTGGGGTTAAAAATTATCCAAAATTATAAAAAAAAAATATTGAGCAAGTACATAACCAGCCAGTGTTCAAAACTCTCTGCTTGCAGTAGCTCGATTCAAAACGGTAAGCTTGTAATAATGTTTTTAACTCCAGTGGTACTAGTGGAGATTCGAGCATGTCTTTGCGTCATTACGTCACATCCGTCCACATAAAGAAGAGTCTCGGCTATAGGCTATAGTGCGTGTGAGGATGTCGGAGGTGGAGATTTATAGTCTTTTCTCACAGCACTCGATATAATTGATATAATATAACTTTTCAATTTGATGGCGGATCCAGAAAGGTTCAAACGACAATCACCGGTGACAACTGGAGATTCACCCGATTGTAAAATGCAAAAGACTTTGGAGTGGCTACAGAAAAAAGAGACTGCAACCGGCCCATGTGTAAACGGGGATATCGTAAGGGCTTTTGAAAGGTGGCGTGAACTCAAGGGGAGTTGAAGGGGTTCAAAACGAACGCAGAGACGGCTATTTTTTCTGCTGGACAAGAAAGACATTTCAGTGGTTGTAGCGCACTTGTTCGCTTAGTTCACACAGTTACGGAGTACTGAACTACAGGTAGCTCTAATACACATTAAATGTAGTCACGCAATGCTGATGTTGTTAACAGTAACAATTTGAGAACAAAGTATAATTTCCACGGTTTGACGTGATATGATATATATTTTTTGGATGTTACTTACTTGTTCAGAAGACATTTTCCAGTGAAAATTCTTATGTTGCTCATACTTTCAAAAAGTATAATCTGCGATTCTGAATGCCAGTATCCACACCGGCGCGGCGACTGACAGCACATTCTCCTCAAAACATTGTGTTCATCCGCGCTGTGCCGGGCCGAGGCACAACCCACGTAAAGTTGATGATTACGCGAATAACTGCAACTGCAGATTTCAAACAGAGATGGCGACAAAGAGGAAAAACTATTGACTGCAGCTTTAAACTATTTTAAATTACTTTTCTTTCACATTAATCTACATTCTTAGACCATATTGGCAAAGCAAAAATATTATAAAGCAAATTTATTAAAAAGAAAAAATTGTGATTACAATGCGTAAGTAATTATGTAATTATTTCTTGTCCCTTTTCTGGGACACTTTAAATTTAGCTCAGGAGCATTTATTCGAGTAGACAGACAGACAGACAGACAGACAGAAGTATATATATAACTCTTACAATAAAAATTATAATTCATATTCTAAATATAATATTTAAACATAATAAATTACATGTATTCAGAATATCACCATGTACTGTATGTTTAGAATATTATATAATATTTAGAACATCATATTATTTATAGTATTAATTATTATTCTAATATTATCTATATACATGTATTAATAATTAATATTATAATATTATAATATTTATTATTCTAAACACAATAATAACATTCTAAAAAATATATATACTCTTAAAATAAAAATGTATATGTAATATAATATTCTAAACGTACATTATATGATGTATTCAGAATATCAAATAAATTATATTATTATTATTGGAAAATTATGTATGTATGTATTGATAATTAGGCAACTGTTATAATTAATATATTCTAAAAAAATATTTAGTATTTTATATATATATATATATATATATATATATATATATATATATATATATATATATATATATATATATAAATAACTCTTACAATAAAAAAGAATATTCTAAATATAATAAAATTATATTCTAAACAAGTGGACTAGAACCAGTGTGACCTGAAAACCTTCTTATTGTACAAAATATGAATTTATTTTCTTCATTCATTCATTCCTGGCTCAGTTACTCACTGACTGCCTCACGTTCCTCTCCTCAGGCCTGTGAGCTTCACGTCGCTGGGTACCGCTTCTCCGTCCTGAGCAATGCGTTCGTGGTGCACAAGGGCTTCAAGGTCCAGGGAGAGTTTCACAGCAGGAAGGACGAGGAGAACCGGAAGAACCGGGTCCTCTTCCGCAGCTTCAAGGAGAGCCTGAAGGACAAGTATCCCAACTCTCCTCGCCACTGCTGAGGAGACACGCCAGTCAAATCCTCAACATCTTCCAGACGCTCGAGATGCTCAGAGGAACAAACTGAAACTAAGAAGCTGTTTGAGTTTACACCCATTTCAAAACATCATCAACACAAAAACTGTACTGTATGAGAGAATGTGCATCATTTTATTTGCTGATCAGTCATGCTTTTAAAGAGAGAAATTAAATAAAAATGATCATTTTTGTTTATAATGACTAAAATGTTTTTTTTTTTAAATGTGTGACGCCTTTGGATTGTGAGAGCATTTCATACCTTTAAAGCTATTTATTGATTTAATTGTCTTGTTGTCTGTAGTTTAATGTATTATTTAACCTGAGACATGTATCGGAGTGAATACGAAGTTGCTGAACGTTGGTCACACTAATAATAGAGTTGTTGTTTCTGAGAGACGGATTAGTTGTAAAGCTATTAACATATTAAGGTTGATAGGCCACCTAACAGCTCCAAAGACCCTGATGATAACACAGCGTCTGAAAATCATATTAGTGTTTTAATCATAGCTGACTTGTGGATTAGGGGTAGATGACGATGAAGCAACATTAGATTAGATTAATGCAGGAATGTACAGGTTTTAGTGACTGTAAGATGAACAAGCAATACTGTGTGTCACAGATATTTACATGGACTGTAAGAGATAATAAGTGTTTAACACTGAATGAAGCTTGTTTGTCTTTTAGTTTAAAAGAGTTATAGTTTTAACCTGATATCAAATGAGTGTATTTTTACATCAGTTTCCAATTGTAATATTATTTAGCCAGTTATTTTCTTGTCATAGAAGCTCAGTTTGGTTATTTATCTCCGTTTGCCCTGATAGTGTCGTGTCGTATTGACAGCATGAATGTTGTGACGTTTGAACACTGGAAATCTTTTTGTGATACTGAGGGGAAAATGACTGTTTTATAAAATTGTGACACAGAGTGAACATGTAATTCTTTGATTATACAACATGTTTTTGTTATTGTTGAGGAGAAAACACTTTTTTTATGTCAACGACAGTGCATTAAATCAAACTCCTTCAAATGGTCAAATGCTGTTTTGGCTCAAATGTACAGAATCTAGTGAAGTTAGATGGATACCAACGTCCTTGCAAATGAATGAAATTAAAGATGCAGTAAGCGATTTCTGAGAATCATCATTGAACACTGCAGATATTTGAAATCAACCCAAACAAACATGCCCCTCCCTTCATTGCTCCACACCTAAAAGTGAAAAATAAAGCGAAGATGATGAACAAACGACAAGGAATAACAAAAAATAAACATACAGTAAATCAGTAAATACAAGCAAGCCGAGTTGGTTGTCAGTTGCCAGCAGATCACACTCAAAACCAATGTTACTCATTATGGAGCAGAAACAACGCAACCTTGGCTTCCGTTTTCAGGCCTTCCCGCTTCTGCCTCTCCAGCGCTGGAAAGCTTTTCTAATATTAACGCGGGTCCTAAAGCTCTTATCTGATCATAACCCTTCTTTTCCCAGTGATATTCCTCTGAGCTTTTATCTTTGTAATGTCTCTCAGCCGTCTCTCTCTCTACAGCCTTTCTTCAAATCTCCCTCTTACTCACTCTCTCCTCCTCCATATATGAGTGGACACGCCCCCTACTGCTGATTGGCTCACTCTCTCCTCCTCCATATATGAGTGGACACGCCCCCTACTGCTGATTGGCTCACTCTCTCCTCCCCATCATGAGTGGACACGCCCCCTACTGCTGATTGGCTCACTCTCTCCTCCTCCATATATGAGTGGACACGCCCCCTACTGCTGATTGGCTCACTCTCTCCTCCCCATCATGAGTGGACACGCCCCCTACTGCTGATTGGCTCACTCTCTCTCCTCCCCATCATGAGTGGACACGCCCCCTACTGCTGATAGGCTTACTCTCTCTCCTCCCCATCATGAGTGGACACGCCCCATACTGCTGATTGGCTCACTCTCTTTCCTCCCTCATCATGAGTGGACACGCCCCCTATTGCTGATTGGCTCACTCTCTCCTCCCCATCATGAGTGGACACGCCCCCTACTGCTGATTGGCTCACTCTCTGTCCTCCCCATCATGAGTGGACACGCCCCCTACTGCTGATTGGCTCACTCTCTGTCCTCCCCATCATGAGTGGACACGCCCCCTACTGCTGATTGGCTCACTCTCTCTCCTCCCCATCATGAGTGGACACTCCCCCTATTGCTGATTGGCTCACTCTCCTCCCCATCATGAGTGGACACGCCCCCTACTGCTGATTGTCTCACTCTCCTCCCCATCATGAGTGGACACGCCCCCTACTGCTGATTGGCTCACTCTCTGTCCTCCCCATCATGAGTGGACACGCCCCCTACTGCTGATTGGCTCACTCTCTGTCCTCCCCATCATGAGTGGACACGCGCCCTACTGCTGATTGGCTCACTCTCTTTCCTCCCTCATCATGAGTGGACATGCCCCCTATTGCTGATTGGCTCACTCTCCTCCCCATCATGAGTGGACACGCCCCCTACTGCTGATTGTCTCACTCTCCTCCCCATCATGAGTGGACACGCCCCCTATTGCTGATTGGCTCACTCTCTTTCCTCCATCATGAGTGGACACGCCCCCTACTACTGATAGCCTCCCTCTCTCTCCTCCCCATCATGAGTGGACACGCCTCCTACTGCTGATTGGCTCACTCTCTCTCCTCCCCATCATGAGTGGACACGCCCCCTTACTCTTGATTGGCTACAAAAATGATGTGGTGCTCGGTCCAATCAGAGATTGTCTAATAGAAATGCGAATTGGCACTGTCTGGTTACTTGCGGTTTCTGGACTGGCTGCAGTAACACGTCTGTGTCCATGCGGGGGCGAGTACAGGCGATTCTGAATGCCAGTATCCACACCGGCGCGGCCGATTTTTTGTCAAGTAATTTGAAAGTTGCATTCAAAAGGGAGGGCTAAGATAATACACTCAGCTGAAAATTGCATTTTTAAGTTCACTTATCTGTTCTAAAAATCCGTTCAAAAATGTGATGCCGTCACATAATAGCAGAATGCTAGCGTGTTCCGGCCAACAACGGCCTAACCTGTACGAAATCGAAAGGACATAAGTACTCGTTCATTCGACTTTTGGTCTATAATCTATATTGAACTGAGGAATCAACAATAAAATCGATGTTTATTCAACGACAAGCAAGAGAAAGAGATACATTTAGCCGTCTAGCTCCATAGACTCCCATTCATTCTGCACTCGCCCGCGATCACCTCCGGTGGAATTCTAACAGAACTGCAACCAAGATGATACACAATGGGGCTAATAGGAAGTGCCAAGGCTCTCCGTTAGACGGGCTCTGGTCCAATCCACTTTAAACAGCGTTTCTCAGAAGTTGCTTACTGCGCCTTTAAGTGAGAGACAGAAATACAACCCAGTGTTTTGTATGATTCATTGTAAGCCAAGATCTAGCTAATAGAAAATGTTCTAAATTTAATTAAGTAAATTAAGTTATAAAAATGTTAGTTCTGAATATTCAAAAATTAAATGTTTAAAAAAAAAAAGAAATCTTGGTGATGCAAACATTAAGGGGATGTTCCATTTTGCAAACATTATGGGAACGCTACTTTTAAATGTTCTCTGAACACTCAAACAATTGCCAACATTTAAAAATGCCTCACAAACTTCCAACTAAAACATTTTAGGGGAAAAAATGGCATTCCATGAATGAATGTTTTTTTTACTAATGTTTTGAGAACACTATTTTAAGACTATGAACAAATTTCTATTAACGTTACTGGATGAAAATTTGCTCATAACTTTGAGATGACCTTGCCAGAACGTTCCCTGTTAGCTAGGGAGACATTCATCTTAATTCCAGATGTAAACAGGGCCCAAGAAAACAATAAACAGTTTTGGTTCTGTTGATGTAATATCTGGGTGCCATTGTAGATCATGGCCTCAAAATATGCATAATAAATACATGCAAACCCAGTGTACATGCAAACACATGCAAATACATGCAAACCTAGATTCAGTGTAATAAAATGTAATGGTTCAGCACTGTCTGTGCTGTATGACATACGTACTGTAAATGTGAATTTAATAGAAGCCCACCCACACTGATAAACGCCTTTTCCTTCACAGCGTGTCATTGCAGCAGTGAACCAGAAGGGGGCGCGAGTGTGAGGCGGGAAACATCCGTCACTGCAGCTGTGCTTCCGGTGTAACGGCATCCTAAAAAAGACCCATCTGAAAAAAAAGGAGACTTTCACATTCTTTAATGTTCTGATTGGCTGAGAGGATTGTCGAGGAGAGATTTGCTGTAATTTTACTAAACGATAATTTGTTCAAAAAACAAAAATAATTACAAATACAAACCAGGTGATGTTTGACTTAACCAAAGTGAGACACATTTTTGTCTTGTGTGTGTGTGGGTTTGTTTGTGTGTCATACGTTTATGACATGTGTGTTTTACACAAACATTCAGAGGAGAGCAAGCAAACTGTTCACTTCACCTTTATTGCTAAACGCGCGCAAGCCCGTTTCTAACACATAACAAATGCTTTGGTAAATCTTCATTATGACATAGAAAGTAGAAATTATGACATTCTGAGTCATAATTACAATATAAAAAGTCAAAATTATGACATATGCCTACTAACTCATAATTGATATACCAAGTTGTAATTTTGACTGACTAATTATTGATAAAAAGTCAGAATTATGAGATAGTCGAAATTGACATAGTAAGTCAAAATTATTATATAAAAAGTTGCAATTGACATCATATAACATACCAAGTCGAAATTATGACATACTAACAAGTAATTATGACTAAATGTAATAGTTATGACATGCTTAATTCATAATTTTGTCATACTAAATCATAATTATGACAAGTCTGATTACAAATTAAGTCTTAATTTTTACTTGTCAAATTATGGATAAAAAGTTATAAGATAAGACATAATTATGATATAAAAAGTTGAAATGAGGACATGGCCCTACTGAATCATAATTGACATACCTAGTCGTAATTTGGACTATGTCATAACTATGAATAAAATGTCAAAATTACGAGATAGTTGAAATTGACATAAGTCATAATTATGACAAAAAGTTAACATTCATAATTTGACATACTAACTCGTAATTATGACATACTAAGTCACAATTATGACAAATAGTCATAATTATATCATACTAAATCATAATTGACATACAAAGTCATATTTTATTTTACTTATTTGTAATTTATAATTATTTAAAAGTTTACAGAAACATCCTCTGATGCACGACCTTGGACACATCATCAGTGTTGTTTCCTGGGGCCAGTTGCATAAAGTTAGCCACTGTGTTAAGACTGTGTTTTAAGAACTAATTTGACCAACTAGAAATTAGTCAAGAGGTAATCATTGTTACTTTCTGACTCAAATTAGACCAGTCTACCTTTTTATGTAACTGACTTTAAAAAGTTAGCACCAGTAACTGGTGTGGCTCACGCACAGTCTTCACACGGACGCACACTTCAATCCGTTGCGGAGAGACTCTCTATTCCTTACAGTGAAATCACAAAACATAATGCACACAAACGTGTCCCTGCTTGATATATACAACCACTGATAAACAACTGTTTTTCTGGGTTCTAATTTGCACTAAGTGTATTTTTTATTTTTTTCTCATCAAAACCGATTGACACGCTTGGCTAAAGTTCTGCCACTGGACCATTAAAGTACATGCGGATAACAGTCGGATCAAGGTATTTATTCACATGAAAATTCTCGCCACTAACAACATATATTAGATCTCATTAAAACAACACCATGTAACTTTTGCTCTCGGGGTCCCCCTACAGGCGGGAAACAGTATTGTCTTCTACTACTGTTGTAAAATCTGTCTTGGTTACACCAGAGGAAACGCGTGCATTTGTTGACAAGCCGATACCCGAGCTCTGCAGAAGGAGTCCTCACGTCTTGGGCAGACTACCTGCGTTGCGTGTGAAATGTCTTCATCCCAGGTACAGTGGCATTTATTTTAGCATGTCATGAATATAATTTCATGGGTTTTATTTTTTTCAAATGCCAAAAAAATGTCGCATAGCTCACGTTTATAAGCCAGTGTCATTATAGTAGCCTATTGGCTACTGTTTTACATAGAGGATATGCTAATTCAATTCAATGAATGTGTGGTAGGTAATAGCCATATATCGTCAATTTTATAATATCAAGCTACCATAGATGAATCTGCAAATTTGAAAAATCGATTTGCATTATAGCCTGGAGGCAAGACACTTTCACCAGAAAAAGAAATAAACAAACATGACTATCAGCCTGCAGTCATTAGGACAGTTATCCTGAAAGATGATTTTGCATGACGGCCAGGTCAGCATCGGTCGGGCTACTGCAGACTACTGCACTTCAGATAGCATTCATATGGATTATTTTGGTTCTTGTAAAGACAAACGTAATTGGAGAGACAAATTGGCCGTAGTACAATATTGGTAACAACACTTTTACATTCTCGAATGACAATGCTTGAACTGATGTTGTAGTTTCCATTTCAATAACTTTAGTAACAGTATTTTTGAACTTCGTAGAACATAATGGAATGCTCATGTCAAGTTGGAATTACGAGACAATTCAGAAATTCTATTTGGAATGTTCAGATGCAGAAATAATAAGACGCTATGGTAACACTCAGGATGCCAACAAGAATCTGACTTTGATGTTGAACAATAATGTAGAGGACCCAAGTGCAGATTATTATAATGGTGATAATCCCAAGCATGAACCACAAAATAAACAGAAACTAGAAACTTGCCTAGAAACCATAATCCTGGAATCTGGAACAGCGTTCAAACTTCACGACAAAGTAACAGGACAAACATGAGGGCTTAAATACACAAAGACCAATGACAACAAGGAACACCTGTGAACAATCAAACAACGAACCAATGAGAACAGAACACATTAAAGCACATGACATGGTCACGTGAGGAAAAAGGAATCACATGACAAAACCAGGAAACAAGAAGTGGTGGGAAGATTGATGCTGCGTCCCAATTCGCATACTATCCATCCTAAATAGTATTCGAAAATAGAATTAGTACGTCCCAAATCGTAGTATGTTGAAATGAGTGTTCCAAATACCCGGATGATCTACTATTTCCGGTCAGAATCCGAAGTGCAGATCGATGCGCACTCTAACGCCTGATATTGCCCACAACCCATCGCGCGCTGGACGAGGATTCGATTAGAACTACAAACACGAGTGAAAAGTGTAAAAAAAAAAACTACAGACATGGAGGACGCGCGAGTCCGGCGTTTATGTCGAGAGGTTTTGATAAAGGGGTTTGAGTGATTCATTACCAGTATCTAACCTGACGAAAATGTATTTATTCAATGTTGTCTACATTATATTGCATCTGCAGCAGCATTGTGAACTTTTGTAAAGATATGTTTAGCCATTAACTTTTAAATGCATCATTACATTCAAATTGCAAACACACGAGGAGAGTCTCCTCATGAAAGACCCGGGACTGGCAGATGAACGTGCACGTGCTTCTACAGTTCTCTCCGAAACGGTAGGAAATTAAATTAGATTGAATGGAGGATTTTAACTGTGACAAGATTATTGACAGGACAGTTTACGGTAACAGGATGCACGCGACAGATCTGTCCGTTAATGATGACGAAGTAGCCTAGTATGTCCCAAAGCTTGCCTACTCTTTTGCTACACACTCAAAAGTATGTACTTTTTCTTCACAAAAAGAGTACATACTTTTAGGGCGTAGTATAAGTAGGCGAATTGGGACACATTCTGAGGCTTCGTGAAACAATGACACAGTTGAATCAAATGTGCCATATTGTGCCGAGGCTTCGAAACAATCGTCTCCACGGTGACCCCTAGTGGTCAGAACAGTGTAAATGCAACAAAAACCCAGGCCAAACATGCATAAAACACCTTTTACAAATCTATTGCCTTTTTTTTACTGAAAGTAAAATCTTTCAAATGCAATTATCTAATACGATAATCATCTGTAAATGTGTTCTTTTATCAATTGTCAGGGTTTGTTTAGTTTGTTCTATGAATGGCTCAGCTAAACAGGCCAATAAGATGATTAACTACCTCATTTTAATTATAGTAATGTCTACAAATGTATAAAACTGATCAGAGATCAGGTTAAACCCACAGACACTTGTTCAGTGACTCCTCATGATTCGTGGGTTGACAGAGATCATCGCCCCCAGCGGTGAACCATTGAAATGTCGAAGTGTTTCGAAGCAGTTATGATGTAATGAAGCCTCGTTTACTGAAATCATGTGACTGGCAGTTTGATACACACTCCAAACCATTGATTTAGAACAAAAGATTCGTAGAAGCTTTATGAAGCAGTATTTTGAAGTTGCCATTACTAGAAACAAGGAACCATGACTACAAAATAAAAGACATTAACGTGAACCAAAACCAACGTGACAATGGCACAACAAAGTCAGAGATTCATCAAACTAAATGACACATTTCTAGTTGTCTCTGGCCTCAATCTTTTAATTGATCCAGCCACTAAACACTTCCACAATATACTCCACGAAGGTGCCATTTATGAAGATTAATCATGAAAAGTGACACCACAAAGAAGAGAAAAAACACAAGCATGAATTTCACATAAATAGATAAATCATCAAATAAATGAGCATTCTCAAACACACAAGGCAAATAACCAACAACAATACAGTTTTGTATCAACAGCATAGATGAATACTTTGCAAACTGGAGTAGAAAAAGGTAACAAACATGCTGAATTAAATTCTACATTACAAAAGTTACCAACACACTCAATTATAATGCATAACACAGCAATAATGTACTCATAATGCTATGATTAATGCATAATAATAACTCTTAAAACAGGAGGACACCATTGGAAAACTAAGGAACACTCAAAAATAAGTATCAAAATAAAAGTCCTTGTTTAAAGTCCAGCACACCAGTTTAACAAAGACATTTGTTTAGTTGCGATCTTGAAATTATGGTAATTCCAACATGATGTGAATGTAAAATGCACAAATGTGAATGCAGATGTTGAAACAGTAAATTCATAAACACAAATGTAATCAAACACTGTCAGTCCGATGTTTTTGCCTCTATCTAATTAAATCAACATTATATTTCCATAAACATCATATTTCACATTAAACGGGTTAATCTGTATCGTCGAATACCACTAAATAATTTTGACTCATCCTTTAGTTTCAAAACTAACCAAAACCACGAAATGCATTGGCAGAAATGCACTTCTAATGGATGTTTACGCTGCAGTCGCTCATACGCTTCCATTATACGTATTTAAACAGTGTGTAAAATTATTGTATATAATGATGCATTTAATCCGAAATCCAAGCTCAACTCTTCTTCTATGTTGAAACATAACATCCATTATCCTCTGCTATTTTCTTGTTCTCTCTCTCTCTCTCTCCTCTAGCCTGAAGAAATGTGTGTGAGGAAGCAGAAGGCATGATGGGTGAGGGGTTGGTGTGGATAAGACGTTATATTAAGCAGGTTTGGTGAGGTAAAGTGGGGCTTATCCCAGAAGCTTTGAGGAGCAAGGCTTATTTGGGTCACAGAGCTTTACGACACAAGCAATTAGCAGCAGCGCTAGCAGGAGGAGCGGGCTTGAGATTAGCAGAGGACAGGCGCTCCTCGTGCTCCTCGGACAGCTGGGCCTCGTGAGGGGCTTTGGGTCGAGCACCTCCATCATCAGGATTTATTTCTCATCACACGCAACTCACGAGAGTGTGAGCAGATTGTGTTACTGACTCCAGTAAACACAGGTTTGGGCAGGAGGCTGATGTTAAAGCACAGGTGTGTGTCACTGTCAACTCTAGGATATTAAACATTGAAGCCCATTGACCAGCTGGAACAAACCCCTTCAGTTCAGAAAAGCGTAGTTATAATTATGGGTTTTTTGTGCGAAGGGTTTTCTTAAATTAAGGGGATTGTTGCAGATACAGAACATTTCTGGTTGACTACAAATTGACTAGCGTGTGAGTAGTAAAACATCTATCTATCTATCTATCTATCTATCTATCTATCTATCTATCTATCTATCTATCTATCTATCTATCTATCTATCTATCCATCCATCCATCCATCCATCCGTCTATCTATCTATCTATCTATCTATCTATCTATCTATCTATCTATCTGTCTATCTATCTATCTATCTATCTATCTATCTATCAATCTGTCTGTCAATCTATCTGTCTCTGTATATCTATCCATCTATCATTCCATCTATCCATCCATCTATCTATCTATCCATCCATCCATCTATCCATCCATCCATCCATCCATCCATCCATCCATCCATCCATCCATCCATCCATCCATCCATCCATCCATCCGTCTATCTATCTATCCATCCATCCATCTATCCATCCATCCATCCATCCATCTATCTATCTGTCTCTGTTTATCTATCCATCTATCTATCGATCTGTCTATCTATCTATCCATCCATCTATCTATCTAACCATCTATCTATCTGTATTTCTATCTATCTATCTATCTATCTATCTATCTATCTATCTATCTATTTCTCTGTATTTCTATCTATCTATCTATCTATCTATCTATCTATCTATCTATCTATCTATCTATCTGTCTCTCTGTCTGTCTATCTATCTCTCTGTATTTCTATCTATCTATCTATCTATCTATCTATCTATCTATCTATCTATCCATCTCTCTGTATTTCTATCTATCTATCTATCTGTCTCTCTGTCTGTCTGTCTGTCTATATATCTATCTCTCTGTATTTCTATCTATCTATCTATCTATCTATCTATCTATCCATCTCTCTGTATTTCTATCTATCTATCTATCTATCTATCTATCTATCTATCTATCTGTCTCTCTGTCTGTCTGTCTGTATCTATCTATCTCTCTGTATTTCTATCTATCTATCTATCTATCTATCTATCTATCTATCTATCTATCTATCTATCTATCTCTCTGTATTTCTATCTATCTATCTATCTATCTATCTATCTATCTATCTATCTATCTATCTATCTATCTATCTCTCTGTATTTCTATCTATCTATCTGTCTTGTCATCCAATAAAAACCTATAACCTTACGGTTCAACCATGTTACACAACATGAAGGCCACACTAACCGTCTCACATAATCAAACCAGGACTTAAAAGCTCACCCACCTTTGAGAAAAGGTAACCTGTCTATCTTTACATGCATCTCAGTAGGGCAGTGAGACATGTGTCATTGGATGCTTTGGCCGCCGGTGTTTTAAACCGATCCTGCTAATACCGTGATCATGTGTAGGGCAGCTCTAATGAAAGGTGACACTGAAACAGCAGGAGTGACACAGGAGAGCAGTCCAGCAGCATTATAGCCTTCGCTTCATTGGATTGTACACAAACACAGATGGACGCTCAGATGTGTACAGTTGATTACGCAACGCTTAAATGGAAACACTTCAAAACACTGATGTTAAATTTAGTGAACGAAGAATGCAGTTTTCAAAGCACAGAGGATGATGTAATTACATTTATAACAAGATGCACCATCTCTTTCTCTCTCTCACAGACATACACTGAATACATGACACATTAGCCACGGAGAAACAGACCCTTAAGTTTAATTAAAATTAATACTGCCAAGAAAACGTGTTTGAAAATGTTTGATTAGGGAACTAAAGTAAAAAAGAAACAGCTGTGATATTTCTTAATTGCCATTGTTTCATGTTAATGACAAAAATTATTAACATGAAATAAACCAAAGTAAAATTCATTGTGTGCTCATTTAATTGTGATAAAAGAAAACAAATAAGATCATGATTTCATACGTCAAAATTGTGAGTTTAATATCTTATCCAAGACATATGATGGGAACATACAAGGAAAAACTATAATATGTCTCAATGCTGAAAAAGTCCTAATAAACACCGTTAGAGGGAATTATATGGATACAGAAAGGATTACAACAGAATAAGACCTAACTGAAGGACTTAGCAGCAAAAGAATATTGAAGGTGTAAAATAATTAAGAATAAAAGCAGAGGAATGAGACGGAGAGGAGACATCATTATGACATCATCGGGTATCAGAGGGCCATTATGACATCACTGGCAGACAGATTTTGAATGTTGAAAATTCTTTCAGTGCAAGTAAATAGGCCCTTTCACACAGCAATCCCGGTAAATTACCGTAAAATTGCCTAAACGACTTTGACGGTAAATTAAAAAATGTGCTGTTCACACAAGCAACAGCGTTCTGGCTTTTTACCGGTAACAGACCATTCACACATCAGTTCCAAAATATCGGTAAACTCTGTGATGATGTTATTAACCAGAAGTGACCTCTAAAGTTGTTCACAAATCTCTTCATCCGCCCGGGCGAGGAAAAGCGCTTTAGTTTCGGTTTTACTCCAATTTGAAGACATTTGTAAATAGTGCTGCGTAATCGCGTCATCTGCTTCAGAATTTTATGAATGGCCCAGGGTCGGCTTCTGACTGGCCCAAACCAATATACTGGTAATCTTACAACTTCCCTTTTACTGGTAATGATACAACTTCCTTTTTACTGGTAAATTGCCAGAACCAATTTACCGGTATATTTGAAAAGGTTCTGTTCACAAATCATGATCTGTTACCTGTAATTTACCGGTAAAGACTATATGTGTAAAAGGGGCTAGTGAGTGGGTTTAATGTTACATTCCGTACATTATATGAATTACCTGCAGAAAATTATAAAGAAGAAAAAAAAATGTAAGAAAATGTGTTGATTGCCAGTGCAAAACTCGCTGCATTGGTGTAATGGGTGGAGAAAGTGTGTTTTACCTTTTTTACCATCCTCTAGGTAAAAATCATAATTCCCGTCAGCAAGACACATGATTTGAGTAATAATTCATGAGAGACACTGTAGGATGAGCTACACACTTAAGTTTAATGTTATAGAGATTTGATCAGACCAGCACGAGTAACGTGGTTCTGTTTGTTTCTTGTCTGTCGTCCGCAGAAATCTCATCAAATAAAACTCAATTTTTAGCAACCTGCAAATCAAATTTACACCACAAAAACAAAGTGATGCATGCCTGAAAGAAGCATAAAGGATTTCAATACAGTGCTGAGAGAAAAATATACAGAGTTTAGGCAAAGTTTTATGCTTCGGGCTGAGATGGACAGGTCGGTGTGGGCGGGGCTTGTGCAGCAGATCAGGGCGTATGGTGGAAGTCACAGAGGCAGGCCTTAATGAGTATTAAAGTATTAGGTGAGAATAAGCTCTCAGGATAAGCCCTTTAGAATCCCTAAACAACTCCAGTAACACCTGTTATATCACACAATCACCTAAGATTGAAATGATTTTTTCCTTAAGCTTGAATAAGCCCAGCAAGCCATAACTGCTACTATGCCTTAATCAGATATCACTTTAGAGGTCAAGAAAAGCCAATCATAACAACAAACTTGTCCGACAACAGGAGATATTCATTAGAGAAAATAGCCTAAATGCAAGGTTTTAAGTTACAGATGAAAAAGCAGGTGCATCGAGTTATGGTATGTCTAATCGTCAGCTACATCTTTATTACATTAGTTTATTAATGTTTATTGTTTATTGTTTATTGAGTGGTCATAAGAGATATATATACTACTGTTTAAAAGTTTGGGGTTAAGTACGATTTTTTAATGTTGTTGAAAGAAATAAATGCATCCTTGATGAACAGAAGAGACTTATCAAAAATACAGTAAAAACATATTGTGAAATAAAACAGACATTTTAATATAATTATAATAATATAAAAATAATATAAATGTGAATAAAAGAGACCCTAAACATTTAAACTCTAGAAAATAAAATTGAACAAAATAAAAATGTAATGAGTTGTATGTGAATTGTGTGTATATATATATATACACACACACTTCTGGGAAAAAAAAAAAAAGTTATTTTAAAGTCCCCCTGCAGTCAATAATTGTTATTCCTTAAAACTCATTTTTGATCATCAAAATTACATATTTAAAAAATGATCCCTAGAAAAAAAAATTCTTAATGCCTTAAAATAGCTTGAACGTAACTCTACACCCTCGCTTCATTTAGTATATGCAGTTCTATGAATAAACAAATGAGCCCCGCCTCCACTCACTCACAGTAGCTCAGAGATCCACTCGTTGACAATCACACATTAATCTGATTGGTTACAAGGTACACTATATTGCTAAAAGTATTGGGACACGCCTCCAAATCATTGAATTCGTGTTCCAATCACTTCCATGGCAGATAAAATCAAGCAAATATGCAGACTGCTTCTGTAAACGGTCTGCAGCTGACCGCTGTTACGTTTCTCTCTCTCTCTGCGTTGTGTACAAGAAGGACCGGGACACTGTTACTGCGGTTCATTAAAATGGGGATGTTTATTAAAGCCCGGGACACACCAAACAGACGCCAAAGAACTAGCGCTGATGAAAGCTGACTGTGTTGTCGCCTTGCGTCGGGGGAAAAAGCTGAGTGATGTTTCTCGAAACATCATAGTAATTCCACACCGGCGATGACATGACTGCGGCGTCAAATCATTTAAGTCCCCACGCATCATGTATGTCCTCACGCCTTGACAGCATCAAATTGCAATCGGTTTGTGAGATCGGCCAAGTTTAGTGAGTACCGATCGAGTCATAAAATGTGATGCACCTGTGCAATAAGCAAAAATTCTTGTTCTTTATTCTTTATCTGATTATTGCAAAGCACTGTGTTAAAGTTACCACATGCTTGTGGCTAAAGCTATCTAGATATCAGTAACATACTTGTGAAAAATACACAAAACTACACTAGTTTTAGCAATACTCCCGCGATTATACAACATGCTTGTTGAATCAGATTTTGGGGTGTAAGCTTCCCCTAATAGATCCCATATCATGTTTAAATTGGCTACAGCAACACGCTTGTTGCAATGTGTCCTTGCTTGCTCCAGCTTGGGTTGATGCTTCCCCCATAAGATTGGATCTATAGCCTAGTTCTCAACATATGCCGCTAACATCAGGATGTAACCATTCTATCAGCCTCGGTCGTGGTGGTGGGGGTAGTGTGTATAAAAAAAAAAAATATATATATATAAATATGTATATATAATTCTATAGAAGTAAACTACAACCAAGTATAACAAGGTTATGACGTCATTGACAGGTGACAGTGTACGCAGTACACGTCAAGAAATAAATAACTTGTCTAGTGATTGGAATTCATGCAAACCTGCATATTTGTGATTACATATATCCAAGTATCAGCATCACGCTTGTTGCATTAAACCATCCAGCTGTATGAATGACATGTGTTGCTAATTCTGTGTGAACCAGAAGTTTCCACCAACATTACTTCAGTATTGTGACATATTTCCAATGAAAAAGATAATTGAAACTCAACTCTAGCACAGTCGTCACTCAAAAAACTGGAACTGGACTGCGGATATACAACAAGCAAGCAGCTGATTAATTTTGATATCTCAATTTTTACTTCTTCATTTCAGACAGCATGTCATTCATTGCAATTTGCATGTTTACTGCTAAGCGTTTCTGGTATTGACAACATGCTTGTTGCTATGGCTTATGCGGGTGGCTTGGCAACATACTCGTTTAAGTCATCCAGGTAAGGGCAACATGCTTGTTGCTTAAGGCTTTTCAGTATTGTTGGTAACATGCTGTTGCTCAAGCTTTTCAGGTATTGGCAACATGCTTGTTGACACAGCTCTCTCAGGTAACTGCAAAAATGTTTTCTTAAAAAAATCCAGTTTTGCGCTGTCAGTTTGAGGCGGTTTTGTTTTGAGGGGTTATTGCTGCTTTCCCTGCTCTTATACATGCTAGGCTGCATGGAAGCGCAGAGAGTTCTTGCCCAGAACAGAACCATACCGCCAATCCAAACTGTATGATAATTGTCAATCGTATTTGACGATAGTGGTCCTGACAGAAATCAAGCGTAGCGTCAGTTCTGGCAGGTCACGTTAGTCAAGCTCGCATCAGCTGATTCTCTGCTGATCCACGTCTATCTATAGGAATACGACACCTATCACTGTATATATACACTCCTTCAGTATTATCAGCAGCTATCGCGTTTCTCAGGAGCGAATTACCCTCCTCCCTCCCCAGCTCCTCCTGTCACCCAGTCAGGATTTGGCATTCTGATCCCCTTGAATCAGAATAAATTCTCGAATTATGTTGTACTTAAAAATCTTTAATTAATGATATCTGCAATACATTCATGTTGGTTCTGTTCTGTTTACCCTAAGGGGGGTTATCGCTGCTCTCCTGCTGTTATCCATGCTAGGCTTTCCAGAACAGAACCACACCGCCAATCCAAACTGTATGCTAACTGTCAATCGTATTTAACGATAGTGGTCCTGACAGAACTGGCTTATTTGGTGCCCTAGGCAAAATCAAACATGATAATTTTGGGTTATTTAAACCCAAACCCCCATTAATGAGTGACTGAAATAAACTTGAAAATGCTATGAAATACACTGTTATTTCATCAGGCAATCGTGAAAGTCTATTTTGATTGGTTGATAACTTCTGGCAACGTTAAATCCAGGAGAGAATGATAATAGAATAGAGTAGCGAAGCATCTTAGTGACATTATCGGGCGTTTGTCAGTCTCGGTGGTGTTGACGTCAAACCGAACACCGAAACCCTCTCTATTTCTTTTACACGGCACCATGTCATTGTGTCAGAGGCCAACCGCCACATCCAGCCAACACACAAATAAACAAACTGGAGACTGATCCACCTCCAGCTATTTTCTCCGAATGGAGAAGCTTAAATTAGCTCCCACTGGTTACCTTTAGTAAGCTGATCTCAAGCGGTGATCCGTCTATTTACTGTCTGAGAGTCGAGCTGCGTGAGTCTGTTGAAATGAAACAAGAACGCCCATTACAGTAACGGAGTAACGGTTCAAAATTAGTGTTTCATATTATCGGTTCCGGATTCAACACAACTTCAGTTCTATCAAAAGAGTCTGTAACTGGTCCATTACTAAAGAGAAAAAGTCTGTCACGTCCTTCAGTTTGTAAACACACAATTAATGTTTAAAATAACGCATTTACTATGGAACATGTGTACAAGAAGAAATGTATTTGCATCCATACAAAAGAGTGTGTTATTTGAGCTGTACAGGTATCTGCACCTTAGGAACCATTAGTCCTCGGGGAACCACCCTGGTGGCTAGTTTCTAGAATTACTGGTGCAAAAGACCCTAATGTAACATTAAACCAAAGCATGTAAACACAAACATAAATAAGCTGAAGAGATTTAACATTTCACTAAAACAGCTAGTAAAATAGTAAAACTGAAATATAATGTCCAAATTAATTATTAAATATAATAATTATATTATTTAGTGCTGTCAAATCGATAAACGCAATTAATCGCATCTGACAAAAGTTTTTAAATATATATGTATGTATATACAGTACATACACACACGCACAGTGTTCACTCTGCGTGTTTGTTTGTGTCTGTGTGTTTATCTCTCTGTGTGTGTGTGTGTGTTTGTTTCTCTTTGCGTGTGTATGTGAGTGTTCGTCTCTCTCTCTCTGTGTGTCTGTGTGTGTGTGAGTGTATTTGTCTCTCTCTCTCTATGTCTGTGTGTGCGAGATCCCCATGAGGAAAACAGCTTACAAATCATACAGATTTTTTTTTTTTTGAACATGTATAACCGCAGAAACTTTTATGTGATGGGTAGGTTTAATGTAAGGAGAGAGAATATAGTTTGTACAAAAAGCATTACATCTATGGAGAGTCCCCATTAAACATGAAAACAACGTGTGTGTGTGTGTGCGTTTGGCCTGGTAAATCCTACATTATTATGGGGACAAAATGTACCCACAAAAATGGCAATATCCACAAATATACAAATCATTGTGTCAATGGGAAGTCCCCATAAAACATAAAAACACAACATGTGTGTGTTTCTGTGAGAGTGTTTTTCTGTGTGTGTATTCTTCCTATTCCGCTGATTGGAAAACAGTTTATCTTTTCTCCTCCACTCCACAACACAAGGGGAAGTGGAGCAGTCGTTTATTTTGCGAATGGCACCAGTGTGTTGTAGAGGGGAGGGGGGAGATACGGCAACAGTGTCACATTGATTTGCAAACGAGTTTGTAATTAGCTGTTTGCAATAGGGTATTAGTGTGTGTGTGTGTGTGTGTCTTTTAGTAAGAGCACCCCTTAAGCACATTTTTTGTGATTGTGTGTCACCCTTGTCTTGGGTAAATGAGGATGCTCCATGATAAGGAGATAACACTAATTAGTTCTCCACCTATTTACTTGTTAACTGTGTTTGTGTGGATTTACTCCATCCCACACCCCCGCTGCTTCTGCCCGCTGGCCATGTTAACAGCTCATTTAAGCAGAAGGAGCCGAATTTAAGCCTAAGTAATTATGCCAAGTGGGGCTCCATGGCAGAGACTGGAAATAATGTGAAGAGACACTTCATATATGACTTCGGCTTATCGGATCATAAGTGTAGCTGTGGACAGATAGAAACAAAGAGGATATAATTAATAAGCATATTGTGCATACAATTTGCATTTAATTGATTTTGTAATTTTTTTAATCTGTCTGTAGGAACTACAATCTGTTTGGTCTGGTCGTAAAAAAAAGACAGAAATAACAGCAACAACTGTATTAATTTATGATAATGCAACTTTTAATCATTTGTAAATGTATTTAAATGTCGTATTTTAATATTATTTTGAGTATATGTTGAAAAACTGGCAGTTCAGCTAAACATTTTAATTAATTCAGAGGCTCTATTAAAGTGATCACAGAACCTTAAAATATTTAAAGTTTTAGAGGAGCTATTGTATTTCCAAATCAGCCAAGTTTTACAATTCAAAGGAGAAATTAAAACAAAGTTGGATTACAAGACAATTAAGAAAGTGTTTCAATATGATCTGTTCCAACTACATTCACTGGCAGAAGTATCGATCTATAAGTTAATAAGTGAGCCACACATACACACAATATGGACGTAAAATAATGGAAAATGTTTTTGAAACAAAAAAGCTTGTTGAATTGCACTAGTTGGAAAAAAATAGCCATTGCATTAACCATGCTTGCATTTTAAAGCATTGTATTTTTAGGGCTTGCATTTTTATGGGCTGAAATTCAACATGGTTTTATATTTAAGCAGTGAATATTTCAATTCAAAACATTTCAAACACATTTTCGTTATTAAAAATTAAATAATCCATATTCACCTTTCATATTTCACTTCCAAAATATTCAAACTATTTTAAAATACAACCTATAATATTCAACAGGCAATTTTCAGTCCATTTTATTTCGCTTTGCAAATTCGCTTCAACAAATTCAGTGGTTCAAATTCTACAGTAAATTTAACATTGACATCCAGGAACTGCAGGAAAAGCAGTAGATTACCGAGCATAATCTCCGTCTGCTGTTAGTCGACCTCACCAGCAGGGGGTGCAAGCGTGTGTTGTTGACGAAGACCGAGCAACAGTTAGAGCAAGCCATTCATTCATAAAAACTCATTTACAGCAATATAAGTGTATTTGTGATTATTTTTGACGGCTGTTTTATGTTAAATTCAGTGTCTTCACGGTTACTTTTTCTGTGTAGACTACATGCATGGGGAAAGGAAAGTATTGAGTATTGAGGAAGTATTGAGGGAAGTATTGAGGGAAACCCAAGTAGCTACTGCATCCAGCACATCACCGCAATATAAAGTTTGAGGTATATGTCAATATATGTCTACCTCAAATGTAACTGGATCTGTACATCTGCATCGGGGGTATAACATTATGATCTCGTTCACGGTAGAGAAAGATGCATGTAGTCTACACAGAAAAAGTAACCGTGAAGACACTGAATTTAACAAAACAGCCGTCAAAAATAATCACAAATACACTGGCTGTAAATGAGTTTTTATGAATGAATGGCTTGCTCTAACTGTTGCTCGGTCTTCGTCAACAACACACGCTTGCACCCCCTGCTGGTGAGGTCGACTAACAGCAGACGGAGATTATGCTCGGTAATCTACTGCTTTTCCTGCAGTTCCTGGATGTCAATGTTGAATTTACTGTAGAATTTGAACCACTGAATTTGTTGAAGCGAATTTGCAAAGCGAAATTAAATGGACGGAAAATTGCCGGTTGAATATTATAGGTTGTATTTTTAAACCGTTTTTAATATTTTGGAAGTGAAATACGAAAGGTAACTATGGATTATTGAAATTTTATAATAAAAACGTGTCTGAAATTATTTGAATTGAAATATTCACAACTTAAATATACAACCATGCTGAATTTCAGCCCATAAAATGCAAGCCCTAAAAATACATTCATTTAAATGCAAGCATGGTTAATGCAATGCATTTTTTTTCAAGTATCGCAATTCAACAAGCTTTTTTGTTTCAAAAATATTTGCCATTATTTTGCTTCCACATATATACACACACACACACTCATCCGATCTTCATCTTATGATTCATCCTCTTGTAGAAGCTTGGGAAGGGTTAAGCAGATTTGGAGTCAGTCTGTTCTCAGTGTTAAAACAGCTTGGACCTGTTTGCACGCTGCGTGTGTGTGTGTATATATACAGTATGTGTGTGTGAGAGAGATCTGTGTCTGAGAGTCAGATTAATAGAGAAAATGATCTTCGCTGTGCTAATTTCTCCCCTTGTTTTTTGCTGTTAATCATTTTAATGTTTTTAATTATATATATACAAAAAAATTATTGTGTGTATATTATATTGTGTGTACAATGTATATATATATGTGTATATATATATATATATATATATATATATATATATATATATACACACTCTAAAAAAAGCTGTTAAAAACATCCATTTCTGGTTATCAATTAATTAATTAATTCGGGTTATTTGGCAACCCAGCGCAGGGTAAATATTGGACAGAACATATGCTGGGTTATTTTCTTGTTGGGTTTTATGCATTAACCCATTTGCCGGGTTGTTTTTGACTTAGTGCTGGGTCAGTCAACCTGTTGAAGGTTTTTCAAAATAAAGGAAATGCACTTTAAAAATCTGTTATATGTAGGATATATCATAAAATACTCAAAAACGCATTTAATAAACGTTGTAGGGAGCAGCCAATGAGAATCTGTAGAAAGAAAACTGGCATCAGGAGGCAGTTTCAACTCATTAAATCTTTAAATCAACAATCTTATTTATAATCATGTTTAAAAAGTTACATCAAAAACAGCTTTACCTTGTGCAATCTTGTCTATCAGAAAAATAAGTTTCAACCCATCAAACGAATAGCGATTATAACTTTCTCACATGACACGATGTTGCGTCGTGTTTCAGCCCTGGTCGCGCATTTGTTTCCCATGGAACTTGACATACATGTAAACAAAAAAGGTAAAATGTGAGACTGCAGACGTTTTTCTATTTGTACAGTAATACATTAATAGGAATACAATGTAATACAAACCTTAATTTCATTCAGGAAGTTTCCCCTCAGGACGTTTTCTCTCAGAACAGAAAACAAAATGAATGTATCCAGTTTTAACCGGTTTGGTACAGACTACCCAACATTGGGCTACATTGACCCAGCGCTGGATAGGTATGTGAGGGGGTTTGTCATTTATATACAGTGAAAATTACCCAGCAGCTTAGTTACAGAAAAACTACCCAGCACCTGGGTAAAATAATAAAAATAACCCAATTAAAAATACCCAGCAGGTTAAAAAGGTAATAAAAAAACCCAGCATTTTTTTGTATATATATATATATATATATATATATATATATTTCATATTTTTATTTTAAAAAAGTTGGTGTTTTTACTGCAATTTAACTTCTGAAAATGCAATACAATAATACATATTATTACTTAGTAGTAATAATAACAGGACTTTTAGAGTATTATCATTAAAGTATTATTAATTAAGGGAACCCATAATATTACAGTATTGTAAAAGTGTATTAGCTGTGATGACTCTGTAAAGGCATGACAAAGGCTTTTGTTTTCCATGACGACAAACACTCATAACTTTCAGAATAGACAAACCCCTCCGAACCCCCCATAATGACAGATCAATGTAAATCTAGACAGATCATTTTGTCCTCAGATAAAACCCTATAAATCTTGACCTTCACCTGACTGCAACCTTTAATAAACAGGCTGTATGAAGATTTAACATCATTTGCCCTACACATTTAAGGAGACTAATTTTAAGCTATATGCAGTCTGCAGCAACGGCTCGATTTGACAAAAGCTGACTCTTAAAAATGCTGTGACCTCGTCCATAACATAAGATTTGTTTTGTTTTCGGCACAGAATGTTTCAAGTTTCCACTTAGAAAAAAAAAAATTGTAGTCTGATGTCGTACTGTAAGTTCTTCAAAAACCAATTATGATTACGATTATTTAAGAACGCAAGTGTCATTCCAACGAAAACCGGTGCTTTTTCATTTCATTTCTTTTTTTTAATTCTTTAAGATTTTAAACATTTCATCAGACAAAGAATATTAAGATATATTGACTGGAAAACAAAATATATGATAAAGGTATAAAATAAAACAGGAGACTCTCATCGGTCCTTTAAGAGTTCACATCAGAATGACATAAGACATTTTTTCTATTATAATTTATGGAAATGTACACCATTTTAATAAGTGGGTGAGGGGGAGTTATGATGATAACAGGTTAAGTTTTTTTAATAAAATATGTCCACTAAACAAAAAAATATATTTTTGCATATATAAACTTTTTAAGTATGTGCATATTTGTTTGTATACATGTATGTGCGTGTGTATATATATATACACACACGCATATATATTCTATACACTTTGATTTTTAAGAACAACGCGTCTATAATCAGCCTCAGCCAGGCATATTTCAAAAATAAGGGTAATAATTACCCATTTGTTTAAGCAATTTTATGACAGATGCTTATTTCAAAGTGGATTAATAGTAAAATGGTCTCCTGGAGGACTGATTAATGTCCAGAAGATCTCAGGGATTGAATGGAGAGGGGATATTATTGTACTACAGTGGGGCATCAGGCGCTCAGACCTGCCCCAGGGTCACAGAGGATACGGTATAAACGTGTCCAGATTAAGGCGGTATCAGTCAGTTGGGATTGTGGTGGATCCTGAAGCGATTTAGGCAACATGCTTCTCAAAACGTCTCCTCGGACAGGCATGCGATAGTGATTTCCATGGCCTAAGTGCCTCGTTCAGATCAAATCCCAATTAAAAGCGCTACAACAACACCGGAGCCCTTTGGTCCATTTACCTTCTGACAGCATGAGCCCGTTTATCACTTACAGCGCCTGATCAGCGACTCAGACGTCAAAGAGATTCTGAAAGGACAAGGACAAATGCAGATAAAAATTGCATCAAACTGACTCAGAGGAAAGTGAGAAAATCTACGATCAGTGAAGTGTAGACACTCAGTTTTGGTACCATTATACTTATATTTTTTTATAACCGTTTTGATTTTCAAATTAAGTTTCTACTAATTTTCCACCCAAAGGTTTTGGGGATTACAAACAATAGATAGATCAAATATTACTAATAAATATTGATTCATAGATTTTTTTATTTAAATTGTTAATATTCTTATTTGACCTAATCACATGTAAGCGACTATTTTAGTCTTCTAAAAATGATAGATAGTTAGATGATATACAGAGAGACAGATGATGGATGGACACAGATAGATAGATATACAGACAGATAATTAATTATTAAATCATTATAATGCAACTGTTTTCTTCTTAGTTTTTTCTGCATAATGTAAATCAATGCCATCATATCTTTATACCAGCAGACATTTTTAAGTCGAAATTTGAATCTAGTCAGATGTTAATCTGCTAAATGAAATGAATGTATTTCTGCATTCTACAAGATAGTTTCATCTAGCATAAGATATGAAATTTAGATGTTGCATAAACTATTAACCCCCATCTTGATGACATTCCATTACCTTTTACTAGTAGGTAATATATAACTTCAAACTCACATAACATGGCAGATAAAACTCTCTCATGTGCATTAAACCACGACTGTTTTCACTGACAGCATCATGACTCGATCTTCCTGTATTTATCCAGCAGAATGAAATAAAGTCGCTGTCCTAACAGTAGGCTAAGCCCCTTTCACTCAGATTCCAGAAAAACACGGATAAAGTGACCCGGGTTCGCTTGATTTTGGTTCATTCACACTGCCAGTGATTTGCGTTCACACACGTTAAGACAGGTGACATCGATGTGTAAAGTCTCAGCAGCGTCTTAAGTTTGCTTATGAGCTGTGATTTCTCTCGCGACGCTAGAGCATTTTTTTTCTCTGATTCGATCATAAACTAGCGCATTACGATCCCGGCTTCAGTCGCGGGTCGTGTTTGCGCAATTTCCCGGGATCAACGCGCGGTGTGAACGGGGCTTAGTTAGTCTAACAACCTGATCAGTCCCTCCGCGAGCAGCAACCCCCCGCTATGTGGCTAATGACCGAGGCGTATAATCCTCCTCAAAACAACCACAAAGATGCTAATTGAATCTCTCTATAAATAAGCTTCACTTCTGCTGCTCCTCCTTTACTAGAAGCGGCACCGAGAACGCAGGTGTTCCGCGAGATCACGCAGATCCTACCGAGAAATCAGTCGGTCTAGAGCTACATTAGCCTACATAGCAGGTGTCTCCTCAAGTCAAGTCAGTGTTTATCGCTTTAATTGAACTGAACCAGAGAGACGCTTTTAGTGGATCCAGCGCGCAATGGTGATATAAGGAGGCGCGCGAACTTTTAAATCACAATCCCTGACAGACAAACCTAGTCATGTTTCCTCTGCCGATGTTCACGGCTGAGCAGGTGGCTCTAGTCTGCGAGAATCTGGAGGAGACTGGAGATATCGAGCGCTTGGGCCGGTTCCTCTGGTCTCTGCCCGCCGCCGTGCCCGGTTCGACCGGGGAACTTCTCAACCGTCACGAGTCGGTGATGCGAGCGCGCGCGCTCGTGGCTTTCCACGGCGGGAATTTCGAGGCTCTCTATCAGATCCTCCAGAGTCATCGGTTCACGCGCGAGTCCCACGCGAAGCTGCAGGACCTGTGGCTGGACGCGCACTACCGCGAGGCGGAGCGGCTGCGGGGGAGACCGCTGGGCCCGGTGGAGAAGTACCGAATCCGGAAGAAGTTTCCCCTTCCTCGAACCATCTGGGACGGCGAGCAGAAGACACACTGCTTTAAGGTGAGAGTCTTTTTCAAAAGACTGTGATGATGACGTGTTTTAACGGTCATCAGCACCGTAAATCCTGCAGTTTTTTTTATCTATATTTATATACAACATTTTAATGTATGTACGTTTATAACACAACTTTTATATTAGTTTGCAATCAATTAAAAAAAAGAAAAAAAAGAAAAAAAGAAAAGATAATAACGCTGCTGTAAGAGTGACGGTAAAGTTGACATCTTTCATCTAACTGAAAGTTGTGAAAACACTAGTGGAGTTTTTCTTTTGATATTCAAGCAAATGGGAACACAAATTAAATTAGCTGGGAAAAAAATGAAGATGAATTTGTGATTCAACGTAGGGCTACTATACCATTCAAAAGTTTGGGTTAAAGAAATTAATTTTATTCAGTAAAGAAGATGCACTGCTTTTAGGTGAGGTTTTTTTTTTCACAGACTGTGATGACGTGTCGTCATCAGCATCGTAAATCCTGCAAAGTTTTTTTATATTGTCTTTTTTTTTTAATGTAGGCCTACATTTATAATAGTATTATATTACATTTGCACCCTAAATAATAACAATAAACTAACTATTAACTGACGTGTTTTAACGGTCATTAGCATCCGTTTTTTATATTTTAATTTTAAATGTATGTACATTTATAACACTAAACTTAGTATTAGCCTACATTTGCATTCAATTACAAAAAAAATGCTGCTGCTGTATTTTTCACTGCTGTATGAGTGACGTATAGTTGACATCTTTCATCTATTCTTTGTTGTGAAAACACTATTGTGGCGTTTTTCTTTTGCTATTTGAGTAAATGGGAACACAAAAAAATATATATATATTTAATGTAGTCTCCCTTTCACCGCTATAGAAACTATGATGACTTCTGGTTCCAAGAATCCCGGAAATGTGAAAAGGGTCCATTGTAAAGTTATGGATGACTGAAGGAAGGATAGTAAAGTTCTGGAGTGACACACCCACTCATACCGCCTCGGCACAATAATATTTGTACGAAAACCTTGAAATGACACAAATAGAAAGATGAGAGTTATGTAGTGGCCATAGATTTTAACCCCTTAACTGCTTTGTTAAAGGTTTAATTCAAATCAATTACTGCCAAACTTCACTGAATAGGATCTCTACTTCATAAATATTATGACTATTATGGAAATATAGATCACTCGAACCATATTTGGAAATATGGTCACCAATGGAGTCTGGTTGTCATTTAGTGGAATTTAGTCTACGTATCAAATTTCAACCATTGGCTCAAGTGAATCAAGTGATACTATATCGATGTAATTCAGTAAGTTCAGAACACCTAGTTAATGGATAATGCACAATTTCTGTTTTCAAATATGACTTTCAATGAATATAATAATTGTTGTAATATAGTGAATTTTGTCAATATTATGTAAAATATGCCACCCTTCTCTTGTTATCAACCACTGAAAAATACACATCAGTAGATCCAAATCCAATATATATATTACACACACACACAAACACATAAAACAGTAATTTATCCATTTAAAAATGTAGCATGTTTTCATTAAAAACTAAATTTTTTATTAGAATGCATCAATCAAAGTCTAAAAAAGAAACAAAAGCATGCTAAGCAATACTGAAAGGAATACTGGTTCTTGTTGTAAAATTGTTGATGAACTGGTTAATTCAAGTCAAAAATATAATTGGTTGCACTTTATTTTACAGCATGTAAGGTAACTACATGGGTTAAGGGGGTATGTTTATGGCTAGTACTTAGTTATTACCCAGTTATTGCAATTAACAAGTATGCACATGGGGAACAGCACTGTAGTCAGGTTGATTCGATAAAAAATAATTATATGGGAGCACTTTAAGTAACTACAAAGTCATTCGAAGGGTCTGAAAACAGATCTTTGGGTCGCAACTGCATTTTCAGTTCCAGTAAAAGTGCAAACAAACCGCGACTTAATTACGCTGGATTCCCGATGCAACACTGTAAACACATCATTAAGCTCCTGCACGTATGATCTCATGCCGAGCGCCGGGATCCTTGTATAGAGCGCACGGCGCATTGAGACGTCGCTGTCAGTCTGTGTGCTGCTTGTTTTAAGCCTCTTGAGCCGAGGACCACCTGTGGCATTTAAGCTCTCATTCCGCACAGATGACTTTCTAGCTTTTCACCCTGTTCCAGACACTAGTGCTCAGATTAACTAACAGCTCAACAAAGCTCTCATAACGAGTCCCTCATTGTTTTTGTAGACTGACCGAATGTGAATTGCAATGGAAAGTGGATTTTAATACGTGCAGCGTGGCGGCTCGGGTGCTGGGTCACTTCACAAAGGTGGTCAGTAGTTCCTTCCGCAAGGAAATGAAGCTTAATCACTGGCCAGTCGACAGATTACTCCAGCAGACAGTAAATGAGATCTGATGGCTAGCTCTTTAACACACAAACCAGGATTGACTTCTGAAGCCCTGATCCAGGAACAGTGCTTTAAGCCTAATGCCAACTTCTGCCCTTCTTAGCTTCCAAGGACATTATGATGGGAAAATCTACTATTGCACGACTACAAATGCATCTAGTGACGCTAATTGCAATGAATCAATAGTATAAGCAGTGGATTTAGTTTCTGACTTGAATGCAAGCAGTTTAGCACTTTTTTGAAGTGAATAAGATGGATAAAAATGCGATCTATAAATACATCCCACCCAGCAGACTGATTATTTACCCTGTAGTCAATCATTTTATCTCTTAAAACTCGTCTTTGATCATCGTCTTTGATTTTTTTCATGCCTTAAAATAGCTTGAATGTAACTCTACACCCTTGCCTGATTTAGTTTAGTGGTTCTATGAATATGCAAATGAGCCCCGCCTCCACTCACTCACTCACTCACTCAGAGATCCACTGGTTGACGAGCACACGTTGATCTGATTGGTTACAAGGTAGTTTGTGACGTCAGAAACACCAGCGATTTCAAACCGTGTTTTTGAGACTGTCTTTGATTCTCTGCAGTTTTAAGCAGAAAATACTCAGCAATGCTGTCGACTTATGAATTTACACATGGTTTGTCTTAAAGCATATTAAAAACACCACATAGACATATAAACAACATTAAAAACTGATTTTCACCACAGGGGGACTTTAAATGTGCTATAATAAGATATAATGCTATTATCCTTGAGCCTTTTAAAGGACTCCAGTGAAACCAAAGTCCTTTTAGGCAAGTCATGCCACTCGGCCGCCATCTTGGCAACGCCTCCGGCTATTTCAGACTAACAAGACCAGGCTCCTATCTAAATGAATGGGCAGAGAGTCAGAACTGCACTTTCACTGGTCACCGGGACAAAAAAACTGCATGTATAGAAACAGCAGTAAAATTTGATAAAAATCGCTGAACAAGTTTGATGACTTTGCCCCAAAATAAGGTTTAAAATGCCTTTTTCCCCACAGGTTATACTTTTACTACGCATGCGCAAGGGTTCTCGTCTCGGCTGTCGCAAACCTCAACTGTGCGCATGCGTCAGTGGAACCAGACGATAGGCTTAAATGTTTCCCGGCTTGACTGTTAAAAGCAGACGATTGGCTTTCCAGTGGGAGGGGCGGGGCATGTGCATACAACCGCCATCTTTGGCGTTACGGGTTTTCCCTATATAGTTGTATTGAGGATTGAGGAAGTGACATGTCTCTATATAAATTGTCTCTGAGTGAAACTCACAAGGTTGGCCAGAGAGGTTATTATAGTTTAGTGTTAGTTAGAAATGTGAGACATTCTTTCTGGATACCCACAAAATAACCTTAAACTAATTGGAAAAATTACCTGAAAAAAGAAGATTTTATGATTCAACGTACGCACTATGATTAAAATTAAATAAAGTATCAATAAAATTACTTTTATTTATTAAAGATGCATTAAACTGATCGAAAGTGACAGTAAAGACATTTGTAATGTTACTAAAGCTTTCTGTTTCAAATAAATGTTTTTTAATCATCAGAGATTCCTCAAACATACAGCAGCACAACTGTTTTCAACATTGATAATAATAATAATCAGAAATGTTTCGAGAAAATGATTTCTGAAGGATCATGTGACACTGGAGACTGGAGTAATAATGCTGAAAATTCAGCTTTTATGACAGAAATAAATGACATAGTAATTTAAATTTAAATAGTAATATTACACATTTTACTGTATTCTTGATCAAATAAATGCAGCCTTGGTGAGCAAAAACATACAAAATTGTACTGACCCTAAATTTGTAAATGTTAGTGTAACCGTGAAGTTAGCAAGCAAATGTATCTTTTTGGACTGAGTAACAGTGGTCTTGATTCTGTGTTTTCCAGGAGCGAACCCGCAGTCTCCTGAGGGAATGGTACCTGCAGGATCCCTATCCAAACCCCTCCAGGAAGCGTCACCTGGCTCAGGCCACCGGGCTCACTCCCACACAGGTGGGCAACTGGTTCAAGAACAGAAGACAGCGGGACAGAGCGGCATCTGCTAAAAACAGGTACACAAACTAACATACAGTATTACAGGTACACAAACTTACATACAGTATTACAGGCACACAAACTAACATGCAGTATTACAGGTACACAAACTAACATACAGTATTACAGGTACACAACAGTATTACAGGCACACAAACTAACATACAGTATTACAGGTACACAACAGTATTACAGGCACACAAACTAACATACAGTATTACAGGCACACAAACTAACATACAGTATTACAGGTACACAACAGTATGACAGGCACACAAACTAACATACAGTATTACAGGCACACAAACTAACATACAGTATTACAGGTACACAAACTAACATACAGTATTACAGGTACACAAACTAACATACAGTATTACAGGCACACAAACTAACATACAGTATTACAGGTACACAACAGTATTACAGGCACACAAACTAACATACAGTATTACAGGCACACAAACTAACATACAGTATTACAGGCACACAAACTAACATACAGTATTACAGGCACACAAACTAACATGCAGTATTACAGGTACACAACAGTATTACAGGCACACAAACTAACATACAGTATTACAGGCACACAAACTAACATACAGTATTACAGGCACACAAACTAACATGCAGTATTACAGGTACACAACAGTATTACAGGCACACAAACTAACATACAGTATTACAGGCACACAAACTAACATACAGTATTACAGGTACACAACAGTATTACAGGTACACAAACTAACATACAGTATTACAGGCACACAAACTAACATGCAGTATTACAGGTACACAACAGTATTACAGGCACACAAACTAACATACAGTATTACAGGCACACAAACTAACATACAGTATTACAGGCACACAAACTAACATACAGTATTACAGGCACACAAACTAACATGCAGTATTACAGGCACACAAACTAACATACAGTATTACAGGCACACAAACTAACATACAGTATTACAGGCACACAAACTAACATACAGTATTACAGGTACACAACAGTATTACAGGTACACAAACTAACAACAGTATTACAGGCACACAAACTAACATACAGTATTACAGATACACAAACTAACATACAGTATTACAGGCACACAAACTAACATGCAGTATTACAGGTACACAACAGTATTACAGGCACACAAACTAACATACAGTATTACAGGCACACAAACTAACATACAGTATTACAGGCACACAAACTAACATACAGTATTACAGGCACACAAACTAACATACAGTATTACAGGCACACAAACTAACATGCAGTATTACAGGCACACAAACTAACATACAGTATTACAGGCACACAAACTAACATACAGTATTACAGGCACACAAACTAACATACAGTATTACAGGTACACAACAGTATTACAGGCACACAAACTAACATGCAGTATTACAGGCACACAAACTAACATACAGTATTACAGGCACACAAACTAACATGCAGTATTACAGGCACACAAACTAACATACAGTATTACAGGCACACAAACTAACATGCAGTATTACAGGCACACAAACTAACATACAGTATTACAGGTACACAAACTAACATACAGTATTACAGGCACACAAACTAACATACAGTATTACAGGCACACAAACTAACATACAGTATTACAGGCACACAAACTAACATACAGTATTACAGGTACACAACAGTATTACAGACACACAAACTAACATGCAGTATTACAGGCACACAAACTAACATACAGTATTACAGGCACACAAACTAACATGCAGTATTACAGGCACACAAACTAACATGCAGTATTACAGGCACACAAACTAACATACAGTATTACAGGTACACAAACTAACATACAGTATTACAGGTACACAAACTAACATACAGTATTACAGGCACACAAACTAACATACAGTATTACAGGTACACAAACTAACATACAGTATTACAGGTACACAAACTAACATACAGTATTACAGGCACACAAACTAACATACAGTATTACAGGTACACAAACTAACATACAGTATTACAGGCACACAAACTAACATACAGTATTACAGGTAGACAAACTAACATACAGTATTACAGGCACACAAACTAACATACAGTATTACAGGTACACAAACTAACATACAGTATTACAGGTACACAAACTAACATACAGTATTACAGGTACACAAACTAACATACAGTATTACAGATACACAAACTAACATACAGTATTACAGGCACACAAACTAACACACAGTATTACAGGCACACAACAGTATTACAGGTACACAAACTAACATACAGTATTACAGGCACACAAACTAACACACAGTATTACAGGTACACAACAGTATTACAGGTACACAAACTAACATACAGTATTACAGGCACACAAACTAACATACAGTATTACAGGCACACAAACTAACATACAGTATTACAGGTAGACAAACTAACATGCAGTATTACAGGTACACAACAGTATTACAGGCACACAAACTCACATACAGTATTACAGGCACACAAACTAACATACAGTATTACAGGCACACAAACTAACATACAGTATTACAGGTACACAAACTAACATACAGTATTACAGGCACACAAACTAACATACAGTATTACAGGCACACAAACTAACATACAGTACTACAGGCACACAAACTAACATACAGTATTACAGGTACACAACAGTATTACAGGTACACAAACTAACAACAGTATTACAGGTACACAAACTAACATACAGTATTACAGGCACACAAACTAACATACAGTATTACAGGCACACAAACTAACATACAGTATTACAGGCACACAAACTAACATACAGTATTACAGGTACACAACAGTATTACAGGCACACAAACTAACATACAGTATTACAGGCACACAAACTAACATACAGTATTACAGGCACACAAACTAACATACAGTATTACAGGTACACAAACTAACATACAGTATTACAGGCACACAAACTAACATACAGTATTACAGGCACACAAACTAACATACAGTATTACAGGCACACAAACTAACATACAGTACTACAGGCACACAAACTAACATACAGTATTACAGGTACACAACAGTATTACAGGTACACAAACTAACAACAGTATTACAGGTACACAAACTAACATACAGTATTACAGGCACACAAACTAACATACAGTATTACAGGCACACAAACTAACATACAGTATTACAGGCACACAAACTAACATACAGTATTACAGGCACACAAACTAACATACAGTATTACAGGTACACAACAGTATTACAGGCACACAAACTAACATACAGTATTACAGGCACACAAACTAACATACAGTATTACAGGCACACAAACTAACATACAGTATTACA
>CM060622.1:48751237-48806237 GCA_030578275.1 Meda fulgida
TGAATTATAATTAAATGTTATGTATTAAACAGCTTGTAAACGTACTTTATCACTAGAAAAAATGTAAATAACCCATTAAACATGGAAGTATTATGCAATCATTTAATACATTTCTCCTTATATATATTTATTAAACCTTTTTGGCAATTAGTGTTCTTTAAAATTGAGTCCGATGTAGAACCCCGGACAGCAACATAGTGTCTGCCCAGATCCGGCCCACATCTGGAACACGTGGATACCAGATGTGGGCCGGCTCTGGGCCGACACTGTTGCAGTCTGGGTATTGAACCTTTTTTTCTAAGAGTGTGGTCTGAATGAACATAGATTAACTGAGATGTCATGGAATATTAATGCTGCTGAACTTGAAATATGCTATGATTTCTGCGCCACCGAAACTGCGAGGTTTTCCTCGACACTAAGAGAAAGTGTTTTAGTATCGTAGAAATGACACGCGTCACCTCTGAATTAACCTACGCATACTTTCTGTACGTTCTCATTTCAACAAATGGCATTACTTGTCTCGGTCTGAAGTCGTTTTATGTGCCTACACTTTGAGGACGACGTCAGACTGTATAATCGTCCGCTGTTGTTCATTTTCACACCCATACTCACCGAAGTTACAAGAGCGGGATTGTTTTGTTTTCATTTGTCTGTTGTTTGCAATTTTAAAATAAATGAAATTATTTTTTAAAGCAAAGAGCTGTGTGTTCAAAACCTCCATTGTGCTCTTTACCGCACTCACTGACATCAACTAAATGAGCCATTGTCGAAATAATAATATGGCTTTACAAAACCTCAATCACCATTTCAAGAAATAATTTAACAATAAAAGAAAATGTCATAATTTATTGAATTTCTTACAAACATGTACAACCTGCTTTTTCTGTAGAACACAAAAGCAGAAAATCTGACCTCTAAAAAAGTCATTTCAACTATATTGTATTTTATAATTATATATTTTGCACTGTTAAATATAATATATTTTCTTCTGTAAATGAAAAGGAAACTCATAGCATATATTTTACTGTAAAAGGTAGGTATTCATTTAAAAAGGCTATACATTTTCTCAATTATGAAGCAATTCAGTCTTTTAATACCTAATTTTCAACATATTTTACAGTAATTTAAAGTCCCCCTGCAGTCAATAATTATTTTCCCTTAAAATGCATCTTTGATAATCAAAATTACATATTTTTTTCCTGTGAAAATAATTTCTTCATGCCTTAAAATAGCTTGAATGTCACTCTAGTCTACACCCTTGCTTCATGAATATCATGCAAATTAGCCCCGTCTCCACCAATCACAGCAAAATCCCTCTTAAAGGGACAGCAGCCACTAATTCTCTCTGTCATAAATGTTAATCAAAGAACAAAGGGAACAGAGAAAACCACTCCCTGCTCTAGACTAAAGAACTTTAGTAGCTTCAATAAGGATTAATCTATATTTAATTCATGATTTATGCTGTGCAGACTGTTTGATGACTCAATTTCTGATTATTTCCTACCGGTTACAGAAGGGGAACAGGTCAATAGGACATTTATTATTGGGGTTATGTGAGGATTGTTTTAAGTTCACTTAAATTACTTTTTTTTTTAAGCCTAATCAATGTAAAAAAAAAATGTATAGCTTTCAATTATACTGCAATGTTTAATGGCTATAATGTTTAAAATATAATAAAATCATTTCATTTAGACATCAGTAGCAGTGATACTGGCCTTTGGAATTCCACTTTTTATTTTACTATAAAATTATACGCTTTGCTTTATTAAATATTTTATACATATTTTCAATTGTAAGGTAAGCTATTCTTTTTATGCATCATTTTCACCATATTATACAGTTTTTTAATAGCATGTATTGCCTTTTAAAATGTAACTGTATGATATAAGGTGACTTATAGTTCACCAATGAACAGTTTTTTACTGTAAACATTTTTTTCATTATTCCATTAAATGATATATGTTAGTAGTGTAGCTCTGTTTTGTTGTTTTGGGATTCCTCTCCTCTCAGTGAACGAGGCGGAGTCCCTCTGTTCCTCCTCAGGGAAACCGGCCCCTTTGTTTCTGACCTCACTTCAGCAGAACAGCCCGAGTGCGTGTGTGTGTGTGTGTGTGTGTGTGTGCACAGCATCTGAAACACTGCGGCATGGACAGCGACGGGAGGAAAGTGGTCGTGTGTGACAATGGCACTGGGGTAAGACATTCATAAAGTATTCTGGAAACGTCATTCATAACACGGCTAAAACTGTAAAATTGCTGATTGAACATTTATGAATGAACACTATTTGTGGTTAAATGAACGATAAAGGGAAGTTGTTTTGATTCGAAAACTGTTTTAATCGATTTGAACTTTGTGAAAAGTTAAAAGAGATGTAAGAAACTTTATTCCCCAGACTTGTGTCTGCAGGCGCTGAATGCCCGACTCGCGCTCGTGTGAAGACCCGTTGCATTGCTTCAGTCTGTCTGAACACGTCTGGCCAGGAACACTTACTTCACCTTAAAAGGTGGCAGGGCAAAAGATACACAGTTATTGGTCACAAATGAGGAAGTGCTTTAAACTCTGGTGTGCTTTAGTGTAAAGGTTCCTGACCTGAAATGAAAGTAGGGAAGTTGAGAGGGAGTTGGGGAAGTTGCAGTTCTCAAATCATTCAGTGCAGCCATCACGTATATGTCCTTATAAACCTGAACTGTACAGCAGAGCTGAGTTTGATCTTTTCTCACTACTCACTCATCATCTTCTCACACACTGTCTGCAGTTCGTCAAGTGTGGTTTCGCTGGCTCCAATTTCCCCGACCACATCTTCCCAGCCCTGGTGGGACGTCCCATCATTCGGTCAGATATAAAAGTTGGGAATATAGAGATCAAGGTGAGTTACCCGGTCAAAACAAAAAAATATATAGGTTCTGTATATGTACACACACACACACCACACATACACACACACACACACACACACACACACACACACACACACACACACACACACACACACACATGTTGTGTTTTCATGTTTTATGGGGACTTTCCATAGACATAATGATTTTTATACTGTACAGACTGTATATTCTATTCCCTTACACTAACCCTATCCCTAAACCTACCCATCACAGGAAACATTCTGCATTTTTACATTTTCAAACAACATCACTTAGTATGATTATAAGCTGATTTCCTCATGGGGACCAAAAAATGTCCCCACACGAACAAGGATTTCGGATATTGCCATCCTTGTGGGGACATTTTGTCCCCATAACGTAGGGTTTACCAGGCCACACACACACACACACACACGCACACACACACACGCACGCACGCACGCACGCACGCACGCACGCACGCACGCACACACACACACACACACACCACACACACACACAGTACGTATATACACACACATGAAAAACATATTAAATGAAATGCTGTTACTAACTAGCTGAAATAAATTTATGTTAAATTGAAAAAACTCAAACTGAAACACACACACACACACACACAATATACATACATATACATATATATATATATAAAAGACACATGAAATAAAAATGTGAAAAGCACATAAAATAACTGAAACTTAAACTAAAAATTAAAAATAAATAATGGACTTCCAGAAATATTAATTATAAATAATAAATAAGTAAATAACACTAACAAACACTGTCATTTAACAAGAAACCTGTAAAAACATTTCTCATTTATTAATTAATATCTTCAAATGATTATTTAAAATATTTCTATCACTCAGTTGTATCTTTTAAGTTCCTTACTCTAAATGATCTAATAGTATAATATATATATATAAACAACAGTATAATATAATTAAAAATAGAAATATAAACACTGCCATTATGTACTACTCTAATATAGATTTAAAGTTCTCAAATATATAACAAAAAACGTTAAATACTTTAAGATTATTGATAGCTGTACAACAAAGAAAGATTCATTATTTTTGCTGCAGAAACTATATACTCAGTCTCAGAATATAGAATTAATGAAATTCACAGATGGATTCTGTTTTTAAAGTAACTGTTTAAAGTCCCCTTGTGGTGAAAATGAAGTTTTTAATGTTGTTTATATGTCTATGTGGTGTTTTTAATATGCTTTAAGACAAACCTTGTGTAAATTCATAAGTCGACAGCATTGCTGAGTATTTTCTGCTTTATTAAACTGCAGTGAACCAAAGACAGTCTCAAAAACACCGTTTGAAATCGCTGGTGTTTCTGACGTCACAAACTACCTTGTAACCAATCAGATCAATGAGTGATCGTCAACCAGTGGATCTCTGAGGGAGTGAGTGAGTGGAGGCGGGGCTCATTTGCATATTCATAGAACTGCGAATACTAAATGAAGCAAAGGTGTAGAGTTACATTCAAGGTATTTTAAGGCATGAGGAATTTTTTTTCAAGAAAAAAAGGCAAAAAAAATCATTTTTGTGATCAAAGATGAGTTTTAAGGGATAAACTGATTGACCTCAGGGGGACTTTAATATAATTTGTTCTTGTTTAACACTGAAGTCGCCCCTTTGCCTCTCAGGACCTGATGGTGGGGGACGAGGCGAGCGAGTGCCGCTCCATGCTGGAGATCTCGTACCCCATGGAGAACGGGATGGTCCGCAGCTGGGAGGACATGCTGCACCTGTGGGACCACACGTTCGGCCCGCAGCGGCTCGACATCAGCCCCCCCGACAGCAAGGTCCTGCTGACGGAGCCGCCCCTGAACCCGGTGAAGAACCGGCAGAAGATCGCAGAGGTCATGTTCGAGACCTACCAGTTCCACGGCATCTACATCGCCATCCAGGCCGTGCTGACGCTCTACGCTCAGGGTAACGCTCAGGGTTACAGGGTTATTTTAACTATCTAAGCACATGGTCTAAAGCACAGGGCGCAGAAAAAAAATATATCCAGCAAAATGCACTACCAGTTGAGCTATGGCGATGTTTTTGTTAATCAATAATTGAACAGCTATCCACATTCATAATGCCACCTTCATATTTAGACATTATTATAGACAAACGTTGAGTCTGCCTCAGTTTTTTTTCTGAAACCTCATTTTTAAAACCTTCCCCTCTAAGCGATTGTGTGGAAGGCCATGACACAGGCTGCTCATTTCCCAGCTAACAATTTTAGGTTCTGGGAACGCTAGTTTTTGGTTCCCAGAACGCTTCTAGAACGTTCCCTTAAGGTTAGGGGAACGTTCCCGGAACGTTCTCCTTAGGTATAACCTAAAAATAACCTACAGGGAACGTTCCTAGAACGTTCTTGTTTGGTTCCCAAAAAAGAACCACATGGGAAACATTCGGGAACGTTCTGTGTTTGCTGGGTTATTATTATGCTCACGCTCTCTTCAATCACAATAACACTGTTTAGATTGAAGAAATTATATGCCACTTAGTTCAGACCAAATCCGAGTGGAATCCGATCAGATTTAGACAGCGTGAAGGGTTAAAAAGCACATGAAAGCCGATCTTTACAAATGCGTTTCAAGCTACATCCAGTTGTGGTTTGAAATCATTTCTGGGAATCCGTTTCAGTCAGACCGCTCTGATCGGATTTCGCATGGGTAATGTGACTCTCACGCCACGTAAAATGTAAACGTCAGATGTTGTTACAGGAAACATGCTGAAAGTCGCTGCCGAAACAATGCTGTGTTGTTGCAGTGTCGGACGAGCAGAAAATGACAATATAACAGAGACATATTTTGAAACCGGCGGAGACGACAGCGCGGAAAAAAGCCTCAGAAGACGCATAGTCCAGTGCACAGCTACACATGTCCATGTTGTAAGATTTAAATAAGACAACATCTCTATTGCAAACACCTCCATGTTGCGGCTGTTGTTGTTTTGGGCGTATGCCTACCAACACAACGTCATTGCCATAGGAATCAATGCAGGTATTCCAGAAAACGAATGTCAAACACAAATCGGATCTGAACACACCTCATTTTCAGACCAGCACCAACAGATGGGCGCAAATGTGTTTGCTATTTAAACTACGTGGTGCACGACGTGAAAATGAAAACTGCGTCGGGCTGAAATTAGCATAAAACAGTTGTGTCGCGCCTGGCGCTGCATTGCTCCGTGTGTGTGATAGATTAGGCCCTGAGTGTTGAAGATGTGGTTGTGTTCCTGCGGCAGGGTTGTTAACCGGTGTGGTGATCGACTCAGGAGACGGTGTGACTCACATCTGTCCCGTGTACGAGGGCTTCTCTCTGCCTCACCTCACGCGCCGGCTCGACATCGCAGGGCGGGACATCACGCGCTATCTGATTAAGGTGACATTCTCCGTCTATTATCACCATGGAAACTGAGGAATGAGCAATGTTACAGATTCAGCACTTAGTTCGTTCCAAAAATTACATAATTTTTTCACCCACATTTGATTTGTTATACTTTGAAAAATGGCAATAAAATGAAAGTCAATGGCGTCCAATGTTATTTTGGACACTGGTGTTTTAAAAAAATATATTTTATTTAATATTGTGAAATATTTTTACAGTTCTAAATAGCTCTTTGCAATTTGAATATATTGTAAAATATAATTTATTCCTGTGATCAAAGCTGAATTTTCAGCATCATTCCTCCAGTGTGTTACATGATCCTTCAGAAATCATTCTGATATGATGATTTGATGCTCAGGACACATTTCTGATTATCAATGTTGAAAACAGTTCATATTTTTGTGGAATCTGTGATACTGTAATTTTTTGCGGACTCATTTCTTAAAATGGATCAAAAGCTAGATATAGAATTATTGTATTATTTAAAAATAAATAAAAAGATCAATCAAGAGCAAGTGTTAGCAATTATCACTTGTGGTCTGGTTAAAAAACAATGACCAAAAAGAGTCATCTAGAATTGTTGAAATGCCGATATTCCGTTTATTCAGCTTTTGCTTATGCGAGGCTACGTCTTCAACCACACGGCAGACTTCGAGACGGTGCGGATGATGAAGGAGAAACTGTGTTTTGTTGGCTACAACATCGAGCAGGAACAGAAACTGGCCAACGAGACCACCGTCCTGGTGGAGTCCTACACGGTAATACACGTACAGCTCATGAAAATGAAGCCAGAAATAAGTCACACAAAGTACATATGGAGAGTTTGCATGAACAAAACTATGCAAAGTTTGGTATACTGTGTTTCCATTTAAAAATATTGAGGCAAAACAAGCTGGCAACCATTGTTCTATTGCATGTGTATTACATTTTTTTTCCATTGTCAATGAATCTTCCCACTAGTGATGGGAGAAACGAAGCTTTTCGAAACTGAATCAATTTGCAAAATGATTCACTGATTCGAAGCACGCCGGCGACACCTGCTGGATAAAACTGTGTAAATGCAGGGAAAACAGCCTCATAAAAACACCTTTTACAAACCAATCGCAAATGTTTTCTTGAAAGATCAAATGTAATATACAAATCATAAAATACCATTAAATATGAAGTGTCTGTATTAAATGTGTTTTATTTGTGTGTTTTATAGAGGGCGTGGTTAGTCAGGCCAATAAAAGACAATCAACTCTACTCTTCTTTTTTATCACACAATGTGTCATTCCTCATTACAAATGTCTACAACTTTATATTAAACTGATCAGAGATCAGATACCAACCATATAGTCGAACCATGAAAATGTAGAAACTTTCGACGCAGTTATGAATTAACGAAGCCTCGTTTACTACCTTGTAAAGATCAACGTGTGATCGTCAACAAGTGGATCTCTGAGTGAGTGAGTGAGTGGAGGCGGGGCTCATTTGCATATTCATAGAACCTTGTATACTAAATGAAGAAAGGGTGTAGCTACATTCAAGATATTTTAAGGCATTAAATGTCATTTTGGTGGTCAAAGATGATTTTTAAGAGATAAAATGATTGACTATAGGGGGTCTTTAACAGATTATAGAGAAAACTTAAAACTCGACTGCCTTTCTCACAGCATATAAAAGATTTTACTGACCTTTTCCGCACAGTTACCAGATGGACGGATGATAATGGTGGGAGGCGAGAGGTTCGGAGCCGCGGAGGCTCTTTTCCAGCCTCATCTCATTAACGTGGAGGGAGTCGGTGTGGCCGAGCTGGTCTTCAACACCATCCAGGCCGCGGACATCGACCTCAGGTCAGAACAATTCAACACCGTCACTAGAGTCAATAGGGAGACGTTTAATTCCTGAGCAAATCGTATAGCCAGTGATTTTTTCTGCAAAAGTTTTTCAACTAACAAGTTAGGAGACATTTTTTATAGAAGCTTGTTTCTGCCACAGAACAAAACAATAAAAAAATATCTAACAATTCTGACTTTTTTTCTCACAATTGAGAGTTTTCATCATAATTGTGCGCTATAAACTTGTAGCTGCTTGTTATAAACTCGAAATTGCGAGAAAAAGTCATTTTTTTCCTCACAGAATTGGACTTTAAATCTCGCTACTGCGAATGAATATCTCACAATTCTGAGAAAAGAATCGCGAGTTACAAAGTCGGAATTGTGAGCAAAAAAGGTCTGAATTGCGACATAAAATATGCAATGATCTTTTAAACTGTTTTATTCCGTGGCGGAAACAAGCTTCCATTTACACTGAAGAAAGAAAAATCTGTACTTAGTGTTTTCGTCTTGCTTTCCAGTACAAATATCTCAAAACATTCTTAATTCAAGGCCTAATATGTTTGCAGATATTTAAGAAACATGCTAAGTTCATTTACTTGTTTCTATGAAAAAAAAAAACAATACAGCCTGAAATTCTACTTTGAAATGCACGTTCTGTGTCCGTGTTTTGGTGTAAAAAGTAAATGTAGGCCTGATTAACCCTCTAGTTTTTGACCGAACATTTTTACGTTTCGTTTTTTTTGTTGTTGTTGTTGAATTTTTTACTTCATCAAATTGGTATGAAACTTGGTACAGGTTTTGGCACTTGCTATGTGAACACACAAAAAAAAGGTCCTGAAAAATGAGTCACGCTTGTTTTGTTCGTGGTTGGAAATGAATGGTTGAGTATTTCACCTATTGGCAACATTTGGTACTGCAGCCAAACAAATTCTTGAATTTGGCAGAAACTTCTCACTGAAAGCTCATGTTTTGAGATATCAACCTCAAATTTGGAACACAACTTGTTTAGATTTATTGGTTTGATTTTCTCTCAGTTTTAGAGTAAATAGTTTTTAGAAAATAAATATTTAATATAAAAATTAAAAATGGTATTTTTGTGCATTTTTCATAACAATAATAACAAAATAACTTTTTTTCAAGCAATAATGTGCCACGTGTCTTCTTTAAAAAGAGACCAAAGTCTGTGCTCCAAAACATTCAAGATTCGTGACACTTTAAGTTGGAAATTTCATTTTCAGGTCTTAATTATAATTGTATTAAATATATATTTTATATATTCATTATTATTTTATTAATATTCTAGGTGAAAGTAATTTCTTCTGAGGTCATCTACAGCATGTTACAGTTGTTTCTGATAGAAATGAAATTGGTTTCCACCTGAAATGTTCCTTCAAGGGTGTCTGTGAGCTTCATGTCTTACTGTCCATCCGTAGGTCGGACTTCTACAAGCACATCGTCCTGTCCGGAGGAACCACCATGTACCCGGGGCTCCCGTCCCGTCTGGAGCGAGAGATCAAGCAGCTGTATCTGGAGAGAGTGCTGAAGGGGGACACTGACAAACTCTCTGTAAGCCCTAATGCTAATGCTAATGCTAACTCCTATGCTATGTTGCACCCTGTAAAAACATCTAGACACCCTTAAACCAAGATACATTTACTCGAGAATCAAAAGTATGTGAACTATGAAGACTCAGTTAAAGCTTATTTTTATTCTTTGTTCTTGTTTTAAGCATAAAACTCAAATTTGCTTGATTTTTGCTTAAAACAAGAAAAAAATAATGGCTAGTGGTGTATATAGTTTTGTTATTGTTAACTAAAACTATTACAAATAATATATTTTTGGTCATTGAAATAAAGCTGAAATAAAATATAAATATTAGATGAAAAACTTAAGCTTAAACAACTAAAAAAATTATAAATGTTGCTTTGGAAACTGATTGAAATTTTCATAAAGCTGTATAGGAATATAATAAAACCTAAATAAACATGAAATAACTCTATAGGTATTTAAAAGAAAACAAATACAAATAAAATTATCCTAAAAAAGCATAAAAGCTTCAATACATAATAAAAGCACATAACAAAATAAAAAAAAATGTTTTAAATGAAAACTGAAAATAAAAAAATAAAAGCTTATTACAAATATGAATAAATACTATAATAGTAAATAAAGAATACTTACATAACACATGGGTAAATAATACTTAATTCAAGATTTCTCTATAAAAGTAAATTTATCTCGTAAAATAGGATTCACCTAATTCAATGTACAGAATTTGAAAACTATTGACTGATAAATTGGAAATCATCTTTTTTCTTACTACACCCTAATTATGAGAAAATGCAAAATCCATAATTGGTTGACATCTAGTGAAGGCACTTTTCCAAAACTAATTTTTTGTGAATGAAACATTCATACACGATGCCCTATGTGACTATTTTTACATCACAAAGGCCTTTTAAAAGCATGTAAATGAAGGTACTGGCACGCATTAAAATAGATCTGTCAGAAATGCAACTCGTGAATTATTTTTAAACGAACTTTGCTTCAAGCAAGCTGCTTCTTCACTGCTGTTTTCTCTCTTTTACCCCAGAAATTTAAAATCCGCATCGAAGACCCTCCGCGCCGCAAACACATGGTGTTCATGGGTGGCGCAGTGCTGGCCAACATCATGAAAGATAAAGAGTCTTTCTGGCTGTCGCGAGCCGAGTACGAGGAGAAAGGCATGAAGGCGCTGGACAAACTGGGAGCAGTGCTGGGATGAGCGCCAAAACCAGTCACACTAACCTCTTCATGCATGTTCCCATTCATATCTATTGCTATTAATGATAAAACAACATTTTTATTACTACATCTAATCCTAAAAAAGACTCAAATACTCTAAATAAGCACATATCATAGACGTCTGATGCGTTTATACAAGGCTTATTACAGGTTTGCAGACGTTTAGTGACGCTTATTCCAGCAATTTAGCCCCCAAAGTACAGATAAGTAACTGAAGTCGACATGAAACGCAAGTTGCGATAGTCTTTTCTTCCCTATTGTGACGTATATTCGAGTGGAGACGCTTAACAAACAAGAACAAATGTAGGCGGGGCTTGATTTTGTCTGAGGGGAATTGATTGGATGGGTGTGGTTTGCTATTGGTGGATCTCATGTGATTGACAGGTTGCCCCGCCCTCGTCATCAGAGAACAGATAAATCATATTATATCATAATATACTGCAATAAACAAAAATATATATATTGTCAATTTTGATTTCATGGTGACTTTAACAAGCTATTCTAGCAAATAAATTCTTTGAGGACATACTATAGACTTGATATCATATCTATTATTTTAAATACGTTTGAATATATTACCTATTTATCCCTCTGTTCCCCAGGAAGTTTTGTAAAATGTAACTATAATTTATGCATAGCAAATTTGTCCTCCATGTATAAACTTTGAAACACATCCTATGCACAGACAAATACAAATATATATGACATAAATAGCAAATTGAAACTATAGAAATCAAGATATTTGACTTGGCTTATTTTACAGATTTTGTTTAACCTGTTAACAAAGATTAAACTTAATAAAAATCATATGTTGAGAATGCATATTTCTACTATTTATTAAATGTAATGTGGATCCAATCCAAGAAAAGAGTCTCAAATCAACATTACATTTTATGACTAAGTTGCTGCTGCCATCTAGAGGACTACAAACGTACTAATGTTCAGGTCAATGTGAGTGTGATGAACCGCAAAAAAACAAAACAATAATCCATAATCGCCAACTAACAGCTCCAGAGAGACAGATAGCATTCATATAGGAGTTTAATTCTGTATGTCAGTGAACAAGCGTACAGCACCGTTCTGTAGGCAGTTAACATTCAGAGAAATTGATCTGAGCGTGATGTCATATGAAGCATATTGTTCATTCATGCATCACAATGAAGCGCATCACAAACAAAGGCATGCATCGGTCAAGAGTGCAACTGATCCAGCAATAAAAATAATCAGAGCCCCATGTAGAATAAGCATTACATTTATAGTTATACAATTCACTGTAGAAAGAAAATATTTCAATGTCACATTCAGAGTCAAAGTGAAACCGGTGAAATAGCGTTTGATGGAACAGTCGTTTGGCGGGACATTCGCAGAAAACGCTGACATGTGATTATGGGTTATAATTACTTTTCTTTAATTATTCATTAGTATTAATTAAACATCAGACACTTGTGCACTGATGTTTAAACCCGAATAAACCTGTGACACACATATATATATGTTAATATATATATCATTTTTATGTTGTAAGGCACACAAAACTAGCGATACTACCAAAATTGACCAGAATTATCTATATTATCTATTAAATTTAAAAGTATAGATACTCATGGCCCAATTAATGTAGCCTTAAACGGTTACAGTTGGTAACAATAAGTAAGATTTGTACTTTGGAAAGCTGTAACCACATATTTTACATTGGGGTAATAGTTTAAAGTGCCCCTATTATGCTATTTTAAAGATTCTGTTTCCGAGTTCTCCTACAATAATTTTCTCATAATATACATTGCAGCATCAGCTCTTCAGTGTCTGAAACGCTCCGATCGAGATTCAGTGTTTCTAAACCCCGCCTTTCCGAGAGCGTCCTCTGCTCTGATTGGTCAGATCTGTTGTGATTGATTGACTGCTTACACCGAGCGTTTAACATTAACAGTGCAACAGTCGGGTTCTGGAAGGAAAAACGGCATTGATTTTCTTCATAAGGAAACAGATTTTTAACTTATAAACCGTAAAACCCCTACTGTGAGCTACGAGGCTGTTAACACATCGTATTTGCTTCTGCCAAAGCCGTATTATTTCAACTTAGTTTTTAAATAATCGTGATTAACAGAACAATTTGAGGTGAAAAACTACAAGGGATTGATACACTTCTGATACGAACAATAATATGGCAGTGCTTTTACCGCGAGCCTTAAAGTGCCCATATTTATGGTCAATATATTATGCTATTTTGTTTTGGAGTCTCCTACAATATATCCTACATTTAAGGTAAAAAAACACACAATTTTTCTCATAATATATATTGCATTATCACCACTTTCTCACACACAGTCTCTCTAAACCCCGCCTTTCGAGAGATTCCTCTGCTCTGATTGGTCAGGCGGCTCAGTACGTTGTGATTGGTCGACCTCTTACAGCATATCTGAATTTCAGATCTTCCTCAGCACTTGATACACAGTGAAATGAACAGTAAACTATGGCGTCGTTTTACCGTGCATATTGCATTTATTGCATAGTATTATGCAATTTTTTTACAAACCTATGTAGGTTAAAACAGGAAGTAAGAAATTACGATTCGTTACAGACATTTCAGAATAATTTTTTCCTTTCGAGAAAATAACTAAATGTATCATTCACTTTGATCTCTGAAACTTTGCAGAACTTTTACATTCTCATACAGATATATCCAGAAAAGCATAATACGGGCACTTTAATAAAATAAATCCTGAATTTATCGGGCACAAATGGCAGCGTTTCCTGCAGATGACTCTGGCTTAAACCTAAAACCTGTCAATGAAATACTCAAGTTTGACATTTGATGGCCATTTTGAGAATCACACTCCTCTCTTCAATCCAAGAGGGAAATTCTTTCCGACTTAACAAAATTAGCTTTCCAGTATGAGTTGAATTGTGGGCGGCCATAATTCAAGCTCCTGACAGTGTTTATGTGTTTATCTGCCCACCGCGAGGTGAAAGCAGAGCTGTACATTCAGCGAGCGTGACGTGATATACTTCTGCAAAACACAACCAGCTTGTTTCTTTGGAGTCTATTTACATGAAGTATTCACAAATGATTATGATGCCACATGTTCACTACATCCTTCAAACACTGAAATAGTCTGCTTTCTGAAGGATATTAAGGAATAAATCATCAAATGAACACAAATATCAGGCCGGTGGTGATTCAATGATCCACAATGGTCATTCAGTTAATGTTCAGCTAACAAAATAGCCAGTGCAGTTCAAGTAAAACTCATAAGAGTACCACAAGCAGACTGTAGTACAGCAGTGTTACCGCAAAACTCACAATATACTCAAACCTTCACACTCCAGACTTACACTGTGTTTACACCGGAAGCGCGTCTGTTGTCTACACTGGAAATGTCAAAGCTGCACATCGGCTCATAACGAAATAAGCTACAGTGTATTTGCATTTTGTTACATTTTTTTGTTTATTAAATATACACTAGCGTTCAAAAGTTCGGGGGTCTTAAAAAGATTTTTTGAAAAAGAAATTAATACTTTTATTCAGCAAGGATGCATTAAATTGATCAAAAGTGACAGTAAAGACATTTATAATGTCTTGCATTTATAAAAAAATGAGGAAAAAATGCTTTTTTTAAACTTTCTATTCATCAAAGAATCCTGAAAAAAAATTATTAGTAGTTTTTTTTTGTTTACTGTTTTCTGTTTTCAAAATTAATAAAAATAAGAAATGATTATTTATGTTTTTACTGTGTTTTTGGTCAAATGAACCAAGCTCTGTGAGCTTAAGAGACTTCTTTCAAAACCCCAAAAAACCCTAAACCGACCCTTAACTTTTGAACAGTAGTGTATTCAACAGAAATGTACTCCTATAAAATGTACTAATATATATACTTACATAGATGATATTTGTCTATTTTTCTTTATTAAACATATATTAATCAGCATTACAATAAAGTTTTGCATGTTATCAAGCACAATTTAAGTTGTAATAGAGGTGTATGGCGCTTCGATGATTAGTGGCTTAGAAAATGGAAAATATCGTATTTTTTATTTATTTTCGATCATAACCTTACATAATATATATTTGTGTGTATTTTAAATATACACATACATACATTTTTTAATTGGCGGCATCGGCCAATACGATTCTCTGTTTGGCCGATGTGTCGGAAGCAGGACTTTTATTTTGACAGCGCTACGAACGCCAGTGCCACATACTCTCTCATTTCCTTCTTCATTAGTTTACAGTCTCTGTCTAATACTTTATTATTATTATCAGCTTCGGCCATCAGCCACCCTCCGTCAGCCATCAAAAAAATCAATATCAGTCAAACACTACTTTTGGATCCTACTGTAAAATTAAATAAAATGAACAGAAACCAATTCAAATATGATATATATATAGAAAAAAAATTCAGATGAACAAAAGAAATAAAGTTATCTGCAGTAATGTGTCAAAAACAGAAGGTGCATCGCAACACACTTCCAGTGCAAACGGCTCCAGTGATTATAATAGGAGCGATTTAATGCAACACATCCAGTGTAGATACAGTGTCAATCCTCAGAGCATGTGTAAACATATATTGTTTAAACATATATATTTTTATTAGGTTTTTTGTATTATGTTCAACACTTTGGTATTACTCTGCAACACGCACCTCTGCAAGCCAATCAATAAGTGACAGCTGAATCTCAGCGTTTCCACATCTCCTGTTTGGCAGATATTGCTTTTTTGCATTATTACCAAGTATCTCCCTTCTTGCTTCAGTTAATTGAAAATGCTATTGTGCTTTCTGTTTACACCCAACACAAACAAAAATAATCACCATCATCCATAGAACTGAACACATATACAGCATTCAAATACTGTGTGACATCCATAAAAACTCTAGCCACGATTGTGACAAAAAAATCTAAAGTCATATTGTGCACCTGGTCCTCCTCACTCCTCACACACAGACTCTCCGAGATCCACAGCGCCACCTCTGGTGAGTCTGCGCATCTTGCTGAAGTCGTGATCGCAGCGCAGGAAGGACAGGGACGCTCCCTCGTGCGAGCCCAACTGATGGGGCTGAACGTGGGCCGGGAGAGGACACATCTCCCCTTCACTCCTCCAGAACAGACAGTAGTGCTGCGGCTCGCTCACGCCGAACACACCGGCGCAGGATTGGGTCAAAGCATCGACGCTCTCCCCCGCCTTCCAGAGGAGAGTCCGCACTGCACTGCGACCGTCACCCTGGAACAGCACGCGGATGAACCTCTGCACACACACAGCAGAAGAAACATGAACGCTGTTAGGGGTGGATTTGATTTAATGAAACAATAACTTGATTTAGATAGATAGATAGATAGATAGATTGATAGATACATAGATAAATAGACAGACAGAGAGAGAGAGAGAGAGAGAGAGATAGATAGACAGATAGATAGATAGACAGACAGATAGAGAGAGAGAGATAAATAAAGATATATATATATATATATAGAGAGAGAGAGAGATAGATAGATACAGCCAAGCAGATAGATAGATGGATAGATGGATAGATAAATGGATAGATACAGACAAGCAGATAGATAGATAGATAGATAGATAGATACAGCCAAGCAGATAGATAGATAGATAGATAGATAGATAGATAGATACAGCCAAGCAGATAGATAGATAGACAGACAGATAGAGAGAGAGAGATAAATAAAGATATATATATATAGAGAGAGATAGATAGATAGACAGACAGACAGACAGATAGAGAGAGAGATAAAAAAAATATATATATAGAGAGAGAGATAGATAGATACAGCCAAGCAGATAGATAGATATATATATATAGATAGATAGATAGATAGATAGATAGATAGATAGATAGATAGATGGATAGATGGATAGATACAGACAAGCAGATAGATAGATAGATAGATAGATAGATAGATAGATAGATAGATAGATGGATAGATACAGCCAAGCAGATAGATAGATAGATAGATAGATAGATAGATAGATAGATAGATGGATAGATACAGACAAGCAGATGGATAGATAGATAGATAGATAGATACAGCCAAGCAGATAGATAGATAGATAGATAGATAGATAGATAGATCCAAGTGTCCTTGACATGTTTTAGCACTTCACAATCCAGTCAAACTTCCCAAAAATCAAGCCCTGTCTTACATTATTTCCCGCTAAATAGTCACAATTAAAATCAAATTTGTCACACTACAGGTGAAACTCGAAAAATTTGAATATCGTGCAAAAGTTATAATTTTGATGATTATGGCTTGCAGCTTATGAAAACCTCAAATTCCAAATCTCAAAAAATTAGAATATTACATGAAATCAATAAAAAAAAAAAGATTTTAAATACAGAAATGTCGGCCCTCTGAAAAGTATAATCATGCATATGTGTATAGTTATATATACTAAATATATTAGTTTCACCTTTTAATTTGAATTACTGAAATACATGAACTTTTGCACGATATTCAAATTTTTCGAGTTTCACCTGTATATTATGTCACGTTACAATCAAAATGCCAATTGTTTTGGATGTACTGTCCCTTTTCAAAGCTGTTTCCTGATAATCTGCTAAATAGTGAAATAAGACTGCACAGAAGAAAAATCCACAACAATAAATTACTAAATATAAAATGGATCGTTAATTATATACAAACTTATTCACAGTAAAACAATCTGTGTGTGTTTGCATGTTGTTTTCAACCTGTTTCTGCTGACTGTCCTTCTGGGTCTTGGCTTCTTGGCCCCGCCTCCTGCTCCACTCCCGCAAGTACTCTTGAGCCTCATTGGTCAGAGTGCAGGTGGGCGTGGTCCCAGGCTTGTTCTGGATCAGGCATAGGCTGGCATACACGCTCGTCAAATAGTATCCACCTACAAACAAACAACCATGAAAACTCCTCAGTTTGGGGACATACAAACAGCCTGTACATAAGTCTCTCTGATACTGTATGAGTTATGACTTGTATGTACATAAGTTAACTCATTTATACAAAATCTGCAAAAAGACAATGTACTTATATTACTCATCCCATAAACCATTAAGAATGATGCTATACATATTATACATATATTTAAAACATCCAAAACACTTGACTTTTTATTATAATGTCTGTATGTAAATAGATTTAGAGTGTAGGTAGATCAACTCGATTACATAATTCATAAAACTTCATGCGAATGTGTTTTTGCTGCTGGGTTTCCATGGTAACAGCAACTTCTGATTGCTGTTGCTCTGTTCAGGTACTGTAGTTCTTCACTGGGAATTTGGCTGTTGAAGCTAATGAAGATAAATGATAAATGGAGTGGAAATTACATTGACTTGTGGCTCAGAGCTCATGGTAGACCGTCTCGCAAGATTTGTATATTATTGCTACAAATCAAGATTTACATTTTTTGGCTAAAAGGTTTATTTTTCAATTAAACCATTTTTAATTTACAAATGAATCAAATATTTACCATTTATAATAGCATATTAATTTTCCTCCCAGTCTTGTCTGCGATACTCATATCTGTGAAGGATACATGTGATACCTGTTATCTGACCAGTTATCTAACACAGTAGCATAAAATGTGCCACCTAGTTTTTGACAACCTTCACGTTAAAAGTAACTAGAGTTTTAAAAGAGGCCATTATATGCCCTTTTACAAAGACTTGATGTTGTTTTTGGACTCTACCAGAAGAGGTTTTCATGCTTGATGTCATGATTCTGCCATCATGTCCTTGATTTTTCCTAGTCTTGTGGCAGGATCATGACAGACCAATGTTTTGTGTACAAGTGCATGGTCTGTTGTTTTGGGCCATGTGCTTGTGTTGTCTCGTTACGTTACCCCGCCCCCTTGTTATCCTCGTCTTGTCATTATTGTCTAGTCAGTTTCACCTGCCCTAGTCGTTAGTGTTCCCTACTTATCCCCTTGTGTTTGCTGTCCTGTGTCGGTTCATTGCTAAATCATACCTGTGAGTACCTTGTGGAAATTCTTGTCATAGTGAGCATTTATTAGAATTATTGTTTGTTTGTGAAGTCATAGTTTAGTCTTGTCAGCCTAAGAGTCCTTGTCCTGTTCGTGTTTCGCCCCCTCGTGGGTTTTGTTTTCCTGTTTTTGTACCAATAAACCTTGTGTTCATTGAACACTGTCTGCATTTGGGTTCATCTCCTTGCATCATAACACTTGAATGTTCAAAAAACACTCTATATCTGAGATTGTTGCAGCTCCTCTGTTCCCAGTCTGTCAGTAACGCTCTGTTTAGTTCCTGTCTCTATGAAGCCCCTCCTACTGAAAAGCACACTGTTCTCTGATTGGTCGGCTGGACCAGTGTGTTGTGATTGGTCAAGTGCGTTGAGAGTGTTTGGGAAATGCCCCACCTCTTACCGCAAGTTTCAACACACTACTAACTCAACCAGGCCCCGCCCCTTTATTATGTGTATGAATTATTTAAATGATGAATATTGTCACATGTTCGTTTCCGGAAGAAAACTCAAGACTACAATGGAGGCGTTTCAGGGAGTTAAAACAGTGACACTGATTTAGAGGATAACTCCCGCTGGAGGGACTTTGTCCTTTGTAACTTTTTCATGCTCAAACAGCAACATAACACACTAAAGAAAAATGAACATGTAAAAAAGCATAATAGGTCGTCTTTAAACAGAGTCTGTGTGTTTTTGTTGTTGAGGTGAATTGTCCTTTACCCTCTCCTGTCAGCCATGCTGGCTCGAGCAGCTCCATCATGTACTCCGTCTCCAGCAGCAGTTGTGGCACATTACATTGAACAAGCACGTAGGACAGTGCCGGTAGGAAATCCTCAGACCCCACTTCCTGATCTGCGGAGGAGATGAGGAAAAGTCTTAACTTTAACGTCTTAAAGTTGCTCTATACCTAATGACAAACCAGTTTCTAAAGCTTTTCTCACCCGCTTGCGTCTCCATAGCCTTGTACACACTCTTGCACACCTGCAGCAAAAGCAACACCTTGTCAATGGGCGAATGGCTGCGCTGCATCAGCGTGAGCTTTGCCTTCGCTCGGTCTATACCACGAACGTCCAGGACTCCCACTCGCACAGCCAGGCGCTCCAGCGCCCCCTCCTGGTAGGCCAGCAAGCTGTCCGTGATCCTCCGTAAAGAGCCGTCCTGAGTGTGGAGCGATACGAGCGTCTGGTGCAGCTGAACCTTCAACGGCTTCAACACGCAGCCAAACAGAGCCTTTTCCAGGGCTAGATCTGTGGGTCACATGACAGGGAAGGAAAGTGCACTTTAAAATCAGAATGGTTATTTCAGGCTCTTTCTGGTGTCCTTGTGCAATTTACAGTGTTTACTGGCTTTATATGGCCTTGACCGCCCTGGAATTGAAATATGGGTTTGTAATGTAACTTTTTATAGCCAAGGTTAGTGATTTTAAATGTGTCTGTGGAAGTGAATATACAGCGACTGAGCAGCTTGGCGAAAACAAACAAGCTCTGTTCAATGGCAAAATTAATGTTTGTACAGTAGAAGAAAGAGCCAGACACATTATAGCAAAACAGGAAAATCTGTGCATTGTGAAAAATCACCTCCCCATCCCTCCTTCTATCTCTTCTCTCTCTCTCCACACGCTTCCTAAAGTATGCGTGGGAATGCACAATGTGCTAATGATAAATGCAAAGTGGAAAATGCGAATGCCTCCACCAACATCTGAAACAGCATCCATCCCCAGGGATGTGGCCGGATTTCTTGCTTTGATTTGGGGGAGATTTCTCATAATCAGCTCATAATCCTAGCTATGCAGGGTTATGAAAGATTGGATGTGTTTATTTGAGTGACGTGATTGTTCTGCAGTATAAAAATAGATCTATGGTAACTTAAACTTGTGTATTAAGTTAACCAACTCCATACTGTATGTGCTGCATACACGTGAACATTTTTTAAGGAACATATTTGATAGACTTTACAGCATCAGAGAAAGGGAGTTATACTTTTACAGCAGAACTGCATTACATCTGTGTTAATAAACGCTGTTTGTACTGTGCAATTCAAACATAAACACTATTTTCCAGAAATTCAATATATCAAAGGATTCTAGGAAACCAATCACATCTTTTATCCACTCCAAAGGTTTAAGAGTTTTTAAAACCAACTGATTGGATTCAGTGATGCAATCCATAGCGTTGAGTCATTTCCTTCCTGTAAACTCCTTTGTAGTGTTTGCCAAGTCAAGGATCACAATTAATATTGCTCAAACTTAGGATTTAAACTAACTCCTAAAGTATCCTTTTGTATTAAACTCTTGTGTAACTTTACAGCACTGTTTGTACTGGAAACAAGACCCGAATTATGTTTTGCAAAATCAGACTTCCTACATTTATTAAAAGAAGGACCCGAGTCAAATGAAAAGACTTGGCTATCTTAGGCCGCCTTAAACACTTTTAATCCAATTTTTTTGACATCACGCTTACATCTTTTAAAAGTGACCCATCTGATATCTGACTTACTGACCCGGAAAAGGACGAAAAGGAAGTAAAAACGGCACGATTTACAATGGATGCAGACAAAATAATACAAACTTTTGCTTTCCGCACCATCTTTCATTTTCACATAGTTTTGGAGCAAATATTCTAGGCTACGTGATACAATTTTCAAAAGTCTTGTGAAGAAATAATAAGTATGGGTTTCATGACCATATTTCAGTGACATTTTGTTTTTGTTTTTTCACAAACCACGCATAAACGTCATTCTCTTAAAAAGGCAAACTTTTACATACCTGCTGCTGACATTATTGTAGCAGAGTTTGTGCTGAATACAGTGTAATCAGACTTTAGCCATGAAAATGACACAAGTATCAGAAATAAGCACAAATGTCAGAGCCCAGAGGGTTAAAGGTCAGCAAAACATTGGGTGGAGTCTTTATCCTACATTGTGTCAATGAAAAGATTCATGTAATCATGGTTGGTGTCATCCTGAGTTGACGTCATTCGCCACCATCGCTTTCTCAATGACGTACGACTCGCATTTACAGGGAAACATCCGATCTGTCTGCTTATATGGCAGATGCATGTATCTGATTCATATCAGATTTATTTCCACATATGAATGAGGCCTGAAACTGAACAGAGAATGTCAGAATCCATGTGCTTTTTTCCCGCTTACACGTTTGTGGGTTATATCGGATCTGTGTCAAATGGGAGGCAAAAAAATCGATGTAAATGCGGCCATAGAGACTTAGAGCAATCATCTACATACCACCCAGGGCATCCTAGCAATGTTCTGCCAACCAATAACAAAACCTTAGCATTGTGGTGCCAACTTGTGTAATTATCAGTAACATTTTCTTCAACAAAAATAAAAAAGGGCTATTTTCATTATTATTCACTTCTATAATACTGATTTAAAGTGGGGGTGTTGTGGCCTAGTGGCTGCTGTGCTGGAGACCAAAATATTGATTCTTAAACTGCATGCAAGATATACACTTTATAAGATGTTCATACACTCCCTGTAAACTGAACCTATAGCCTTGGCGTTGCTAGTGTCTGCTCTACTGTTTGAGCTAAAGGGACTACTGTATCAGCAATGTGTCACTGTTGGAGTGATGCCTTCTTACCTTTCTCGTTCTCTGGCACCAGTGTCTCAATTGGAGGTTCTATTTCTCCTGCTTCAAGAAGGAGATTTTTGGCTTGGGACAGAAATATCCTCACGCCCTGAAGCAGCTCCACAGCAGAACTATACGCAGAGGCCTCCATCTCCTGCCTCTGTTTTTCTAAGAAGTCCTGCACCAATGACCCAAACGTGGAGCGTTTCTCATGGGAGAGTTCGTCAACCAATCGGGAAACTCGGCGCTCAGGAGCAAACACGCATACAAAGGCGGCGGTCATGCGGCGTAGAGTCGAGGTCGGGTTCGCTGAGGGGAAACGGATCCCACTTGCTGCGGGCGGCCATTGATGGGCGAAGTCCTGGGCTTCCTCCTCCTCCAGGCTGCTGAATGAACTATTGCTGTCCAGTTCAGCAAGGGAAGGAGCTCGGGTTCTTTCCAAAGCGAGACACACCTCGCCATCTTCAGTGTCTTTGTTGAGTTCAGCGTTGTCTCTTTGGGGTAAGGAGTTACTCTAGAGAACCACATGATGTGGAAGGGGGTAAGGTAAAAAAAAAAGAAAAGAAATGCTAATTTTAGAACATAGCACTACTGAAATATTTTCAAACAGGCATCACGATCACGACCTTCCAGAACCACAGTGCAGCGTAGGCACAGTATGTGGAATATCATTATATTGGTTGTAGGAGGCAGTTAACTAGTAAAGGTTATATTTGTGCTGACCTCTCTCCACCCGCACTAACTTCAGCACTGTTGCGTGGAGATCATGATTTAGCCAAGTAGGATGTGCTCCTGTTCTATTTTTTCTTGGCCCTGAAATGTTATTGTACATCGAAGACACTTCCCATATTTAATTAGGTCTAGAGATAAATTCTGCAAGAATTAAGCCCTCCAGGAGCAGGATTGGACACCTCTGGCATAACCCCTTAAAATCTAATTGGATGATTGGTCCAGGATGAACAAGAACACTGATCCAGAAATGTGTCCAACTATGGTGACTATGATTTAGCCAATTCAATGTGCCAACTTTTCTGTCAAGCAAACATGGTCTTAACCCTAAGATCAACCCCAACTTTAACCATTAACAAGACCTAAAGTCAGAGGGAAATCTTAAATTGATTATGTTGTTTAGAGATCTCAATCCTGCTTCTGGAGGTCCACCTTCTAGCAGAGTTTAGCTCTAAACCTAATTAGACACACCTAAACAAGCTAATTTAGACCCCGTTTACACGTACATGGTTATTTAGAAGAGACATTTCGCTTCATTTGTGCCCTTTGTTTACACGCAAACGGAGAATTCGCCTCTGAAACCGATTCTTTGAGTTTCATGCATTCAGAGGAGCAGTCGCATTTATGTTGGTGCAAACCGTTTTCGTCTGTTTGCATTTGCAAATACAGCTGCTCTATTATGTCGAGGAGCTGTTGTTGCTATTTTCAGGATTCTGATTGGCTATCCTGGGCTTGAGCTTCTCGTTACACTGCCACCTACAGGTTTGGCATGCTCTTGACGTGATATATACACGTGTTCGTGTAAACAAACACTTTTCTGAAAACTGACAGATGTGCACAATGATATTTTTAAAACCGGAGAGGGTAAAATGTCTGTTTATGAAAATAGCCGGCCTACGTGTAAACGTAGCCTCAGAGCACAACTTCCAGGCAGGTTTATGCGAGCTAAATTCCCTTCCAGGAGCAGGATTGGACACGCCTCTCCTAATCTCCACCTTGAGTTAAAAGGGACTAGCAAGTATTGGTTCAGAAGTATGCCCTACTTGAAATAAACTCAGTCATCCAAGAGTCCACATACTTACAGGTGGTATCTGTCCCAACATCTGTTCGTCCTCCTCTACTGAATTGGGAGTGAGTGCCGGAGTCCTCCTGAGCACGCTCAGTCCTCCTGTCCGTCTCGGGCCGGCCTGGTTGCCAACTTGTCCGTGTGTCTCACCCTGGGTTAGATCAGATTCTCCACCTGACAGGCTGAGAGAGGTTTCATTGGACACACGGACCCTGAGGCTGCGTTTGAAGCGGTGGCGTTTGTGTGAGGCGGTTCTGCTGGGTTGGGGAGGCTGAAGGAACAGGGGATTGACAAAACATGGGCTGATCAATCTGGATGTCCGGTGGGGCGCTGAGGGCGGAGGGGGACCGTTAGGAAGGCCAGGGGACGTCTGAGAGCTCCAGAACTCTGAAAGAGCCAAGGAAGGTTGAAAAGAGTGAAAATTAAATGGAAAAAAACAATTGCACATGAATCTTTTAGAGCTAAGTATTTTAGAGTAGTCACAGCTTTTAGACCTATTGAAATTAAACCTTTTAATGTAACATGAAAACAAAATTTCACAACTTTTGCAACTTCCTGAAACAACCTCTATTTGGTGAAACTTGGGCTGGCTAGTTATGGTTTGATAAGGATGCTATTTTTAGCATGCTAGATGATTTTGCTTAGCCAGCTGGTATATGCTAGTTGGAATTTAACTAACTTATTGAGTAAGATTTTGGGAAAGTCTGTGACTCTTGTTTCCAGCACCAATAAATGTGAGGCTGACGTTTGTTTCAACTCTTTGTCCTCCATTGACGGATTTTTCCGTCATTTATGAGACAACGCTTCAACGCTTTCCATTGACGAACTTTTCCGGCTTTCCGTGTTTTATTTGTTATATGTAGGGGGGCATATTGATTACGCATCCTCTGAATGAATACAAAATCTCCAGATCAAAACACAGACAAAAAAGGAGCAGAAACTAGCGATAAAAGCATTGCTTATAAATGCAAGTTTTAGTCGTTGGGGAAAAAAAACAATGAGTTTCTCAGCTTTTTGTTCAAAATGTTGCTTTTTTTATGAAACACACATTCAAGTGTTGATAAAAAAAGAAAGCATGAAGCTAAAATAAAACCTTTTTTTCTCTGTTCTTTCTTTTGATATATTGCATGTTCAGAATCTAGGGACCATGACATTGTTGTGAAAATTATCAAAACGCTGGTGGTGACTGGCAGATGTTTGTGGAGAAAAATGGTTAAACAATATTAAACAATAGAGTTTTAGCAGCACATTTCAGTGCTAACTGATTTTGAGATCCAGTCACAAGGATATGCTAACTTTGTAAATGGGCTGTTATTGAAGGAAAGGACAATTAAATACTAAACTGGGAAAAAACACAAACCTGCAGGTTGGTGTAAGCATTGAAAAGCGCTGCAGCTGAATATAAGAGGATGTTAAGGATACTAAGTGGGTGTTTACATATAACCGTTAAAGGTACAGCAGCAAAAAGGCTAGTTTAGTTAGAAAAGGTCAGTAAGGGGGTGGAAATGGTCGTGAAAAAGCAAGTATTCTTACCTAAGCCCAGATGCGAAATGCTTTCCAGCTGGGTGTGTGTTGTGGCCTGTATAATTGCTTCTGGGAGCTCCAGTGGGAAAGGTAATACATCTCTGTTGAACACATACACAATTAGCATAAATTACATAATACATTATAGATAAAACACTTGTTTCATGCACATGAATTCAATAATGTTTGTTGATTCAATGTACCTGCTAATGGTGTAAAACGCCACTAGTCTGCAGAGATCAGGGAAGCTCAGGGCAGAACTTTCTAGAGAAAACGCTTAATGGTGACAAAGGAGATGTAAGAATTTAAGATATAAAAATGTTACCAGACACAAAACCAGGTTTACCACCCTTGACTGTTGATTAATCATGAAATTGTGCGAGCTGGTCTCATTTAGGAGTACGCCAGTTGGACATTTTTTTGTTCTAGTAATGTTTTCAGTGGCAGGTTTTATTTTTGTTCCCAGAACGTTTTCCTAAAAGGTAGGATAACATTATGTAAAGAAATGTTTAGTGATCACATTGTTAGAACGTTATCCTAACATTATTATAAAGTTTTTAACGGGAAGTTTTCCAGCAGGCATTGGACATGGACAACTCCACAAACAGCATTACCAGCTTCACTTATTACGAACAAGTTTGACTTTATTTCTGTCATACGTCTACAGAAGTTCTTATTGAGAATTTTAGTTTTATCTGGACAATAACTTTATTCTACTATAGAAACAATCTATATTGGTAAAAGCGCTATATAAATGAAGGTGACTTGACTTGACTATTGAAAATAATAGTTTTGTTTGCTTGCTTTATTCTGGCTGCTGTAACTGAGTGTTTATGACACATTCGTTATAGTGAAAAAGACAAGAGAAAACGTGATCAGGTGGTTTGGCTAGTTATTGATGATGACAATCATCATCTAGTGGTCCGATTCACTGTAGCATGAAGCATGACAACGTTGATGAGATTCATACACTGATTTTTGATCTCTAAGTGAGTTTAACAGGAGTTCAAACATTGGTGAATCTCATGCTGTAGAATCACAGGGCTACAATAATCAAACATATAAAATTAACAACACATACAGAACGTCTTATTGAGAATTAATATATGAGCAAAGTTTAGACACTGGATGACATCACTGAATCAGAACTACTAGATGATAATTACATCACCTGATCACGTTTTCTCTTGTCTTTTTCACCATAATGACTGTGTTTTATAAACGCACAGTTACAGCACCCAGAGAAAAACTCACATTTTAAAGTCAAGACGCCAACTAAAGCAAACACTGATCACCATAATGGTGACTTCAAATGAAACATTTTCAATAAATCATCAACATCTAAACCTCTTCTACCTCTCAATAAGAACATTTGTAGACGCCTGACAGAAATAAAGTCAAACTGGTTAGTAATAAGTGAAGCTGGTAATGCTGTTTATGGAGTTGTCCATGTCCAGTGCCTGCTGGGAAATTTCCACCTTAAACCTTTATAAGAATTTAGGGGATAATGTTCAATCACTAAACATTTTTAGAATGATTTTAGAGAATGTTATCCTACCTTTTAGGAAAATGTTCTGGGAATAAAAATAAAACTTTATTTATTTACTGAAAACATTACTAGAACAAAAACAATTTAGCTGGTAGGCTACCAAATAAAATGCATGTCAAATTTGCTATAATACCGGTGACTTAAAGTATGAAGAACCAAAAATAGACTAACTAATATCTTATATTGCAATGTAAAAATACCAGTTGTTAAGGATTTGCATTAATCTATAGCAACTATAATTGGCTTACTAAAACAATATGACAACAAACATACGTTGTTGGGACCCAAGGTTAATGTGTTAGACTTAAGGGATAAAAAATAGCATTAGCGTAAGTGTGTGTATGTGTAAACTCACTGGAGTCTTCCTCACGGATGGGATACTGACACACACCTCCCTCCTGCACTCGCACACACAGAACCTTCCTGTGGGAGGCGCTACACTTACACACCAGAAATGTCTATGGACAAAGATGGAAAATACAGAGTTCATTAACCCCTTTATTAGATAGATATAATATATAATGAAATTGTTTAATATTATACACATGTCCAATTATTATGTACAACAATAAAGTTGAATATGTATAATACAATGAAACCATTATTGAGAAGTCAGAATCAAGTACACTGTATTGTGGCTAGGGGTGATTGCAAAATAAAAATAAAAAGTTGTTCAAAAGTGCTTCTTTTAAGAAAATTTATAAAAAGAAAAAATGTATTCAATAAAGTAAAAACCATATGAATGTAATGCAACAGACTGCCTCTGTGTTTATTTGAAGTGTAATTGGCTGATTAGCTGTAAATTACATCAGTCTTACTGGCTATTGTTATGCAGGCAAAGTCATACAGAGATACATCACTGCATGATAACTGTAATTACGACTTATATTGTGAGCAATAGTGAAAAACATGATGATTTGATTTCAATCTCTCACCCCGACAATCTCTCGCTGCAGGATTTGGTGGGCGGAGTCAGGGTTGATTGACAGCTGCAACCATATGGAGTGTGTGAGGAGAAGACGATCCAAAACACTTAAACTCCTCTGGAGAGACGCGTCCATCTACAACACAGAGGACAGGGGTCAGCAAACACAAAACCTGGCCAACAAGGAATCTGAGCTCACAGAAAGTCTATGCTTATTATTGGTAAGAGTTTACAGTACGGTCCCATTTGTTAACATTAGCGAGTGACTCACAAACCTGCCTCCTGCTCACTCAATCGCTTCATTTGCTCCGGATGAATATTGTTGGTTACGGGGCTTGAATTTCAGCGTGGGATTCTGCACATTGCGCATAATTGTACTCATTCCTGCAGATTTTTTGCTTAATCACCCAAAGTACGCTCACATAAAGCCGCCTCTCAGTACTAAACTGAAGTCTTTTTAGCTGCTTATTGCTCTCAAACAGTCAAATACACACAAATAAATGTCAAAATGCCGATCTTGGCGAGTATTCACGTAAACACAGTTATGTTTTAAGTGAATGTAAACAGAAAACGCAGTATAACAGTGTAACAGGCACGTGTAACAGTATATTGAGCCGGTGCATTAGCTCTTGAAGTGACACAAGCCTAATATACCGGCTGACAAATTATGAGATAATATTAAAAATATCTATATGGCAGTTTTTCCCCATGGTATCGATGTCAAAATTGTGGCTTTGGAAAACCACTAGCCACAGTGTCTGGTGAGCAAAAAAGTTAACGTCAAGCCCTGAGTGCATCTCTCATTTTATTCTAAACTGTTCCCAGTATATTATATTTATTAAATACTTGTGATACTGCTTTCAGTTACCTCCAGTTCTCTCCACTCAGTTGAACATGTGCCCCCCCTGCAGATTTTGTCTGGGCCTACATGAAACACGCAGACAATGAACCGTGCAGCAGTCACTGCTTCAAACGCTCGCTCGCTCTCGAACTCGCTGCGATGACACTGTGTGGGCAGCCCGAGAGGATGCTTATGCATAACAGCAGATGGTTGTCATGGCAACAGATGCCTACACGTCCTACCAGGCAGTCCCACTCATCCACGGACACCTACTCACCCGAAACACGCACACACACAAGGCAGACTGCGCTTAAAAAGGCGAGGAACTGTTGGCAAAGTAGAGAGGATGTTTTTTTAATTCCTGTTTCTCCTGCCCTTTCTCTCTCTAGCGGTGTCAGAGAGCTCTCTGGCTCAATCAGAGCTCTTAGCGATATTTTTGTCTAGTTTTTGAAGCCCACATCCCCTCCTCACACCGTACTCATCGTCAGACAGGTAGATTCAGCTGCGGTCTGTGTTTTATACGCGTCACTGTGAAGAAAGGCCATTGATGACATGAAAGTAACTGTGCGGCAGCTGAAACTGTACTAGTACTGATTGAGTGCTAGTTTAAGAGATGGACTTAGACCCTTTTGTCACAAGCACAATCTACACTCACTGGTTTTGTAGATAAGCAGCTTCCAAAAAACATAAATGTGCATGTAATTGCATTAATGTGTCGAGTGTCTCTACAGAGAAAGTACCGAGAGGTTTGCCAAGCACACACACACACAGACACAAACACACACAAACACTCACACATGTATAGACGCACACACACAACACAAAAACTCACACATAGACACACACACATACACGCACACACACACACACAAACACTCACACTTATATAGACACACACACAGAGTTTGTTAGTTTTCATTTACATCAATAGATTACTTGTGTTGGCCATGCATGTTTGCTTTATTGGTCATTCCCAGAAGACTTAATGGCAGGAATTAATTAGCACATCAAATTATCATTTCTGGGTGAATCACTATGTGTGCCTTGTAAATAGTACAATAATAAATGAACAGAACTTAACTCTATTAAAGTAAAAATGTTTTGTGGTTAAATGTCCTGGCAGGAACATCTGATGGCCGAGAAAAAGACAAAAAAAAAATATTCTTGTTCTTTGTGCTAAGAAAAATATTTTCCCCCTATAATACAGTATATTTATCACCCATAGAAATACAGACTTAAATAACTTGAATTTAGAACTTATAATACATAGATAATACTTGTACATAGAACTTGATAATAATGAATGTAGCGAGGCGGAAGCCGAGGCAGAATCCATATGCAGTCGTTTATTAAAATCCACAGCAAACAAATCAAGATCGGCAGGCAGATAGCATAAACCTTAAGGCAGGCAGAGGTAAGACACAATGAGGCAGTCCAATCCAAACAACAAGGCAAAAGGGATAATCCAAGAGGCAAAAACAAAGCTGGCAAATGGTCATACACGAGATAAACAAGACAATGAACGCTCAGTAAGGCAGGTAGACTGGCAATACTTCGCGATGGCCTGTTAGCCAGGCCATGCTTAAATGTCTCACAAACAGGAAGTAACCAGAGAAGCAGAGGGAGTGGCACACAGTCAGTACTCGGGAGAGGGCTCCCTCTGCTGGCGTGACGTTACAGAATCCCCCACCCTAGAAGCGACTCCTGGCGCTCGACGAGGACGTCCCCGTGGTCGTGGTGCTGGACGATCGGGTCTGGCTCGATGAAGGTCTCTGATAAGTGATGGAGCCAAGATGTCATGGACGACTACCCAAGATCTCTCTTCAGGTCCGTACCCCTCCCAGTCCACCAAATATTGGAGTTGACCCCCTCTCCTTCTTGAGTCTAACAATTCCTTAACCGCATAAGCAGGGGATCCATCAATGTCCAGCGGTGGAGGTGGCTCCTGGTTCTCAATATTGGGGTCAGCACCCGGGTGGACCGGTTTGAGGAGGGATACATGGAAGGAGGGAGAGACACGATAATTGGCTGGAAGCTCCAACTGATTTGTGACCTCATTTATCTGTCTTATTTTAAATGGGCCTACATACCTTGGGCTTAGTTTCTTGCTTGGTAGCCGCAACTTGAGGTCCCGTGTGGAGAGCCAGACCCTTTGTCCAGGTTGGTAGGGAGGATGTGGACGACGTCGTCTATTGGCCTGGATTTCCTGGTTCCTGACAGCCCTTTGCAGACGTACATGAGCAGTGTTCCACACCCTCTCGCTACGATGAATCCAGTCATCGACTACAGGTACCATTGATGGTTCTCCTGACCACGGGAACATAGGGGGTTGGTATCCAAGCACGCATTGAAATGGGGTGATACCAGTGGATGAATGTCTTAAAGAGTTCTGTGCATACTCTGCCCATGGTGGAAACTCTGCCCAGCGATGTGGTTCATGACCACAGTACGACCGTAGATATCTGCCAATCTCTTGATTCAATCTTTCCACTTGACCGTTGGACTGAGGACGATATCCTGAGGTTAAGCTGACATTGATGTCCAGCTGTCTGCAGAAGGCCCTCCATACTTGAGGTGAATTGTGTTCCTCTATCTGAAACAATATCTTCGGGTATGCCATAAACTCTGAAAACATGTTGAAACAGTGCTTGAGCAGTTTCCATGGCAGTGGGGAGGCCCTTCATAGGTATTAGACGGCAGGATTTTGAGAAGCGGTCAATGATAACTAGGACTGTTGTGAATTCAGTTGATGGAGGTAGATCGGCGACAAAGTCAATTGAAAGGTGTGACCAAGGTCGTTGGGGAATGGGCAAAGGTTGTAACAAACCAGAGGGTAATTGTTTGGGTGTGATCATGTCGTCTTGATAGGGCATCAGCCTTGCTATTTTTACTTCCTGGTCTGTAAGTTACAGTGAATTGGAATCTTGTGAAAAAAAGTGACCAGCGTGCTTGTCGAGGATTTAGTCTCTTGGCACTCTTGACGTACTCAAGATTCTTATGGTCCGTTATAACCTGGAATGGGTGAGTGGAACCCTCCAGCCAGTGTCTCCATTCTTCTATTGCTGCTTTCATAGATAGAAGTTCCTTGTTGCCGACATCATAGTTGCGTTCTGTGTCGGTGAGTTTTCTTGAAAAATATGCACAAGGATAGAGCTTGCCTGGCTGTCCATGGCATTGAGAGAGCACTGCACCAATTCCATTGTCTGAAGTGTCAACTTCTACTACAAACGGCAGATTGGGATCTGGATGTTTGAGGATGGGTGCTGTCGTGAAACTGTCCTTGAGTTTAGCGAAGGCTTGTGTGGCATTTTCAGTCCATTTCAACTTTGAAGGTTTACCTTTCAGCAGAGATGTCAGTGGAGCAGCTGTAATGCTATAATTACGGATAAAGCGTCGGTAGAAGTTGGCAAATCCTAAAAAGCGCTGAAGTTCCTTGACTGTGGTTGGTTGGGGCCATTCAGTGACTGCTGAAATCTTCGAATTGTCCATTTCTACACCTTGATGGCTGATGTTATATCCCAGGAATGAGGTTCGCTTGACATGGAATTCACACTTCTCAGCTTTTACATAAAGTTGATTCTCAAGTAGTCTGGATAGCACAGTCTTGACATGATCCATATGTTCACTTTCAGACTTGGAGTAAATGAGAATATCATCAATGTATGCAACCACGTACTTGTTCAAGATGTCTCTGAAGATCTCATTGATGAAAGACTGAAAGACTCCCGGTGCATTGGCTAGCCAATATGGCATGACCTTGTATTCATAGTGCCCCCTAGTGGTCAGAAATGCTGTTTTCCACTCATCTCCTTCTCTGATTCTGATGAGGTTGTAGGCACTCCTGAGGTCTAACTTGGTGTAAATTGTTGCCTCTCGGAGTTGTTCTAGGGCAGACGGTACTAATGGTAAAGGATAACTCAACTTAACGGTGACATTGTTCAAACCTCGGTAGTCAATGCAAGGCCGAAGTCCTCCACCCTTCTTTTCCACAAAGAAGAAGCCTGCAGCTGCTGGAGAAGTAGATGGGCGAATGAAACCAGAACTGAGAGCTTCTTCAATGTATTCCTCCATGGCCTGAGTTTCTGGGTGTGATAAGGGATAGACCTTACTTTTGGGAGGCATTGCATTGGGCAGGAAGTCAATGGCACAATCCCAGGAACGATGAGGTGGAAGGGTCGCTTTAGTCTTGCTGAAGACTTCTTGACATTCTTGGGAACATGATGGAGTGGTGACTGATTTAGAATCAGGACTTTCAATACTTGTGGTTAAACACGGCTTGGTAACTATGGTACTTAGTGTGTATTGCACAACTGTGACCATTGCGTAACCTCACCATGACGCCAAGAGATGACTGGGTCATGAACTGATAGCCACGGGTATCCTAGGACGATTTCATGGCGTGGGGAATCAATCACATAGAATGAGATGGTTTCCATATGAAATTGTCCTACTTGAAGTTGCATGAGTAGAGTTTGTTGGCTGATGCCATCTCCAATGGGCTTGTTGTCAACAGCGTTAACTTTGAGTGGTGGGTCACAAGGTTGTGTGGGGATGTTGAATTTCGTGATGACGTCTTGATGAATTAAATTCAACGCAGATCCGGAGTCAATCAACGCTGTAGAATCAATAGAGTCATTTTCAGTAGTAATCTTGACACTGATAGTGGGGAATTTTGTGGAAAGAAGAGGAAAATTGTCAACACTCACCCGGCTAGTCATTTTGGTAGTCTTCCTGGCTTTTAGTGGACATATGGCATTAACATGGCCTGGTTCTCCACAGTAAAAACACAAATTGTGTATCAGCCGTCGTGATTTCTCCTCCATAGAGAGTTTGGTAACTCCTAGCTGCATTGGTTCAGGGCTGGATTGAGCAGTAGTCAGGAATGGATTGGATATTTGGGAAGTTTGATTTGTCGGGGTGAAACTCTGTGATGGTGACTTGGTTTTAGCAGGGCTATTGCGCATGAGGTTATCAATCTTGATAGCGAGCGTCACATACTCTGAGAATGATCGGTTTTCTCTCTTGCAAGCGAGTTCTGCCTTTAACTCAACATTCAAACTTCGTTGAAACATGGCCTTGAGTGCAACATCATTCCAACCACTCTGAGCAGCGATAGTTCTGAATTCTATGGCGTAATCAGCAGCTGATCGACGGCCTTGACTCAATTGCACGAGTTGTTGAAACATCCATGCCTCCTGCTGGATATTCAAACACATCTCTGATTTGTTGAATGAAGTATGCATATGATCTTTGAATCGAACTATCCGTCTCCCAGACCGCTGCAGCCCAATCAATTGCTTTACCAATTAACAGAGACATTAGAAAAGCACATTTCTTTTCATCAGATTCAAAATCATCCTTTTGGTGTTTGAAAAAGATTTCTACTTGCCGGAGAAAACCCTTGCATTGCTCTGCTGAACCATCAAATTTATTGGGTAACGCAAAGCTTACCTTCTTAGGCATAGGAGGTGGTAACGAATGAAGATACTGCGTGAGGTATTCGTTAGTTGCCTGTAGTTTGCCCAGCTGTTCTTGGTATCCCTTGAGGATGTCACTTTGGTAAGCAAACGCTGCCTGTAGATTAGCAACTTCTGCTGGAGTCATCGGAGGCGAAGTATTATGTAGCGAGGCGGAAGCCGAGGCAGAATCCATATGCAGTCGTTTATTAAAATCCACAGCAAACAAATCAAGATCGGCAGGCAGATAGCATAAACTTTAAGGCAGGCAGAGGTAAGACACAATGAGGCAGTCCAATCCAAACAACAAGGCAAAAGGGATAATCAAAGAGGCAAAAACAAAACAAAGCTGGCAATGGTCATACACGAGATAAACAAGAGGTCGGTAAGGCAGGTAGACTGGCAATACTTCGCGATGGCCAGTTAGCCAGGCCATGCTTAAATGTCTCACAAACAGGAAGTAACCAGAGAAGCAGAGGGAGTGGCACACAGTCAGTACTCGGGAGAGGGCTCCCTCTGCTGGCGTGACGTTACACATAAATGTTTTTTGAGCAGAAAATCATCATATAAGAGTGATTTCTGAAGGATCATGTGACACTGAAGACTGGAGTAATGATGCTGAAAATACAGCTTTGATCACAGGAATAAATTACATTTTACTATATTCAAATAGAAAACAGCTGATTTAAATTGTAATAATATTTCAAAATTTTACCGTTTTATTGATCAGATAAATGCAGCCTTGGTGAGCATAAAAGACTTCTTTCAAAAACATACACTGAGTCATAAACCTTGACATTTCCATCCTGCTATGCTGCTTTTTTCCCCCCTCAAAAAAAGTTGAGATGCAATAAAAAACATTCTTGACCTTCAGAATTGACTGTGAGGAAATCAGTTCAATGGTTTGACTGGCATCCCAATTTATCATAGACTCCATTCAGCAGCACAATCACAGCTATTATACCTCAGTACTGCTGTGTTTATAGAGGCCTATAACACCCATCTGAGGTTTATGGAGAGGCTTTATTACATAAACATCACAACATCGGCCCGGGTGACTTTCCCACCCACAAGCGCAAGCACTAAACCACTGCAAGAGAATCTGAGAGCGAGTGCCATCAGCACACACAAACCTGACGGGTCAGAAACCTTCGAAACGCAAACCCTAACCAGAAAACATCCGAGGAGAGACAGATGATGTCCGACTGCAGCGCAGGCCTCCTTACATAACGCCCTGAACAGCCTACACACACACACACACACACACACACACACACACACACACACACACGCACGCACACGCATACGCACAAACAAACACACTCACACACTCACTCACTCACACACACACACACACACACGCACACACACACACACACACACGCACGCACGCACACACACACACGCACGCACGCACGCACGGACACACACACGCGCACACACACACACGCACGCCAAACACACGCACACACGCACACGCATACGCACAAACAAACACACTCACACACTCACTCACACACACTCACACACTCACACACTCACACACACACACACACACACGCACATACTCTCACACACAGAGACACACACACACGCACGCACGCACGGACACACACACGCGCACACACACACGCACACGCACGCCAAACACACGCACACGCACACCATCACACACACACACACACACACACACACACACACACACGCACACACGCACACGCATGCACGCAAGCACGCACACACACACACACACACACACACACATATGCACATACTCTCACACACACACACACACACTCACACACACACGCACATACTCTCACACACAGAGACACACACACACACACACTCACGCCCACACACACGCACAGAGTTATGCAATTAAGCATCATACAGGGAGAAACACAAGAAGAAAGTAAAAAGAGAAGAGGGAGTGAGTTTGATTTAAGCAGGTTTCTCCTCTGGAAGAACTTTTTTTCTCTTCACGAGACTATTTTTGAGTCTGAGTTCAGGAAGATTATAATTATGAATCAAGAAAGTCGTGTATTTTTATCAGCACATAAAAAGTGCAGTTTCAAGTTGCGATGCCTTCTGGAAACGAGTTTTTAATTGCTCTTTCAGGTTGAGACATTTTCTTTTTTAGATCTCTCTAAAGCAAATACAAGTGAGATTACTGTGAGCTTTTAACAACAAGAATATTATTAAAGAAGATCTGATTTATGATTTTTGGTGTATGATTCACTGTTTTTAAAAATAATTCTTACTCAGAAATTACTAGTAAATTTCACAAATAACTACAAAGCAATGGCAAGTAACTCACTGAATTTTTTCATTTTGCAGCAGAAAGACTGAAACAGTATTTTCCTGTAAAACATACTCCAATAAACTTTTCCAAAAAAAAAAAAAAAAAAGGTTTACATTCATCAAAGGTCAAAAAACACTTTCATTTTCTCATAATATACATTGCACACCAACACATTTTTCAATGATTCTCAAATGACTTGATGTAACAATGTAACAGTAACAATGTCGGATGAATCAGTCTCTCAAAAGCCCTCCTCTCCTAGAGCTACTGTGCTCTGATTGGTCCAGTCTGTTGTGATTGGCCTGCTCTGCTCTGATTGGCCCAGTCTGTTGTGATTGGCCTGCTCTGCTCTGATTGGCCCAGTCTGTTGTGATTGGCCTGCTCTGCTCTGATTGGTCCAGTCTGTTGTGATTGGCCTGCTCTGCTCTGATTGGCCCAGTCTGTTGTGATTGGCCTGCTCTGCTCTGATTGGCCCAGTCTGTTGTGATTGGGGTGCTCTGCTCTGATTGGCCCAGTCTGTTGTGATTGGCCTGCTCTGCTCTGATTGGCCCAGTCTGTTGTGATTGGCCTGCTCTGCTCTGATTGGTCAAGATGGCCAAGTCTGTTTTGATTGGCCTGCTCTGCTCTGATTGGTCAGATGGCCAAGTCTGTTGTGATTGGTCTACTCTGCTCTGATTGGCCCAGTCTGTTGTGATTGGCCTGCTCTGCTCTGATTGGCACAGTCTGTTGTGATTGGCCTGCTCTGCTCTGATTGGCCAGACAGCCCAGTCTGTTGTGATTGGTCTACTCTGCTCTGATTGGCCCAGTCTGTTGTGATTGGCCTGCTCTGCTCTGATTGGCACAGTCTGTTGTGATTGGCCTACTCTGCTCTGATTGGCCCAGTCTGTTGTGATTGGCCTGCTCTGCTCTGATTGGCACAGTCTGTTGTGATTGGCCTGCTCTGCTCTGATTGGCACAGTCTGTTGTGATTGGCCTGCTCTGCTCTGATTGGCACAGTCTGTTATGATTGGCCTGCTCTGCTCTGATTGGCACAGTCTGTTGTGATTGGCCTACTCTGCTCTGATTGGCCCAGTCTGTTGTGATTGGCCTGCTCTGCTCTGATTGGCACAGTCTGTTATGATTGGTCTACTCTGCTCTGATTGGCCCAGTCTGTTGTGATTGGCCTGCTCTGCTCTGATTGGCACAGTCTGTTATGATTGGCCTGCTCTGCTCTGATTGGCACAGTCTGTTGTGATTGGCCTACTCTGCTCTGATTGGCCCAGTCTGTTGTGATTGGCCTGCTCTGCTCTGATTGGCACAGTCTGTTGTGATTGGCCTGCTCTGCTCTGATTGGCACAGTCTGTTGTGATTGGCCTGCTCTGCTCTGATTGGCACAGTCTGTTGTGATTGGCCTACTCTGCTCTGATTGGCCCAGTCTGTTGTGATTGGCCTGCTCTGCTCTGATTGGCACAGTCTGTTGTGATTGGCCTACTCTGCTCTGATTGGCCCAGTCTGTTGTGATTGGCCTGCTCTGCTCTGATTGGCACAGTCTGTTGTGATTGGCCTGCTCTGCTCTGATTGGCCCAGTCTGTTATGATTGGTCTACTCTGCTCTGATTGGCCCAGTCTGTTGTGATTGGCCTGCTCTGCTCTGATTGGCCCAGTCTGTTGTGATTGGTCTACTCAGCCCTGATTGGCCCAGTCTGTTGTGATTGGCCTGCTCTGCTCTGATTGGCCCAGTCTGTTGTGATTGGTCTACTCTGCTCTGATTGGCCCAGTCTGTTGTGATTGGCCTGCTCTGCTCTGATTGGCACAGTCTGTTGTGATTGGCCTGCTCTGCTCTGATTGGCCAGACAGCCCAGTCTGTTGTGATTGGTCTACTCTGCTCTGATTGGCCCAGTCTGTTGTGATTGGCCTGCTCTGCTCTGATTGGCACAGTCTGTTGTGATTGGCCTACTCTGCTCTGATTGGCCCAGTCTGTTGTGATTGGCCTGCTCTGCTCTGATTGGCACAGTCTGTTGTGATTGGCCTGCTCTGCTCTGATTGGCACAGTCTGTTGTGATTGGCCTGCTCTGCTCTGATTGGCACAGTCTGTTATGATTGGCCTGCTCTGCTCTGATTGGCACAGTCTGTTGTGATTGGCCTACTCTGCTCTGATTGGCCCAGTCTGTTGTGATTGGCCTGCTCTGCTCTGATTGGCACAGTCTGTTATGATTGGTCTACTCTGCTCTGATTGGCCCAGTCTGTTGTGATTGGCCTGCTCTGCTCTGATTGGCACAGTCTGTTATGATTGGCCTGCTCTGCTCTGATTGGCACAGTCTGTTGTGATTGGCCTACTCTGCTCTGATTGGCCCAGTCTGTTGTGATTGGCCTGCTCTGCTCTGATTGGCACAGTCTGTTGTGATTGGCCTGCTCTGCTCTGATTGGCACAGTCTGTTGTGATTGGCCTGCTCTGCTCTGATTGGCACAGTCTGTTGTGATTGGCCTACTCTGCTCTGATTGGCCCAGTCTGTTGTGATTGGCCTGCTCTGCTCTGATTGGCACAGTCTGTTGTGATTGGCCTACTCTGCTCTGATTGGCCCAGTCTGTTGTGATTGGCCTGCTCTGCTCTGATTGGCACAGTCTGTTGTGATTGGCCTGCTCTGCTCTGATTGGCCCAGTCTGTTATGATTGGTCTACTCTGCTCTGATTGGCCCAGTCTGTTGTGATTGGCCTGCTCTGCTCTGATTGGCCCAGTCTGTTGTGATTGGTCTACTCAGCCCTGATTGGCCCAGTCTGTTGTGATTGGCCTGCTCTGCTCTGATTGGCCCAGTCTGTTGTGATTGGTCTACTCTGCTCTGATTGGTGAGACGGTCCAGTCTGTTGTGATTGGTCTACTCTGCTCTGATTGGTCAGACGGCCCAGTCTGTTGTGATTGGTCTACTCTGCTCTGATTGGTCAGACGGCCCAGTCTGTTGTGATTGGTCTACTCTGCTCTGATTGGTCAGACGGCCCAGTCTGTTATGATTGGTCTACGGCGTACAGCACTTGTCGGAAACAAAACACCTATTACTATAACTGAACTTCAGCTCTGGAATCTTCCTCAGTCCTCAGCGTTTGTACACACTGTAAAGACATTAACGATGAAGTTGATTTTACCATATCAATCCGAGCGCGAGTCCGATGATGAAACATGAACTAGTTATGACGACTTGAGCAGGACGTTTCTCAGTTTGAGGTACATTAGGAGATGTTTCAGCTGTAATTTCTCATCATCAGCATTAAAAAGAGTATGTCCATCAAAAAACGCATGTGTATGTAACCCTTATGGATTGGGCAGTTGACTGCGAATGCTATGTGGCAACAGAAGATGAATCGTCACAGAGCCTGAGTTGTGAATGAGTACACTGGAGTCATGATTTTTAGTATGAGTGTGTGTATTCAGAAAAATAAATAAAAAACAACATGAACAGAGTGCCTTCAATGACACATACAACACACAACTCTGCTTAAAGTTCAATGGCAGGTTGATGTGAAGCCAACAAATAGGGGGGGGGGGGGATAAAGAAAGGAGAAGGAAGGGGGGGGGGGGGGACCCAACCGCAATGTATACCACAGACGGGTCAGATGTCAAATAATCCAGATGAGAAAGGTTCAGTTGCGGTGGATGTGTGGTTCGCTCATCCTACCACGTATAGGTCCTGTATTCTTTTAGCTCGCCATCTCGATTGGAGTCCTTGAATTGGACGGTCGAGAATTCAAAAGTCCATTAATGCAGAATTCGGATTGATTAGTCCAGAAAAAAAACCTGACTTTTGAGATCGGAATGACTAACGCTGTGTCTCCAGGCGCAGCTCGACGTCTAAACAGAGCGGAATCAGACAGGGCTCTGGCGAGTATTCAGAGCTTGAAACAAAAGTTGTGCAACAGTTAGAGTCCTGTGATGATGCGTTTAGGACGCCGAACAGACCATGCCACAGCCACGGTGGAGACCGAGGAAGTGAACTCCGTGACGCGTAACTTTAAGGAAGTTGGGAGTTCGGGAAAGCCGCAGGAAGTGAAGTGGGCCCGCCAAAATAAAAGATTTAGTATATTTCTAATTTATTGCGGTGCACATGTGGGAACTGTATCAATAACAGTGCATATGTTAGCAGAGCACTAAAGTAAATGAATATTAGATATTAAAGATATTAATAAAAATGATGTTAATTCAGCCAGCTCACATACCTGTATTTACTTCCTGTTTTCGGTCGAAGTCCACAGTAGTCGATAATCGACAATCGACTACTGTGGACTTCGACCGAAAACAGGAAGTAAATACAGGTATGTGAGCTGGCTGGATTAACATCATTTTTATTAATATCTTTCACACCGTGGTCACTCTTAATAACACCACTCACATGGCTGTGCACTTGTAATGACAAATCAAGGATGTTAAGAGGCTAAAAGCAGGTTTAGAGCTTGCCCCATTGAAGTCAACAGGGTGCGAATTTTAAAAAGAGGATAACACGGTGTAGGCAACACCGATTTTTGTCGTTTTTGTCTGTACTGACAGCACTCCAAATGTACAAAAAAATTAGCTCAATGTTAAAATTGACCGGAGTTCTCCTTTAAAGACAACCGAGAAAGACTTAACACAAACAAAATGCCCCCGAAAACGGTAATGAGCAGCAGAAAGAAAGTTCGGAGTGAGTGAGAAACTTGTGAGGCACTGGCGAAAAGCAGAGGTTAATCTAACAGTAATGAAGAAAACAAAGAAAGCTAATCACGGGCTGAAAGCAAGATGGCCAGAGCTGGAGGAACGAGTAATGTGTTGCGTTGACATACCGGACACCTAATCAGCCTGTTTGTTCTGTGTGCTACTGTGTAGTTGAATAACTTGCCCTTCCAGATTAAATGTCTGTTCTTGGTCTTGGATTTTGTGAAATAAATTTCTAAATAAATGTGACTTACAGTCCAGGGGTGCGTTTCCCGTACAGCGCCGTAACTCGCTGCTTCACTATCACAGTACGATGCATCGTTGAAGAAATCCACCAGCGAATCACGACTGTTTCCCGAAACCATACTGTCGCAAAGTGGTCGTTTAACCGCGTTAGTTAATAATGTCACGCACGTGGTGGAGTAATAACTTATTTTAATGAAACTGAGATCGAATTAATTCTAGATGTTTTGATATAAATTACAGACATGGCATCTGAGGACTATTTCTCGTTATTTTGCTTTATTTCCAGACTCAATCACAGGCTCGTTCTTACACACTAGAGCACGTTCACACATGCACAGTCTCCAATAACGACGCTTTAAATCTCTTGACAAACTAAAAGACGTAAATTACATTTGTATGTATTCTAAATAAAAAATCCGGGTTGTTATGAATGTCAGCTTGCTTATTTTGCTCAAGATAAGGATTTATTTAGTCCACATGTCATGCAAACAAGAACCACAGCTCGAGATCTGTCGCTCCAAACACAACTTTGCGACGCTGTTTGCGAATGTTCGTTGGAACGATGGTTTCGGGAAACACGGACTCGTTAAACTGCTGATAAACTTGCGAAGATAATTGGCTAACGATGCTTTCAGGAAACACACCCCAGTGCGACCTATATATGTTTTTTTTTCCTCTTCATGACGCATTTTTGACTGATGCGACTTATAGTCCGGAAAATACGGTAGCTCCTTTAAGATGTGTTTTCTTTGTGAAAAGAAAAATGTAATTTATTCCTGTGATCAAAGCTGAATTTTCAGCATCATTACTCCAGTCTTAAGTGTCACATGATCCTTCAGAAACTGAATTTTGAAAAGAATGAGAATAAGTAAATAAAAGAAAATTCATTTTTGAGTGCACTGTCCCTTTAAGGAAGTTTGAATGTAATTTAGATTTGAGAAGATTCAAATTAAATTCTGAGAAGAGCTCAGATTGATTTTTTTGGAATGCAATTTCATTTTAATTATTCTTAAAATGAGGAATCCAGATACTTTTGGAGGCCACTGTGAAACACAAAACTATTGGTGGTCACTGCGTAAATGAAGAAGTGAACATCAGTGACATGAGGACAGTCTGTCAGACAGCTCTCAACATTTCCAGTAACAAGCACCGCGATGGAGAGAACGAGAGGACGAGGAGTTAGAGAGACACATAGAGATGGTTTCATGAAGTGTGGGAGACTAAACACGAGTCGCAGCAAAAAGCCTGCTGAGAAACATCTCCAGGGACAGAAACGAGAGAGAGAGAGAGAGAGAGAGAGAGAGAGAGAGAGAGAGAGAGAGAGAGAGAGAGAGAGAGAGAGAGAGAGAGAGAGAGAGAGAGAATAGAGGACGAGAGGAAAGACAGGAAGCTTGCAGAGGAGAAGTGCATCTTCAGCTGTCAGAATAATGGAGATCTGACCCAGAAAGTTTCAGGATGAGATCCTTGAGATATATAACTTATTTTTGCTTTTTCAGATCATCCCTATCTCTATACCTTAAAACAACTTGTTTGTAATTTTAACTTTTAAGTTAACTTCAGTCCTTTGTTCATTTGTTTATCTGTTGTTTATCTAAAATGTCATATTTTCACATTTATTTATTTATTTGTTATTATTTTCTCTGTAATTCACTCAATTTAATTTAAATTTATAAATTTACTGGTGATATTATTATTATTATTATTATTATTACAACTTGTATTTAGGTTAGTGTGAGGGGTCGGTGTGAGTTGGTGAGAGAGTTTGTGTATGAATGAGTTTTGTATGTGTATCTGTAATGTATGTTATGTAATGTTTTTGCTTATGATTTGTCTTTTGTATTCTGTATTTTGATTATAGGACCCTCTTGAAAATGAGATGATGCATCTCAAGAGGCTATCCTTTAATAAATAAATTCAAATTCAAATTGAAATCCGGTTGCCTATGATAGTGGCAGGATTTTGAGAGGGAAATGTTGGACAGATGTCACACTGAATCACTCCAGAAGCTGATCTTGTGCCAAAAAATCATGTTAGTTCACAGTGCATTAACTAATGTTAACAAATACAACTTTTGATTTTAATTGTGTTTTAGTAAATGTTGAAATTAACATTAACACAGATTAATAAATGCTGTAGACATGCAGTTCATTATTAGTTCATGTTAACTAATGAAACCTTATTGTAAAGTGTAATCTATATTTATTATATACATATATATATATATATTCCTTAGTTATAGTAGTATATAAAGCTATTATATTTAGACTTTTTTAAGCTAAAATGCTGAAGTATATAGACTTGAATATAACATAAAATAATTAATTTATATATATTTCATATATATAAATTTGTATCTATTTTACATTATAAATATATTATAGACTTACAGCAATGCTAAAATTAAGAACTATATTATATATATATATATAATTGTATTTATTAATGTTATTTGTTCTTTTTATTTATTATAATTTATTTATATATAATATTATATATAGTGAGCATCATATAAATAATTTTTATACTTATATAAGCTAAATATATATAGACTATATAATTTTGTATCTACAGTATATATTTGTTTTATATTATAAATATATTATAAACTTACATTCAATGCTTATATATATATATAGCATTAATAAAAGTATATATTTTATTTATTCATTTTTAAATATTATAGACTAATTTACGACTTATATTAAAATTATGTTAAGTTTTACTACAGCTCAAATAAAATTTCATTAGAAATGTTCATTCCATTCATTTAATCAGCTTTGGTTAAATTCAACACAATTAAAAAGGTTAGTTTGCCCCCAAAAAGAAAACTGTCATCACTTACTCACCAGTGTCATTCCAAACCTCTGACTTTATTTCTTGTGTGAAACATTAAAGAAAAGTTTTAAAATATTTTGAAAAAAATGCTCCAGTATTTTTTGTGCTTACAATGAAAGTCAGGAGGGCTCGACGATATTTAAGACTCTTTAACATAACATCTCAGCTCAACTGAACTCAATTTAGTTGAAATTAAACTCAAACTCATCTCAATTCGACCCAGTGCTGTATTAACCGTTAAAATAATCTCTCAATGATCGCGTGTCATTCGACTGAACTGTGTCTGAATGGGATTTTCATTATTAGTGCAGTGATGCTGTCAGTCATACTGTTTTTAAGCGGCTGATGAATGATGACACACAGCAGCCGTGGCGGATTGTGCCTGTGTCTAAAACAGGCCTAAAGTGACGGATAAGATGAGGTGGGATGTGTGAAATCAGGGGTCCTAATGCCAGCTGCCCACCGAGGTGCCAGAAGATAAAGCTGCCCTTCATTAAAACAGGATGACGGAAGTTTTCAGTCAGATACGCACGCAAACAAACATGACACAGAGATGAAGCGCTATGAAAATGATTACTATGGAGGACCGAGTCATTAGAGTAATTGTTTTCTCCAGAGAGCAAAAAAATAACACATGTTTCCTCCGGAGCTTCAGAAGAAGGGCTCAACAAAAGTGAGCAGGGATGGCACTTGTGTGTTATGTAGCCGTTTTGAACGCACTTTAATTGTAAAGTGTAATTTCCTCATTACTTCACCTGAGGATGTTCCCATGACAACGCATCATGGTGTCTATCAGCTGATTAGCTGTTCTCATGACAGAAATGTCTTATTATTGCTGTTAACATAACTGTTGCATATACGAAAAATTTTAATATTGTGCAAAAGTTATCATTTTGATGATTATGGCTTACAGCTTATGAAAACCCCAAATTTTAAATCTCAGAAAATTCGAATATTACATGAAATCAATTTTTAAAAAAAAGGATTTTAAATACAGAAATGTCGGCCCTCTGAAAAGTATAATCATGCATGTATATAGTTATATATACTTCATATATTAGTTTCACCTTTTAATTTGAATTCCTGAAATCATTTTGTTTATTGATTTCATGTAATATTCAAATTTTCTGAGATTTTAAATTTGGGGTTTTCATAAGCTGTAAGCCATAATCATCAAAATTATATTTATATATTTGTCGAGTTTCACCTGTATAGGTAGTAAAAGGCATTACACGTCTTGTAATTTACAAGATGCAATATTTATTATACTGTTGTTGATTATATTTTTATATTTTACATATAATAAAAATACACATGTTGTAAACTATATAATAAATAAATAAATAAACAACGATAAAATAAATACATTTAGTATTTTTATTATACTGTATTTTTATTTAATTGTACATTGAACAATGCACTTTCACAATATTTTATCAAGAAAATGTCATGGTATCTCGTTAAATATACATTTATTAGGGTTGTAACGATAACCTCATGTCACGATTCATTACACATCCCAATACTGAATATATACTTCATATATTCATGATTCTGAAGCTGAAAATAAACAATTATTTTAGACAATGCAGGCCTTTTTACTGGTAAAATAAGAGATTTGGCATTATCGGGAATCTGGACACACAAATATTCCCCCATTGCATTATTATACATTATATTCAAAATGATATATAGCAGTTTAATGTAGTACTGACACTAAAACTCACACAGTAATTTTCATTTTGGATGAACTATACCCAATACTAGTCACTATCCACGATACATATTGTTGCCTTTCTGTATTGCGATATATTGTGACATGATATATTGTTACACCACTAACATTTATATATATATTAATATATACATTTATATATATATTTATTATGTATATAAACAACAAACATATAATATAAAAATATAAATATATATAATTACAAAGTAATATCATAATGGGTCACACTTTAGTTTAGGGTCCAATTCTCACTATTAACTACAACTTTTGCCTCATTAAACTCCTAATTACTGTTTATTAATAGTTAGTAAGGTAGTTGTTCAGTTTAGGAATAGATTTAGGAATGTAGAATATGGTCATGAATAATAAGACATTAATATGTGCTTTATAAGTACTAGCTAATATCTAGTATTATGCATGATAATAAGACACTAGTTAATAGTGAGAATTGGACCCTAAACTAAAGTGTTACCTAATAATGTTTTATGCTGATTTTATAAGTAAAAAGAGTCGCCTTTTAATTTACAGTGGAAAAACAACTAAAAATGTCTCCATACAACTTAAAACCTGTTCCTTTGCAAAACTCACAAGTGCAAGGGAAAAGTGAATTTATATTTATCCATAGAAATGTATTGATTACTGGATTATATTCAAAATACTTTTTAAGTGTTGATCTGAAAATACAAGCATTTATAAAACTTTCAAAAAATGTTGAACTGGGCGTTGTTACACAACATGTAACTTATGCATCGCTTTCTGCCAGGACTTTTACGGGCTTTTCCCAAATCACGGAAGTGACCTCGACGTCCAGGTTAGCGGTAGCATTAGCCATCAGGCAAGTGTTATTTAAATAAACTCCTGATGTACTTACAAACTTTACAATGCCTCGTTTTATGAGTACAGAACCTATTTATACTACTGTAGAAGTTTGGTAGAATTCCCGCATTATTATTAGGGTAATTTAAGAGATACAACCTCGGATAGCGCCTGCATTAAGCCATTATCTCTAAATAAGCTCTAACTTTAATAATGTGGCTCGAGGTCATGGTGCAAAGGACCCTAGGTTGAATTTAGTCCAAACCATCCCTTTAAATAAAGGACACACGGGTGTTTTATCTCTCTCTTTCTAAAATACAGTAATCGAAACTGGATAATGCATCACTACAGTGAAGTCGAGGAGTGATGTAAAGCTGTGCTCAGTGAGCGAGTGAATGACTTATGTCTGGTAAATTGAGAGAATCCATCACTTGAAGGAACACTCATGGACGGAGTCGAACTGGAAGTCATGTTAATGTTGGAATAATACGGTAGGAGTAATAATACGGTAATAAACCGTACACTGTAAAAAATGATTGTGATTTTAACAGTAAAATACTGTAAAAATGCTACAGTGAAAAACTGTTAATTGGTTAACGGAACGTTTCCTTACTATATACGGTAAATAACTGTGATAGATCTAATGGTACATTTAATGTAATTTTAGTGTAAAATACCGTTAAATTTGCAGTTTTTGAAAGTGAAAAAGAACAACTCATTGTATAATTTACAGTGAAAAACCGTAAATTGACATTCCCACAATTCCCTGCATGACACTTCACATTTGATGTATTTTTGTTGAAATAACTGTTTCTTCATAGTTTTCTTAGTTTTTTTCTAATCAGTTATGTACATTAGGCTTTTATGTTACATTTAATGTTGTTAAATTCATGTTTATTGCATTTTTAAAATTTCATGTGTTACCCTGATGGTGTTTAATGTTTGTGTGAATGAGACTTTGCAGCTTCTATATATTAGTATAAACTCTCTTGTGAAAGAGTTGGTTATGATGAGCTTTGATTGATCATGTGACTCTCATCAATGCTGTAATTGTTGGTTGTCAGTGAATTACAATAGTACAAAACAATATTAATACTTCAATAGATCATTAAATTAACATTATATCAGATAATGAAATATGGTTTATTACTGTAAATTTTAAGTTAAGTCTGTTAAACCTAATATGTTGTTACCATATTTTATACTGTAAATTTCTGGCAACCACAGCTGCCGGTATTTTACCGTAAATTGAACAGATTTTTTTTTTACAGTGAAGGAGTTAAAACGCCCTCGGAATGGGAGGGGCTAGAAAGTAATAATCAGTTGGTAGTCATATACAATTTCACCGCTAGATGGGAGAAAATCTTACATAGTGTAGCTTTAAAGAGCCCCTATTATGCTTTTTCAAATCCTGTAATAAAGCTGTTTGTGAATGTAAATGGTCTGCAAAGTTTCAAAGATAAAAGTGGAGTTTCTGTCTCTTAAAAGAAAGAACGATTCTGAACATCCTGAAACGAGTCGTCAGTAACTCCAGTCTCACTTTCTACTCGATTCTATGTAGGTTTGTAAAAATTTGCATAATGCCAGTCTATGGTTTTCATTGGCTGGGGGGGAATAGCGTCTCCTTTGCCCCGCCCTCAAACCCTGTAGTTGCAGCTGAGACTGGAAGAGTTTGATTCGTGTTGTTCATGTCGAGAAGACGCTGTTTTCTTTGCTGCGCTTTCAAAAGATGAGATTTGATACGGTAAAACAACGCCATTGTTTCTGTTCGTATCTCTGTGTATCAAGTGAATGAAGTGAGGAAGATCTTGAAATTCAGATTTGCTGAAAGAGGTCGACCAATCACGACAGACTGGGCCGTCTGACCAATCAGAGCAGAGGAAGCTCACGGAAAGGCGGGGTTTAGAGAGAAGCTGAAGTTGCAATATGTATTATGAGAAAATTAAAGTTTTTTTTTTTACCTTTTTGTTAAAAATTTGTAAGCTTTAAAATAGCATATTAGGGGCACTTTAAATTACACGCATTCTCTAAGATTTGAACTTATAATCATTGGCATTGCAAGTGCCATTTATGCTTGCTAATTTGTGAAGACAAAATTGCATTAAACAAGAAAAAAATAAGAGAGAAAGAAAGTCGTACAATGAAGGTTCGCACCAAAAAACTAATAATGGTGAGGGCGTTACGCGTGTAGGCTATATCAGTGACAAACAGGATATATATATAGTGTTCACAATGAGCAATTATGACATGACAGCACAATGACATCACTCTAATAGACTGGTTATTATAGCACTGGAAAAACAAGATGAGTTTCATCCATCAGTCAAAGACAAGTGCTGCGAAACAAAGCCATTGCAAGTGTGAACAGACTGCTTGCATGTGTGTGTGTGTGTGTGTGTGTGTGTGTGTGTGTGTGTGTGTGTGTGTGTGTGTGTGTGTGTGTGTGTGTTCTCCCAGGAGGCTCACCACCACACTTTTCACACTGCCACCCCCGCAGCCAAAGATGCTCAGAGCTGTGGTGTTTTTTCTGTCTAACTACCACCAGGCAACAAACCTACTGTACATACTAAAAAAAAAAGATGATTTCCAAACCAAAATGTATAAATATAAACATTTATAATGGGGCAATATACAACTGAATAGTACAATAGTACAACTGAGGTTGAGATTGACTTAACTTAAGAAATCGGACTCATTTCAGAGATCAAAAAGCAAGAGGACTGAGAAACAGCACTGACTGCATCTGATCCCGAATGTAACAAACCAGCACACATGATAATAACTATCGATTATATGAACATACATCCAGTCTGCATCAAATATCATCTTATAACTTTACAGGCTGTATTGGATTAAAATTTTACCAAAACAAGAATAAACAAGAAAGAAAACACATAATACTGTGGATGTAAATTTAGACATCATGGCTTCAGATTTAAAATATAAAAGTTGACCTCTTACATACAGTGTATACAGTGATGGCATCAGTTAGTAATACAATAGTACTGAATGGGTACCATATCTCTATACCATGGTACTTATAAGTTGCTTCAAAAAATAACATTGTATTGCCACATTTAAAAAAAGCATAGTAATACTTTTAAGTAGCCTAATTTGGCTTGTCTCTCCATATTATTAAAAATACAGTGGAAGGATCATGTGACACTGATCGTATCATATAGTAATAATGTGACATTTTGACATACACTATACCAAGGTACTGAAAAATCATATTTGTATACAGTACCATAGTGATTCAAAGATTATCATGGTACTACCAAGGTACACAGATAGATCTATCTATCTATCTATCTATCTATCTATCCTTAAAGTACTGTGGTGCTATATCATGTGGTAATATGGTACAGAATGATGAAGATGGTACTCCAAAATACAGGACTAGATAGCCTACAATTCAAAAAATAGCACGAAACATATTAGGCTATATTTAAACAAGATATTAGCATGGTGCCTGTCAAAAACACGGCAGTGTCATGACGGAAAATACATATGAATGAGTAACTTTACCTTCTCCGTTAATAGTTCTTCACCTTTGCGTCCATCATCATCATCATCATCATCATCAGGTTGGTGATTTCAGGCGCGCTTTCGGTTGAACATCGTTTGATCGGTTCAGCAGGACCAGGGCTCGTGATGATGTGTTTGATCTGATGAGATGATCCTTGTTCATGTGATATGATGAGTTTGATATCATTAAATGATCCTCCGTGTTCATCACATTCTGATTCACGCGCACTGGAGCTCCTCGCGCAACTTTCCCCACGCGACACAAACTCTTCTGTCACTATACGTGCGCAGACACACAGACTGAAAATAGCATCCTAGCCAAGTCAGGCCAAAGAAAATTATAATATAAAATATTATTGTACAAAAATCAAATAATAAAAAACAAAAATAATTTATCTTCTGAACTGTTTTGCCAGTAGCCTACCATTGTTTGCCGCGGTTAACAGTTACAATTAATTGAGAATGATATATAAGGGGGAAAAAAACATGAACAACAACATACAAACACTGAAATATGTTACTTAGCTCATAAATGAGACCGAAATCACGAGTGGAAGTCTTGAAGACGCCGCCCACGTGATCAGGCGCGCTCCTGCGTTTCACTTTATTTCCGCTGGGTGTCGCTAGAGGAGAGAGAGACAAAGAGAGCGCGTGACATCAGACGACAGACAGACTGACTAAAACATATTTTAACAATAAAATTATATTTTGCATTTATGATTTATTATGGTTTGCATATTATGCAGGCACACGCTATAATATCTTCGTGTACACTTTTCACTTCCGTCGTCCCAGGTGTAAGGTAATTAGCCTACAATCTCTGTAACCTAGTGGTTCTGAATTGGTGGGTCATGTAGGATTTTGCAGTTTTAATTTAGATATTATTTGTCCCATTTACCAACTTAAATGCGAGAGGAAAGTTGTACTAATCTCGCAAGTAGTTAAAGGGATGGTTCAAAATTGTGGTCACAAATTTTTTTATGGCAGGGTTTTAAAACGTTTAGATGCCCAATCATGACAATCCTTGCCATATATATTTTTTTATGTATAAATATCATTTTATACACTCTAAAAAAATGCTAAGTTGAATTTAGAAAATGCAACATATAGTTGTGTTCGTCCATATCTGACCCAAACCACCCAGCATTTGTGTAGATGTACAAGTGTAGGCTATAATAAAAAATAATAATATGTAATTTTTTTGGAAAATATTTTATATTCTCTTCTTAAGTTATATTGTGTTTTTCTACTCCCTGTACTATACTATACTGTCATCTGTAGCCTACTACACTACTGTGTTTGTTTAATCTAATGTGTATTGTGTATTTAAATATTTTATTTATATTTGTCCTATTTATTATATATTTTAAATGTATTTTTTTTTCATTATTTTTTTTAATAACATTTTTATTTTTTTATAGATTTTTTTAAAACATTATATATATATAACTGGGGGGGTCTTTTCCAATAATAATAAACTTGTTCTATCCTACATTATGTCCTTTTAGGAGCTTGATAACCCAGATTCAACTCTTTTGTTGAATGAAAAAAGAGAAGTTTGGTGGGAGTCATGTGGGACACGAGATGACAGCATTTTCAAATATGAGTTCATTTTTCCTTTAAAGGGAATAAAATCCTCACATGCTTAGCAAACATCCAGGCCTGCACTTACACACACACACACACACACTTTTCCAACCATGAACTTTTTCTGCATCTTCAGTGTCAGTTCTCTCCTCCCCTTTTCAAAGAAATGTGCTTCAGCTGCAAGAGGTTAAAAAAAGCAACACGCCACAATCTCCACGCGCTCCAGTGCCCTCCTCCTCATCCGTGATTAGTGCCGAGAGCGGCTCTGGCCTTCTCCATGCATGAACACGGTGGATGTTTCCCCATCCTCTCCAACAACAGCCACGGGGCACTTTATTAAGACATATAAGGACAGGGTAAAATCTAAGCTCAGGGATAAAAACATGTGATACTGTGGTCGCCGATGGAGTTCATTTATAGTCTCTAGGCAGACTCTAGAGACGCGTCCTCTCACGAAGAAATCACGAGGAGCAAAATATGCTGCACTGTCACTTTGGTCCAATTATGTTATCAGGTCAGATCTGTATCTCACACTGATTCGCTGCTCATTTCCATAAAGTTCAATAAATTCAGCTTGTCAGCTAATTTGGCTTGTAGCTGCGCCAAATAGTATAAATTATAAAACATTAACGCTTAACTTAAAGGGATAGTTCACCCAAAAATGAAAATTAGCCCATGATTTACTCACTCTCAAGCCATCCTGTTTATGACTTTCTTCTTTCAGACGAATACAATCAGAGTTATATTAAAAAGCTTTATAAGGGCATTGAAAGGCTGTTTCTGTTTTGAAGTTTATAAAAGTGGGGGTTAATAAAGGCCTTCTGGAGCAAAGCAATGCGTTTGAATAAGAAAAATATGATTATTTAACATGTTACAAAGTAAAATTCTAGCTTCAGGACAATTTTTTCATTTTAAAGTCCCCTTGTGGTGAAAATTAAGTTTTCAGTGAACCAAAGACAGTCTCAAAAACACGGTTTGAAATCGCTGGTGTTTCTGACGTCACAAACTACCTTGTAACCAATCAGATCAACGAGTGATCGTCAACCAGTGGATCTCTGAGTGAGTGAGTGAGTGGAGGCGGGGCTTATTTGCATATTCATAGAACCGTGAATCCTAAATGAAGAAAGGATGTCGAGTTACATTCAACCTATTTTCAGACATAAAGAAAAAAAATCAAGAAAAAATTACTTTACATGTCATTTTGGTGATCAAAGATGACCTTTGAGGGATAAAATGGTTGACTACATTGAAGTTTAGTGATGGTGGTGTAATTCATTAATAGCCTAATTGACTGACGGTTTTTGCTTTTTTAAGTTTAGCTTTTTGCTTCTGACGATTATATTTCGGCCTCAAAATTCATAAAAGTTAGTTCATAAGAGAGGATCTTGAACAAAACGTCTAAGAATCATAAACTTTTGTGGGTCACAGACCATGTTTTCTGTAATAACCTAAAAGCAAATTCTACTCAAACGCTGGGTTGAGCCTGTTGGGTCATTTTGTTGGGATATTTTTCCATTGTTGGGTAGTTTTTGTTACCCATCCGTTGGGTTAGTGGCTGAGTAAATCTCACTGACAGTTAAAACAATACTCAACCCGCCCTCCGACACAACAACCCAGCGGTGGCTTTACTGCAACAACCCATCTGACGGGTTACAGAGCGCAGGCTTTTTGCATCCTCGTCAAATTTGTTTTCAAAATAAGTAATTAAACATTTAGCTTTAAAAAAGCAATTTCGTTTAACTGTATAAGCTGTATAATTGTCGAGTTTTCATTCTTTTTTACTCATACACACATGTACAGGTTTTAAATCTTTTTGTTCATTCCTGGGTGTTCTTGCGCATTAATAAATGTTCAGCTTTTGTTTATTACTGTTGCCTGTGTTGTTACTATAGCAATTCTGTGTGTGATTATCATTTCCAACGTATTGTGGGTTCATTTTAATCCAGCAATATAGTAATTTTGAATCAATAGTTGAGTTTAATTAAACAACCCAGCATTTTGAGTGAACATGCTGGGTTTATCTAATTTTGACCCAATGCTTTGTTGCCAAATAACCCAAATTGGGTTGTTTTTAACCCAGCATGTTTTAGAGTTGAACAGGACAGCTGCTGTTAGTCGTCATGGAGATTATCTCAGCATCCACATGATCTAAATTCCCTTGGTTGCGCACACAGAACCCATCCATCTGTACTTCACCCATCACACACCCATCCCTCCAAAATATGTCCACTTTGGATGTAGATTAAACCGCTTGTCTCTCTTTCCGTCGCACGCTCCAGATTTCCACATGGAAATCCGCCCGAGGGATCTACAAGCGTCTGAATGATGCAGGCTGTTCGTGCATCATCAACGCAGCAATGGTTTCATGATTCAGTGTCTTGAGAAAAGCCTGGAGGAAGTGACACTTTGTCAGCGCTGACCTGACAGTGACCCTCGCAACCTGCTAAAGCAAAACCCAGCAGAAACACAGAAGACTGAGAGATGGATGGAGAAGTAAATGCAGTAAGTGAATTTCAACAAGCCTTTAGCGTTCAATCATAAACAACCCACACATTAAAAGGATGGCGGTTATACAATTACAGAAAATGAGCACTTATCATCCCGATTCCAGAGAGACAAACTGTAATTGTTTGAATCCATTGTTAACACTAACAGCATCATCAGATCAAGTGTTAGTTATATTCAGCACACCCTGAAAACACTTTATATTAGTTATTATTGTCATCATTATGTTGTTCTATTTAAAAGACCCCCTGTAGTCAATAATT
>CM060622.1:48813737-48816237 GCA_030578275.1 Meda fulgida
ATAAACTTTTGTGGGTCACAGACCATGTTTTCTGTAATAACCTAAAAGCAAATTCTACTCAAACGCTGGGTTGAGCCTGTTGGATCATTTTGTTGGGATATTTTTCCATTGTTGGGTAGTTTTTGTTACCCATCCGTTGGGTTAGTGGCTGGGTAAATCTCACTGACAGTTAAAACAATACTCAACCCGCCCTCCGACACAACAACCCAGCGGTGGCTTTACTGCAACAACCCATCTGACGGGTTACAGAGCGCAGGCTTTTTGCATCCTCATCAAATTTGTTTTCAAAATAAGCAATTAAACATTTAGCTTTAAAAAAGCAATTTCGTTTAACTGTATAAGCTGTATAATTGTCGAGTTTTCATTCTTTTTTACTCATACACACATGTACAGGTTTTAAATCTTTTTGTTCATTCCTGGGTGTTCTTGCGCATTAATAAATGTTCAGCTTTTGTTTATTACTGTTGCCTGTGTTGTTACTATAGCAATTCTGTGTGTGATTATCATTTCCAACGTATTGTGGGTTCATTTTAATCCAGCAATATAGTAATTTTGAATCAATAGTTGAGTTTAATTAAACAACCCAGCATTTTGAGTGAACATGCTGGGTTTATCTAATTTTGACCCAATGCTTTGTTGCCAAATAACCCAAATTGGGTTGTTTTTAACCCAGCATTTTTTAGAGTTGAACAGGACAGCTGCTGTTAGTCGTCATGGAGATTATCTCAGCATCCACATGATCTAAATTCCCTTGGTTGCGCACACAGAACCCATCCATCTGTACTTCACCCATCACACACCCATCCCTCCAAAATATGTCCACTTTGGATGCAGATTAAACCGCTTGCCTCTCTTTCCGTCGCACGCTCCAGATTTCCACATGGAAATCCGCCCGAGGGATCTACAAGCGTCTGAATGATGCAGGCTGTTCGTGCATCATCAACGCAGCAATGGTTTCATGATTCAGTGTCTTGAGAAAAGCCTGGAGGAAGTGACACTTTGTCAGCGCTGACCTGACAGTGACCCTCGCAACCTGCTAAAGCAAAACCCAGCAGAAACACAGAAGACTGAGAGATGGATGGAGAAGTAAATGCAGTAAGTGAATTTCAACAAGCCTTTAGCGTTCAATCATAAACAACCCACACATTAAAAGGATGGCGGTTATACAATTACAGAAAATGAGCACTTATCATCCCGATGCCAGAGAGACAAACTGTAATTGTTTGAATCCATTGTTAACACTAACAGCATCATCAGATCAAGTGTTAGTTATATTCAGCACACCCTGAAAACACTTTATATTAGTTATTATTGTCATCATTATGTTGTTCTATTTAAAAGACCCCCTGTAGTCAATAATTGTATTCTTAAAACATAATTAAACGTTTTTTTTTCCTGTGAAACTAAAATTCTTCATGCCTTAAAATAGCTTGAATGCAACTCGACACCCTTGCCTCATTTAATATATGCGGATCTATGAATATGCAAACTAACCCCGCCTCCACTCACTCACACCAGCTCAGAGATCCACTTGCTCAGTCAACTGAGGTAAACGCTCTTTACAACGCTGAAAACATAATGTGATTAATATTTTTAGCCTTTTGCTTGACTACGTTATCAGACAGCTAATAATGTGTTGCTAATGTCACACAAACCCCGTTCCCGTTCGCCATCTCAGAGTCAGACAGCTGCCTGACGAAGGCCTGTTATGCCGAAATGCGTCGGCAGTGTTTTTTAAAGGTTTAAGATGACCAAGCCATAACAATAAAGGCTTTTTAATCTTTCTAAAGAGTGCCTTGGAGTTTCCTGAATCTTTGCTACATATCATTAGAAACACTTTGAAAATCTCAGAACGTCAGTAGAGAAACGCATATAGTTTATCATGACACCGCAATGAAACGCATATAGTTTATCATGACACCGCAATGAAACGCATATAGTTTATCATGACACCGCAATGAAACGCATATATTTTATATAGTTTATCATGACACCGTAATGAAACGCATATAGTTTATATAGTTTTTCATGACACCGTAATGAAACGTATATAGTTTATCATGACACCGTAATGAAACGCATATAGTTTATATAGTTTATCATGACACTGTAATCAAACGCATATAGTTTATATAGTTTATCATGACACCGTAATGAAACGCATATATTTTATATAGTTTATCATGACACCGTAATGAAACGCATATATTTTATATAGTTTATCATGACACCGTAATGAAACGTATATAGTTTATCATGACACCGTAATGAAACGCATATAGTTTATATAGTTTATCATGACACTGTAATCAAACGCATATAGTTTATATAGTTTATCGTGACACCGTAATGAAACGTAATGAAACGCATACAGTTTATTATGACACCGTAATGAAACGCATATAGTTTATCATGAAACGTAATGAAACGCATATAGTTTATCATGACATCGTAATGAAACATATATAGTTTATTATGACACCGTAATGAAACGCATATA
>CM060622.1:48823737-48901237 GCA_030578275.1 Meda fulgida
GAAAAAAAGAACCAGGAGAAAAAAACACTCAAAAAAACAACAACAGAACGACAGACAGAATAAAAGAACGACAGAGAGAAAGAAAGAACAACAGAGAGAAGAATAGAACAACAAACATACAGAAAAAAGAACAACCGACAGACAGAAAGAAAGAATGACAGACAAGGAGACAAACCAGGAGACAAAAAAAAAACAGAACGACAGACAGACAGGAAGAACAGAACGACAGACAAACAGGAAGAACGACAGAAAGAACAGACAGACAGGAAGAACGACAGAAAGAACAGACAGACAGACAGGAAGAACGACAGAAAGAACAGAACGACAGAAAGAACAGACAGAAAGAACAGACAGACAGACAGACAGACATGAAGAACGACAGAAAGAACAGACAGACAGGAACAACGACAGAAAGAACAGACAGACAGACAGGAAGAACGACAGAAAGAACAGAACGACAGAAAGAACAGACAGACAGGAAGAACGACAGAAAGAACAGACAGACAGACAGACAGGAAGAACGACAGAAAGAACAGACAGACAGGAAGAACGACAGAAAGAACAGACAGACAGGAAGAACGACAGAAAGAACAGACAGACAGACAGACAGGAAGAACGACAGAAAGAACAGAACGACAGAAAGAACAGACAGACAGACAGACAGGAAGAACGACAGAAAGAACGACAGAAAGAACAGACAGACAGACAGACAGGAAGAACGAAAGAAAGTACAGACAGACAGACAGGAAGAACGACAGAAAGAACAGAACGACAGAAAGAACAGACAGACAGACAGGAAGAACGACAGAAAGAACAGACAGACAGACAGACAGACAGGAAGAACGACAGAAAGAACAGAACGACAGAAAGAACAGACAGACAGACAGGAAGAACGACAGAAAGAACAGAACGACAGAAAGAACAGACAGACAGACAGGAAGAACGAAAGAAAGAACAGACAGACAGACAGACAGGAAGAACGACAGAAAGAACAGACAGACAGACAGACAGACAGACAGACAGGAAGAACGACAGAAAGAACAGACAGACAGACAGGAAGAACGACAGAAAGAACAGAACGACAGAAAGAACAGACAGACAGACAGGAAGAACGAAAGAAAGAACAGACAGACAGACAGACAGACAGGAAGAACGACGGAAAGAACAGACAGACAGACAGACAGACAGACAGACAGGAAGAACGACAGAAAGAACAGACAGACAGACAGGAAGAACGACAGAAAGAACAGACAGACAGACAGGAAGAATGACAGAAAGAACAGACAGACAGACAGGAAGAACGAAAGAAAGTACAGACAGACAGACAGGAAGAAAGACAGAAAGAACAGAACGACAGAAAGAACAGACAGACAGGAAGAACGACAGAAAGAACAGACAGACAGACAGACAGGAAGAACGACAGAAAGAACAGAACGACAGAAAGAACAGACAGACAGGAAGAACGACAGAAAGAACAGACAGACAGACAGACAGGAAGAACGACAGAAAGAACAGACAGACAGGAAGAACGACAGAAAGAACAGACAGACCGACAGGAAGAACGACAGAAAGAACAGATAGACAGACAGGAAGAACGACAGAAAGAACAGAACGACAGAAAGAACAGAACGATAGACAGAAAGAACAGAACGATAGACAGAAAGAACAGAACGACAGAAAGAACAGAACTATAGACAGAAAGAACAGAACTATAGACAGAAAGAACAGAACAACAGACAGACAGAAAGAACGACAGAAAGAAGAGGATGACAGAAAGAACAGAACGACAGACAGACAGAACAGAACGACAGACAGAAAGAAAGAACGACAGAAAGAAGAGGATGACAGAAAGAACAGAACGACAGACAGAAAGAAAGAACGACAGAAAGAAGAGGATGACAGAAAGAACAGAACGACAGACAGAAAGAAGAGGATGACAGAAAGAACAGAAACGACAGACAGAAAGAACAGAACGACAGACAGAAAGAACAGAACGACGGACAGAAAGAACGACAGAAAGAAAGAACGACAGACAGAAAGAACGACAGACAGACAGAAAGAACAGAACGACGGACAGAAAGAACGACAGAAAGAAAGAACGACAGACAAACAGAAAGAACAGAACGACGGACAGAAAGAACGACAGACAGACAGAAAGAACAGAACGATGGACAGAAAGAACGACAGACAGAAAGAAAGAACGACAGACAGAAAGAACGACAGAAAGAAAGAACGACAGACAGACAGAAAGAACAGAACGACAGACAGACAGAAAGAACAGAACGATGGACAGAAAGAACGACAGACAGAAAGAAAGAACGACAGACAGAAAGAACGACAGAGAGACAGAAAGAACAGAACGACAGACAGACAGAAAGAACAGAACGGTGGACAGAAAGAACGACAGACAGACAGAAAGAACAGAACGACAGACAGACAGAAAGAACAGAACGGTGGACAGAAAGAACGACAGACAGAAAGAACGACAGAAAGAAAGAACGACAGATAGAAAGAACGACAGAAAGAAAGAACGACAGACAGAAAGAACAGAACGATGGACAGAAAGAAAGAACGACAGAAAGAAAGAACGACAGACAGACAGAAAGAACAGAACGACAGACAGACAGAAAGAACAGAACGATGGACAGAAAGAAAGAACGACAGAAAGAAAGAACGACAGACAGACAGAAAGAACAGAACGACAGACAGACAGAAAGAACAGAACGGTGGACAGAAAGAACGACAGACAGAAAGAAAGAACGACAGAAAGAAAGAACGACAGATAGAAAGAACGACAGAAAGAAAGAACGACAGACAGAAAGAACGACAGAGAAGGCAAAGCTTGAATGTTTATAGTGAGTGTACACTGCTCATCCTCAGTCTCTCTCCAGGCTCGGAGGGGATGTCTCTCGCCCGCAGAGATTGACCCGTTCATGAGCAGGTTTGGGAGCAGGAGCCGGTGGGACAGCAGGGGTTCTCCGGGGACCATCGAGGGGAACAGACACATTCACACACTGTAACCCGACTCTGAGAGCCGTCGGCCCCTCGGAGGCCCCTGCAGAATGCTCTTGATTACAGACTCGATTTCAGTTCTTTAAAACCCAATCCTGAAGCGGGTCGAGTTGCACATTTGCACACGCACAAAAACATCAGTTCCACAAATCTCAGATCCACTGGGGAAAACGTCCATGCACTTTATGTCGGGCTTGAGTTACAGGGGCTTTCAGAAGCACACAGAGCAAGAGGTATGGATTGGGGACGGGCTCCCGAGGGCCCGGGACAGTATTGATGTTTAATGATGGCACATCTGCTTTCTCCCGCTCGCATCTTTAGGCAAGAGCGAAATCATGTTCATCTCGGCGCTCGAGTCTCTCCATGGCATTAATCTCCAGACGGTCGATGCGCTTTACAAACTAATGAAGTGGGATTTCTTATCGGCAGTCTTCCCTATCTATATATCATCTCCTTGCTCAATAAAAATATTAATTTCTGGTAACACTGTATTTTAAGGTGTCATTGTTATAGTGTAATTATAAATTTGAGTTCTGAGTAATATTAAGCAACTATGTACTTACTATAGGGTTAGGGTTTGGTTTAGGGTTAGTTGCATGTAATTATGCATAGTTTACTGTTATTGCTATAGTACACTCTTAAAAATAAAGGTTCCAAAATAGCGGTCATAAAAGAACCCTTTTGGTTCCCAAAAAACCCTTTTAGTGAATCGTTCTAAAAAGAACCATTTTCTGAGATGATTTGGCCGCTCATTCCACCTCGTGTCAGTTCAAAAATCCAAAAGTCAATTTTTTATTAACTTTGAGAAAGGTTTGTGTAAGATAAATAATCATTCTGTTAAATGTAATGTAATTTATCTGCATCATTGACTCCATAAAGAACCATTTTGTTCCACAAAAGTTTATTTATAGTGGGAAAAAAGGTTCTTTAGATTATTAATATGTTAAAAAATGGTTCTTTTTAGAACGATTCACTAAAAGGTTTTTTTGGAACCAAAAGGGTTCTTCTATGACCCCTATTTTGGAACCTTTATTTTTAAGAGTGTATGGACACTGTAAAATAAAGTGTTACCGCATTTCTAGTTTTGAGCGGGAGTGTGTATGTGTAACACGAACTGCAGTATCTCTCCAGTCGAATGCCTGATACAGACGTTCATGCGGTTTCAGAAATCCTATAAGATCGTCACAAAAATGACATGGCTCTAATTAACTGGGCGTGTTTGTAGACTGTACGATGATGACACCTGTTGAATCATAGGCTTCGACGCAAGTTAGAATAGAAGAATAAAACGTCATCAGGATGCGCTTGTGGTGAACAAACAGAGCAAGATGAATCGCATTTTGTCAATTGTGGTTTTTATGTGCTTAAAAAAAAGAAGAAGCGAAAGAGGAGAATATGGACACAGTCATGGCTTGAGAAAAGTGCGCGCGCACACACACACACACACACACACACACACACACACACACACACACACACACACACACACACACACACACACTGCATTCCTCAGGGCCGCTGGTCTCATTGATTCTCCAGTGATGAGTCGATTGGCTGCAGGGTCTGTAAGAATCTTAAATTATTCACCTCCAGCACCATAAATATTTAGTCTGTTGCTGAAAGATCAGCTGTGTGTTATGGGCTGTTCAACTGCCAGTGTGTGTGTGTGTGTGTGTCTGTGTGTGTGGCACTGAAGGGCTTTAAATCTTTACTGCTTAGTGTTAAAATCTCCCATCAGGCCATCATCCTTCCTCTGCCTCTCATATCTCCCTGTTTTTCATCTACTCATCTGTTTTTTCCTCTGAAGGGTCGTCTGCGCCCACTCTCTCTCTCTCTCTCTCCCACACACACATCTCCATCTCCACATTATTCTGCTCTGTTAGCTGGAGATTTCCTCTCAACACACTGTTTTCCCTCTCTCTCGTCAATCTATGAAACTTGTGCATTTTACAGTTTGTTCAGTTCAATTCAGTCAGAGTAATCATGTGTTTAGGGGTTAATAATTTGCCTATTTTCAAGATAAATTAATAATGTTTAATGTACTTTATATGATTTCATCCTTAAAAATAATGGTTGTTTGTTTATTGTCATGATGGTTCAATGAAGAATCTTTAACATCCATGGAATCTTTCCATTCCACAAAAGGTTCTTTATAGTGGAAAAAGGTTCTTTAGATGATTTAAAAGTTCTTCACAGAAGAACAATGACGGTTCTTTTAATCACCGAAAGGTTCTCTATGGAACCAAAAATGGTTCTATCCATCTATCCATCCATCCATCCATCCATCCGATTTTTTATGTCATCAATAATTTAATGTAATTCAATCAACTGAAAGATTTAAATGTACTGACCACCCTAACATTAACATGGTAAAAGCTGAAATCGACTTTTCGTTGTTTGAGCAGTTTTCATATATATGGCACCTGTTCTGTAGAAAGAGCCTGTTGTCATCGTTCATGGTTTTTCACACACACACACACACACACACACACACACACACACACACACACACACACACACACACACACACACACACACACACACACACACACACTACGGGAGCAGAGCAGTCTGTGTGTATCTGCCAGTGCACTTTTGATTCAACCACGATTTTGTTTAATTTCAATACAGTGCAAGTTACTTGCATCCACAGGGAACATGGTTACCATGAGACTAGAAGCTAAAGGGATAAAGATGTTTACATTTTCTGAAGGTAGATTGGAAAGATAAAAGTTCTTTATTGGCATTGATGGTTCCTTTAACTCCCATGGAATTTGTCACACACACAAAAAAATATAGTGGAAAAAGGTTATTTTGTCATATAAGAAAAATGGTTATTTTTAAGAAGTTCTTTGCATCACTTCAAAACCCCCATTTTGAATTATTTTTAAGAGTGTAAGTTGATTAGTGTGTTGCTATGTGGTTCCTAATATGATCAGAAAGGTTTCTTTCTGCACCAAATCAACCTTCAATCTGTGTTATTCTGTTTGCTGTAAGTATTTCCTATTCTAAATATGAGTCTTTACCAAGTTTTTTATACGTTTGTAAGATGGCGACCCGGAGCTCCCTCTGCGATAGTGACTTTAGTAAATCTATAACCTACACGCGAACAGAAATCTTGCGTCTGAAAGACTGTTGTGTTGGCCGTGCACCTAGTGATTCTAGATCTTTTCCACTGGAAGTTATGATGGACAACGGGATAATAGGAAAGATCAACAGACCCACGGAGAGGCGACGCAGGCGGAGATGTGAGAGGAAGCAGAAGCGGGGTAAGCGAGCCGGCATCCGCGCTAGGGCACGACGATGCCTGTACAAATCTGCCGTGCCCAGCATCTTCCTCGCAAATGCAACTTGTTAACAAACTGGACGACGTAAGGTTGCGGATTACCAATAACCGCTTGGATTGCTGCATCACGGTGATAACTGAGACCTGGCTGCATGATAACATCCCTGACCTAGCCATGGAGCTAGCAGGCCGTTCTCTCTATCGTGCAGATCGCACAGCCGACTCTGGTAAGTCAAGAGGAGGAGGCGTGTGCGCATACATCCATCACAGTTGGTGCACAGACATTTGTCATTGAGAGACATTGCTGCCTGGATATAGAGTTCCTGATGCTGAAATGCAGGCCTTTCTATCGGCCTAGGGAATTTTCATCTGTTTTTATCACTGCTGTCCATGTGCACCCCAGAGCCAATGCTCAAACAGCCATGGGTAAGCTATATGATGTCATATGCAAGCAGCAAAACAGACACCCGGAGAGCATATTTATATTGGCAGGGGATTTTAATTACACTAACCTGAAGACAGTTCTGCCCACATTTTACAAGAATGTGAACATTAAAACAAGGAATAACAAAACACTGGACCAGGTGTATACAAATGTTCCCAGCCACCAGCTGTGAGTGTACCAGCCACTCACTCTCCTGACCTATCAGGTAAAGAGAGCACTACACAGTATCAACTGCAATAAAGCAACAGGGCCTGATGGAGTTGCAGGACGAGTGCTGAAGGAATGCGCTGACCAGCTCGCTCCGGTATTCACTCGCATTTTTAACCTGTCATTACAGCAAGCCATAGTCCCCACCTGTCTGAAAACCGCCACTATAATCCCTGTACCCAAAACCTCAGCTATCACAAGCCTGAATGATTACCGGCCAGTGGCTCTCACGCCAGTGACCATGAAATGCTTTGAGAGACTGGTACTGCCCCACATCAAGGCACGCATTCCTCCTGATCTCGATCAACATCAATCTGCATACAGGATTAACAGATCCACTGATGACGCCATCTCCGTAGCATTGCACACAGCCCTTACACACTTGGAAACAACCTACAGGAAAGAGGTCCAGAACCTGTCAGCTTGGTGCACGGACAACGCCCTCAATCTCAACATTAAGAAGACAAAAAAAATAATAATTGACTACAGAAGGAACAAAATAAAACACAACAGACTGTGTATCAACGGGAAGGAGGTGGAGAGGGTGGCAACCTTTCAGTTCCTGGGAGGATCTAACCTGGAGCGAGAATACTTCCCATACCATTAAAAAAGCGCAGCAGAAGATGTTTTTCTTGAGGACCCTGAGGCGCAATGGGCTCAGGAACTTCTGACGCGATTTTATCGCAGCACAATTGAGAGCACCTTGACATACCGCTGTCCTGTGTGGCACTCCAGCTGCACAGCAGCGGAAAGAAAAGACCTGCAGCGGTTTGTCAAGGCGGCTGAGAGAATAATTGGCTCCACCCAACCGAACCTGAGTGAAATATACTCAAGCCGTCTTCTCACACGGGCCACAAACATCAGGCAGGACACCTCACACAGTCACTCCCTGTTCACCACCCCCCTCAGGCAGCTGAGAACCCCCAGCATTTATGTTTTTCCTCTGGGTCAGTTATTAAAGTCTCTTGGTCTTAATTATTATTTGCATGCTGATGACATGCCAATTTACATTCATTTTTAATCAGGTCAATCTGTGGATCTATCTTACCTCTTTAACTGCTTATCTGCGACAGAAATAAACTATTTTCTATATTTAAATAGTTCGGAGACTGAAATCATGCTTCTCGGATCACCCGTTTAACTATAGCACGAGTGCCATTGTATTATTTATTGATGGTTCTGTTTCAAAACCGCAAGATAAGTTGAAGAATCTCTGAGACATTTTTGACTCATGCCTGCTCTTCGAATCCCATGTACAGAGTGATTTTAAGATATCCTACTCTCATCTCAGAAATATGGCAAGTTTACAGCCAGTTTTGTCATTTACTACCGCTGAAGGATTGATGAATTAATTTGTTTTCCCAGATTTACCACTCTAGTGCACTATTAGTTGGCATTACGTAATCGACTCTTAATAAACTGCTCTATATAAACTTTTGGAATCTCTCTATTGGCTCTGGGTTGATTATGAAGAGCTTGGGCCCTATTTTAACGATCTGAAATGCAAGTATCAAACGCGAAACGCAAGTAACTTTGTGGGCGGATCTCGGGCACTGTTGCTATTAGGCTATACCGGCGGGAATAGGGATAAATGACTCTTGCGCCCGATGCAAATCTAAAATGGGTTGGTCTGAAGGAGCTACATTACTCATAGAGAGCCTAAGTCCCTCGCCTCCGCTTCCGGCTCATGGGGCCTTATTTCGGAAAAAATATGTATGGTAGTCAATAGCGAGAGACAACTTATCTTTTTATTCCGTCTGAACTGTGCCCTGAATTACACATATGATGTTTGTCAATTTAAAAGATAATTATGAAAGTCAAGAAAGTCTCAGTTTGTCATAAAACAGAAGAGTAACATTTAGTTTTATGTGAAAATCGCTCAATGAACTACATCTCTCGTCTCGCACTATGTACGTCACCGAAATAAGGTCCCATGGTGGTCCACCGGAAGGGGAGGGACTTAGGCTCTCTATAGGTGTGGTTTGGGTGTAACGTGCAATAAACCAATCAGAGGGTGATCTCACATTCCCTTTAAGAGCAGGCGCGCTTGTTCCATGGCGGATTGCTATTATACTGGCGGATTTGCCAGGCGCGCGCCAGGAGCGGTTCACAGCCGAGGAGACCGTCGTTCTCGTCAGGGCCGTAAAAGATACAGAAGTGGCATTGTATGTGGATGGAGAAACCCACCCAAATTAGCTGCGGTTAAACAGGCGTGTAATAATTTGGGTAAATGTGTAAGCTATATTATGCCTATTTTTTCACATCTTCATGGACACCACAATGATTTCCCTCGTGTGGAATATTTTTCCTTGTAATTATGTATGCTTTGCAAAAATGGCAACCAGGCCTACTGCGTCTGTGTAGAAGCAAATATGCGTGTTACATTATATGGCCAAGCATGCGCCCTTAAAATAGCATCTGAATAACGTGCCAACGTGGAATTGTTTTCTGAAACTGCAAAAAAGCACCAGGGAACGTTTGCGCCACAACACGCCTCCTCTTTTCACTGAACCGCCCCGGGAGCGCAAGTTCATTCCCTAATTTACCGACGTGCGTCTGTGGAGGGAAAAGTCCGCTGTGCGTCGGGTGCAAAATAGGAATGATGATACATGCGTCTGTGTACAAAATCAATTGCGCTGGGTGCAAGATAGGGCCCCTTATGGTAACCTATAATATGCCAATGTATAAATTGTGTTCTTCTTATAATGGTCTCTTGGCTGTCCCTAAAACAAGACTTCGCTCTATGGGTGACAGGGCCTTTGCTTTTCATGCCCCAAAATTGAATCAGCTCAGCTGACATTAGGGAGGAAAATCCCTGGGTGTTTTAATACAGTCTTAAAACATATCATTTAAGGATGGCTTTAATTGACTTTGGTGTTGCTTTTGTGTGTCTATTATGGATATTTTATTTTTGGTTGATGATGTTTTTTCTGTACAGTGCTTTGTGAAAGTTACTTTTAAAGGTGCTATGAAATAAAGTTATTATAATTATTATAGATTTGCATCTACTGAAAAATGTAGCAGTGCTTACAAGGCAGAAAAAGTAAAAATGACTTAATCTCCAGAAAAGGAGAACAAAGCCATAGCACAAGAGACCAAGGTGACGTTTAATTATACTGTGTTTAAATATAGTCATTGGAATTACTCAGAAAATTGTGAAGTAAAAGGTGGAATAAAATGTTTTAATACAAAACTACTTGGGGAGACATGTAATAAGCATATCAACCTTTTAGTTAACCCTTGTTCACTGTTCGATTTCTGTGTACACCCTTTATGGAGTGGGTCAAATTGACCCTAATTGGATTCAATACAATTCCTCAAAAATCACACTATGAAAAACAACAAAGATTTAGATACAAACTGTAAACTTTTAATATCAACATTTGTCAAACATTTAAAAAAAATCTGAAAATATGAATACTTTTTTCGCTATTTAACTTTTTTTTTTACGTTATGCTTTGAACATCGGAACTGAACAATTAAATGTTGCTGTACAATGAAGATGTTTAATTTTCCTTAGTTAACTTTACCTAGTTTCCTAAGACCTAGTTTCATTATTTTTCTGTATCTTCAACATCTCTGAAGAATCTCTTTCCCCAATAGTACTGTGATTGTATAGCTATTGACTGGCAAATAAACCTGCCAACTGACACCCATCTCCATGTGACTGTTAAAACACATGGTTTTAGAAACTAAAAGGTGCTCGGTTGGGTTCACAGTTTTGCTTCTTCAGCGGTTGCGGCTCCTTCAGGTTCCTGTCTATCAGAGGTTTTTATAACACTGCAAAGGGACGTCATGAAGTTACTGCAGCATTTTGAAAATCCATAAAATGTAAAAAACAAACAAAACAAAAAAACACATATGTGACCCTGGTCACATGTCGTATATTTGTGGCAATAGCCAACAATACATTGTATGGGTCAAAATTATCGATTTTTCTTTTATGGCAAAAGTCATTAGAATATTAAGTAAAGGTCATGTTCCATGAAGATATTTTGTAAATTTCCTATCATAAATATATAAAACATTTATTTTTTGTGAGTGAATCCTGCACAATCGCGAACATAAATGGACGACTTTAAAGGTGATTTTCTTAATGTTTACATATTTTTGCACCCTCAGATTCCAGATTTTCAATAGTTGTATCTCGGCAAAATATTGTCCTATCCTAACAAACTATACATCAATGGAAAGTTTATTTATTCAGCTTTCGGTTGATGTTTACATCTAAATTGTAAAGAAAATTGACCCATGTGACTGGTTTTGTGGTCCAGGGCCACCTATATAAAAATAAGAATAAATAATGAATCAGGCTATTAACCTAACCCTCTGGTGTTGCTTGCGCTACGTGGCGGTCAACAATTAACAGATTTTTTATTTTATTTCAATTAAATGAATAGACTATATTTTAGTTCAACAATGTTTTTTATTTAATATTTTGTATTTTTAGGGGATTTTATGCTACTAAATTATATTTTTGCAGTATAGTTATGATCCATTTGTACGCGTTTTGAGCATAGACCTGAAAATGAAATGTCCAACTAAAACTGTCATAACTTGAGAATGGTTTGGAGCACAGACTGAAGTTGGGTCTCTTTTTCAAGACAAGTTAAAAAAATATATATATACCTATAGAACTATTTATGTTTATTGTTATATAAAAAAAATGCACAAAAATACTATTTTCAATCTTTATATGAAATACATATTTTCCAAAACACCGTTTACTCAAACTGCAAGAAAATCAAATTCCAACAAGTTGTGTTCCAAAATTGATCTTGATATCTCAAAAAATGAGCTTTCAGTAAGATTTTGTTTGGATGCAGTACCAAACGTGTCCACTAGATGAAATGCGTTTTCAATTAGTTTCGATTGCGGTTATTTTTGACTGCGGCAAGAAAAAGTGTGATTTTATTCAGAACGATTTAATCTTTTCGAATCATGTTCATGATTTTTATGTGTTCACGTAGCAAAGTGCCAAAACCTTTACCAAGTTTTGTAAATAAATTTTGTCAAAAATGACCGAAGGGCAAGTTGAAGTTCATTTAGGACGCTCATTTATGAAAATGTAAACAATCATCACTCAAAATAGCACAAAAACAATTTTTTTGTTCCACTTGATGAATTGGAAAATGTATTTGTGTTAGTCAGCTGATATTTCACAGCCCTTTCCCTTCCTACACAATGGTCGGTCCTTTGTTATTTTTGAAATATATGGAATAAAGCACATGAGCCAGAAGGATGTTGTTTTTCCAGTTTCAGTTTTAATGGTCAATGTTTTCACATCTTTCATCACACAGCTTCAGAAGCAAACCTCTGATTGTCAGAAGCATCTTATTTAAAGTCCCTAAAAAGTCACTGAAAATGTAGCAATTAAATAAATAAATAGAGTATGAAAGAATGATTTTTGACAGAATAGCATCTATTATCATTTCACCACCCAGCACAAAAAAGCATGAAAATTTCTCTTAATGTCTTCATGAAAGGGTCTTCCGGTTGCAATTGCACAGCAGGTTCTTTGTATACAGTAAATTGTGGTACAGTAAATGCTTTACTTCTAATTTTATAAAATAAAGATTACAATTATGACTTAACCCACAATGAAATTTAGCTTAAATCAAAAACATATTTCTACTGAACAAACTTTGCAGCAAAGGCTTTGAATGGCAAATAAACCAATATTAGAAACAACCTTCTGTAAGAGGCTGTTCTTTCAGAGGTATTCAGTTTCTATTTGGTTGCCTAAAGCAATATTTCCCAACCCTGTTCCTGGAGGCGCTCCAACATTTTGAATGTCTCCCATATCTGACCCATCCATTTCAGGTCTAGTCTCTACTAGTTGAGAAACACTGGCCTAAATGAAAGTGATGCAGTGTTGTTTTAAGTACAAAGACAGTCAAAGGACTGTTTTTACATTCCACTGGCACGACTCTTTATGTTGGTGGCCACCATTCAGTCGGTCCCCACCGAATACCTCTACATCACAGTGCCTTTAAGCGAAGATCCAAAAAGGAAAAGTTAGACCAGAAACATACTCTACGCAAGTATGTGAACACAGGCAATCTGTTAAAATCGAGTTTACTAGTTTACTTGCCTGTGTAGAGTATGTATAAACTGAAATACTTCAGTTTTACAAAACTTAAACCTACTCTAATTTGATTACATACAAGTTACGCATTTGCAAGTGCACTGCAGTATAAACATAATCCTGAAAAACACACAAGGACGAAACTAACACAATGCTCACTCTGGCTGAGAACATATAGCGATTTTTCAGCCACTGTCTATGAAGACTTGTCTTGTCGCCATTCCCAGACTCTGGCTTGTTCAGTAGTGGCCTCATAAAAATGGGCTGTGCAACCCAAGCATTTCCCAAAAACAGTAGAATAGTATAGAATATTTAAATATCCTTTAAGATGGTCGCATCATCATCGACACATGATGCTAGGTTTTTTTGACCACGACTGAAGACTGGTTATGGCAATTTGTGGCTCAGGAGCAGCTGTCCTTATGCTGATGAGTGTGTAAATGTTCACATTAAACCGAGCGCTGTCGGTAAAAGAAAGCCTAACAATACTCAACTCAAACGTCTTAACTCCAATACAGCAAAGATAAATTCTGTAACCCTGTCGGAAATGCAATATCATGCCAAGCTGGTATGTTGGTGGTTGCAGGTTTGCTGCTGAGAGTCTATCAAGGTGGTCTAACCAACTTTGACCAAGAGGATCTACCAGGTTAAACCAAATACAGTAATACAGCTGAACAACCATCTAGACCAGCTATGACCAAAAAAGATTAGCTTTAACTAGCTAAAAACCATATGAAAGCAGGTACCATCTGAAGCTGATTGCTTATATACAAACAGTGAGTGATGATGGTATATATGGAGAGATAGTCCTTGAGAGATTGAGACATTCCAGATGTCAGACTTTTAGACTTCAATATATATTTTCCTTCACCTTTTTACAATTAAATGTTGTTTTTACAACACAATGGTGTTTCTAACTTATAAAACAAGATTTGTGAGCGTACGTTTGGTTGTGCTCACATCTAATAAAAATGAGGTATGACCTCAAGCTTTCAAGTAATTCCAACAACTCATGGATGTTTAGCTGCAGTCCAGAACAAGCAGGGGGGGAATAAAAGGAAATTAGTTTGACTATCCTTTCACACTGGTCATTGGGAAAGCCGTAGCGCTTCTTTGGTGCTCCGAGTCATCGTATCTGATGGTCGTGGGATCAAACTCGGAGCTGGGGACTCTCTGTGTGCCCGAACTTGTCCCACAGATCGTGAAGTCAGCTGGGAGCTTCGTAACGGAAACCGCTTCCGATAACGTAGAGACTCTGAGCGTAGCAACAGCCGTGTGTACTGCACTTCTGGCATTATCATCTTTAGACACTTGTCTTGCGGAGGGGTGTGGCCTTTTTGTGTTACGTTAACTGGTAAATCGTACCCAACGATTGCCACTTTGGCACTTGGCTGCCAAGGCCGTAATTCCTTATTTGTGATCTCTGCAGCAGAGCGAAGAGGTGGCAAATTTCCCCCGAAGCAGCCACGGACAAGTCGGTCACGAGACTGTCGCAAAAGCAGGACTTCTCGCTCGACACATGCTAGTCCCAATGCTCTCAGCTGCCGCCACAGCGAAGCATTGAAGTAATCGTACAGTAAAGAATCTATAGTGTTCCAGGCTCTGATTTTGGCCGTATTTTCGCTGGAAAGGCTGCTCTTGGAGTCAGGTGTGCGCATGTTGAGACTGACATACAAAACATCATCGAGATCCCAAGACAACAAGTGGCGTAGCAGCACCAATGATTCGTCAAAGTATTCCGCGATCATAACCAACGAGAACACCCGGTCCAACTCTGCAGCGAATCGTTTTGCATATCCCACCGCTTCCGAATGTGGCCGGTCCTTATCACCACCTAGGTCAAAAGTCAGTGTATTTCTTGCATACATCGAATCATTCTCTTCTGCACGATAGTATCTCCAAGGGTGGTCTAAAAAAGTCTCTAAAGAGCCATTTGGGACACGTTTAAAGCTAAGACAGTACTGATTGAAGTAGGTAAAAAGAGACTCAAACATCGCTCCCGGTTCCCGCAATATAGTGATGTACATAGTGTTGTTGGGCATGAGGCGTCGTAGTTCAGCCCGACTGAATCGTAAGTGGTTGGTAATTATGTCAGGTGACGTGGTGTGTGGGTGAACAAAGTGGGAGCTGAACGGCCGAGGGTAGCAGAACTGGTGGTCACAGGTGGTAATGGGCAGCGCCACAGTGAGGTTGTAGCGTTCTGCAAAGCGGAAGAGGATGTTCTGCACAGTGGAGCTGGCGGTTTTATGAGTCTTCAAGAAGGCTATACTGGTGTGTTTAGCAGGTCCACTGCTGCGCTGGCTGGAGTAGATTGTGGAGGATGGACATCCCAACCTGAATGCCTCCAACGTCCTGCAATAATAAATGGAAAATCAATGCAATGAGCTTTGCAAATCAATGTGGAAGGATAAGAAGAATAGTAATGCAAAAACAAACAAAAACCCTACTAATAAAATCCTCTTAAGGTTTTATCAGTAGGGTTTTTAAGCCACCTTTAAGCATAAGATGGCTTACTGGTTTTAGCTGACCACTAGGCTGATTTCATCTGCGTCAGGTTTGCTGGTTTTAAAGGTATTTTGGGCACTTGTCAACTGGTCAAGTTGGGAGACCAGTTGGCAAAGCAGCTAAACCAGCAAGGTAAAGCAGGAAGCAAATGAATAGACCAAAACCAAATGTGGCTTAAGAGAGGAATGAGTAGTGATAGTCTCAAATTTTGGCAACCAAAGAAATTTTGTTGAAACAAAAAACTGATTTTCTGAATCGGTCTAAATAGTTTTGAGGTGCCAAAAAACATAATAACTTATAGTACCATAATAACTATAAAAAATATCTTTTAAGTAGCACTTCTTTGATGATACTTGCACAAAACGTGGATAGACAACAACAAGTAGTAAACATGTCATGTGTGTCTATACTTCAGTGTGAAGTAAAAACAAGTTGGCAATGTGTCAAATTTAAATTCTCAGCTGAAATATTGAGAGAACATTACTAAAACTGGTTTAATTTATCCACTGAGAACATGATACTCTGAATGGAGTTAAATTAACCAATTAACTAATTTTTATTATTGAAGAGCTTTATTTTCAGTTTTGGTTAAAAAAAAATCATGGTGATGGATCACTAGGAACGTGATAAGGACAAATGGAAGCAGTGGCTCTTACAAGTTCAAGTGACCCCCATGGTGCAGAAGCAAGCTGACAGTACTGAGTACAATCAACACCAGGAATATCTTCTTCTGAGACATCTCCAGGTTCTTTCACTGCAAAAGAGAAGAATGAGAAATCACAACAGTGTACATTACTCTTGCGTTTAACACACATCCAGAACACCAACCCTTCTCTCTTCAGCAAAAATTTCCAACAAATTCCTCAGCACAGAAATTGGTTGATAGTGCAAATAATTGGTTTGGTTGACAGGGTTCTCTTACAAGTTGGATCTCAAATTGCAAAGTAGCTTGTAATGGTTTTTGGTCATGAACAGACTACAGAGACAAAGACAATGAGCAAACTTAACGCAACGACTGGACAGGTGTCACGTATTAGCATTCTAACACTGTTGCCTGTCTAGTGCTAACAAAGTCTTGGATGTCTTCCATACGATTCAGGGCCACCTCTTCCTTCGGCTTCTAATTACAGTTATCTCATCTCGCTTTCCCTTTCTCTCTCACCATATCGAATTGCACTTCTACACAACCTGCCTTTATTTCCACTGATCAAGCCCTGATACTACTGTAGTTTAATTAGCAATAGCATTGAAAAAAGGATTTCGCTTCTGATGCCAATCGACATTAAAATAAGCCAAGACAATTAAATGACATGACTTCCATTTTAAACATATCGCACTACAAAAGCCAGTCCAAGATTAGCAACACAAAACATTGACTAATATAATGAAAAAACTGCTACTTGCTTCTAGGTTTATGATTGTATTGCAGTTTGGACTGTTTGCAGAATTTACAGCCGTTCAATTGACAATTAAATTTTTTATTTTTTTATTCATCAGGGACAACGTACAAAATACATTCATCTTACAAAGAGATGTTTTGTACCAGAGTTAGCCGAAGCTAATTTTCATCTGCAGTCTCCGGGCAGGTACACACAATATTTACAACATTACATTACAAAAAAACTATCAAAATTACTTAGCAAGTACATATAATATTAGTCCAACAATGGTCATTTAAAAACAATTCGATGTTCAATGAACTAATCACAGCCTATAATATATACAACAAAGTCAAAAACATTTACTTTAAATGGTTGCTACACACACACAAAAAAAAATCACAGTTTGGATGAACTGGGGTACAATGAGTGGTGGACACTTTTTAAAAATTGCACACAACACACAACATTTTTGCACTATTAAAAAACACACCTAAGTAAGTGCTGTTTTTCATGACCGATATGAGTTTTACTGAACCCAACATAAGGGTTAAAATGCAGATGCAAACAAATACCGCAGGTCAGAGTTCAACAGCGACTGGCTGTCTGGGATTCTTTTTCCAATGGTAATATAAACCAATACCTACAACAAGAGTGCAATGTTCCTTAGAGGTCCAGTACAGTACCATTCAGTATCATGTTTCAGCACATAGTAAAAGCTCATAAGAAGAGGTGCAGCAAGTAATTGTAGTGTGCTTTGCTCAGGCCTCACTATTATTCTTCATACTTGAAGTTTTGGTTTTTGCAGTAAGCCTTTTACACCTGTTCAATTTTGGTGCCATGGACATAATAATAATAATAATAAATATAGCTGCAAGCAGCAACTAGCGGGGCCAAGCGCAAGCAGAAGGATGACAGGACATGCCAACTTGGCTGAAGGTGTCAGACCAACTGGAGCAAGGAGCAATTAAAGACATTTAAAGAGGATTTTAGGCGAAATAACTGAAAAATCATATAAAAAGTAATTAAAAATATCCTTCAATGGATTATTACTTTCGAACAATAGGTGGCGCAGTTATGAAATCGATGTGATGTGGTCAGAGTGAAGTGACAATGACACATACAAAGTTTGGTGTCAATATGTCAAGGCATTGCAGATATAAAGGCTGAATAGTCATTTTTGCATCATGCCTCAACATTTTGCTGCTGCGGAATATGAAAATGGTTTCGTCTATCGACGCAAAATCCATAACTTTTAGTCATTACAGTCTGGAGATGATAAGATTCGATTTTGGTGAAAATTGGACAAACTGTCTTGGAGGAGTTGGAAAAAGTATTGAAAGGTATTGAATGAAAATCAAGATGGGGGACAGGAAGTTCGGCCAAATACGGCAAACTTGCTATCTATTTTCTCGTCATAACCCAAGGAATCTCTTAAGGCCAGTGTCATTACAATTGGCAGATGAGTGAAACTTTGGACAGGTGGTGGCGCTAGAGGGAATGAGTTAGACACCCCAAAATTAGTGTATTTGATGTTGGGACTGTCCTCTATCAGAATGTCAAACCGTTACAACTTTCCCACAAGCGGTTCTATGGCCTGCCATAGACTCCCAGTTGGAAAAATGAATAATAATAATAGGAACGGGAACAGAAACAATAGGTGCCTACACACATTCTGTGCTTGGCCCCTAATAATAATTCATTACACTTATATAGCGCTTTTCTCAGCACTCAAAGCGCTTAGAAGGGGGAATCTCCTCAACCACCCCCAATGATACCTCAAACTATGCCTTTCGAGGAGAGAATGCCACTCTTTAACTGTGCTAACTAACAATCCAGAAAGTTATACAGAACATGAGACCCCCTCAGAGACATCACGATTAGGGAAAGTTTGGTTGAGTCAGTGTGTTTTTTCCTGTTAGAGAAGATAAGGAAGAGAAAATTAGAGGCAGAGGAAGACATGAATCACCCACGCAATCATCCACCTACCTTAATGCACTCAACACCAGTTTGAGAGAAAATACATCACATTATAAAAGCCCAGTTCTAGTTTCAGATTCGGTCATGAACTTGTGAAACATGTGCTGTGCATCCGCACCAGACTAGGGTACAAGGAAAATACTTAATACTAAGATGCATTACTCACCAAACAAATAAAAACACAATTCTAATTTATTCTTGTTTATTTCTACCACATAGCACTCTTTACTTGGTATCATTATAGCCCCTATGTGTATTGAATTGTACTTTATAGTCAACAAATATGGGGTTTTGCCAATGGCTAAATGTCAATATCAATTTCTAGAGCAGTGGTTCTTAACCATGTAACTCAGCAAACTTCCAAGGGGCCTGAAGATTACTTAAATTGGTTTGAAATAAGACCAAACAAAGCATTAAAATATGGTGAAACTATTAAAATACAAGGTATTTATTATTTTGATTCCCCTTCCTTTTTTTCTTAGAAGAATCAGGGTTCTGATGGTGGTTGTTTTATTTATGAAGAATGTGGCAAAGTCGTCAGCTGTTAGGGTTGATGGAGGAGGAGGAGGGTTGAGAAGAGCGGAGAACGTTTTGAAAAGCATGCGAGAGTCAGAAGAATTGTTAATTTTGTCGTGATAGTAAGTCATTTTAGCAGTAGAGATATTAGCAGAGAAGGACGAGAGAAGGGATTGAGTCAGTAGGATCTTTCGATTTGCGCTACCTCCTCTCGCCACCCCTGAGTTTAGAACGATGTTCACGGAGAACATCAGATAACCAGCGGGCAGAGGGTGTGGTGTGGGCTGGCCTGGAGGAAAGGGGGCAGAAGTTGTCCAAGCAGGATGTTAAAGTGGAGAAAAGAGAATCAGTTGCACTGTTGGTATCCAGTGTTGAGAGCTTATCAGGTGGAGGAAGTGTGGATGAGACCAAAGAGGATAGGCGAGAGGGTGAGAGTGAGCGTAGGTTTCGCTGAAAGGTGACCTGTGGAGGAGTGTGTGTTGTGTTCTGAGGCAGGTCGAGGCTGAGAGTGAGGAGGAAGTGATCTGAGGTGTGCAGTGGAGTGACCAGTGTATTGTCAGTGGAGCAGTGGTCCAATCAATTGCGATGAGTAGACCAGTACCTTCCACCCCTGCTGCCGGTCAGGCGAGGGGTGTGTGAGAAAGTGAAGTTAGTGGAGAGGGCAGCTGGTGTGGCAGTGTCCTCTGGTCTGATCCAGGTCTCAGTCAGGGCCAATAGACTGAGACCTGAATGACTAGAAATAGATGTAATGAAATCAGCTTTGTTTACAGCGGACTGGCAATTCCAGAGACCAATAGAAAAAGGGAATAAAGTACTAGAAGACACCGGAAAGGTACGCAGGTTGTTAGGATTGTACTGCCTCCTACGTTTGACATTTGATTTGCGTATGTTAGTAACAGTAGGAATTTGAAAACACATAGTGTAAGAGAGCTCATAAACAGAAAGATGAGAAGAAAAGTTTTGTAGAAGAGAAAGGAAACAACAAGATATTACTCAAGTGTCTTGTCAGTGTCCCATGCCCTGCTACTTAGCCAAGCGAAACTCAAAAGTTGCGACACACAAGCAAACACTCTTTACCAGGGTAAATACAGTAAACAAAACATAGTTTCCAAGCAACAAAGAACCATGCTAAAATCTAATGAGAAAAGTAAACACTCGCAGACTGATGTTCTCTTCTGTTGCTCGACTGCTTCTTCTTCAGTTAAATGCCTGAAAAAGTTCACAAGCTCAAGATATTTAGAAGAATAATATACTCTTGATGGTCACAGAGCCTATTTTCTTCAATAATCAAAAAACCAATGGAAAAATCCATTTAAAAAAAGTTTTTTGTTAAGTGAGCCAGTGAGTCTGGGCAGTTGATATCCATTTAATAACAAAACCTGCTGAACTGGAACAGCAATGGAAATCTGCCATCCAAAAAACAGTGCCTAACCATATTGACAATCAGACAGAGTGAAAGCTGTTCAAGAAGCAAAGATCTATGGTTTTGAAATGAAAAATTCAACAAGCACGACCATTTCCACGGTGAAACAACGACCATGGTGTTTGGGTGTCCTCACAATTTGAGCCATGGAGTGTATATTAAAATCATCATCTTCCTTGAAAGTAACAAATAATCCCTTTAGCTGTACACTAAGGCCAGTAATACCTCAACAGATTCACAATCCTTTCCTGTCATTCATGCCACACAAAGCCAGAGTCGAGGTGAAGGCAAGGAGATTAGAATCCGATCTGTGCTTTTTTGTTGAAATCAAAATGCAGCTTTTGGGGGAAATCATCAAGAGTCAAGCTGTGATCCTACAGTGCTGAGTGGATCTATTGAGGACCTGTGGAAAGACAGTCTCTGGAGAACGTGTCGAGTTACTGTGATATAGCCAAGCTTGTGTGACCAACCCAGCAGTGACGTGAGGAGCGGCAGACAGGCATGAAACGTTATAGATGTCTGGGACAGATGCTGGTTAAGAGGAAGTTAGGTCTGACATTCACTGGATTTTTTATTTTTGAATTACGACATCTTCAATCAACAAACTACACCAAGAGGAACTTTTGTTTAAGTCTTTCCAAATAATTTCAGCATATTTGAGTGGTGGCCCTGGAACCAATGTATCTTATCTATTTCAGTTCAAATTAACACCATAAGACATATTACATTTAATTGATGTACCATTTAAATCTACTGAACAAATTAGATGTTTTTGTTTACTGTATATCGTCACTGTTGGGCATAAACTTTCTATCTCTGTATTTCATTTCTTTTTTTTTTTACTATTGGTCAGCGTTTACATCTGTCTGTGGGTTTTGCAAATATTTAACCAAGCTGGACAATAACACTATTTTCTTTTAGAGCAGAATATACTTTTCTTTTACAGCCGAAATTAACTCATTGAATCAGTTTATCACTGTAAAGCTGTTTTGAAACAATCTGTATTGTATAAAGCTCTATATAAATAAAGGTGACTTTACCTTGAATTTCCCCCCCCTCAAATCATCCCGTGTTTAACTTTCTAGCTTACAAAACACTGCAATGATGACAAAAACACCCTTACTCTTGAATCTGAGGATTGAATTTAAACATGGTAAAATGGTGTGAAACAGCTGAGAGTACATAAAATTAGCTAAAATATGTATTAAATATTTATCGCATTAATAACTAGTATTTATCTACATCCAAATCCTATCACTGATGTTACTATTAGATGTTTTACTTGCCATTTGTAAAATGTGCCAAGGCATTTGTTTTAATTCCAAATGGCAGAAGTCAAGTCTAAATTATAAAGAAACTATATTATATATATTTACATACGTATACTCCACATGCTGCAAATTACAGTCAGAACAAACGCCACAGGCAAATCGTAACAGTAGGCCCAACCAACAGGTAAATGTACAGTAAAAGTGATGACAGTAGAAGGTCTTCCCAGGCCAAGATCATTTAAAATTGAAAAATACACTCGCCCTCAGTTCAATTGTGTGTTCCTCTGACTTAAATACATAGTATATATTTACTTTTGTGTTCCAGTTCAAATTTGACAAAGGTGTGACCTAATCCATCATCAACACACGCAACATATTGAAAACATCCTCGTTTGAGACAAGAATGCGCTTTTACACATTAGACTTGCCATCTTAACTTAACACTTTTTTTTTAAATGAATATTTTAGCCTTAAATGATTAGTTCACTTTTAAAAAAACTTTTGCTGATAATTTACTCACCCCCATGTCATCCAAGATGTCCATGTCTTTCTTTCTTCAGTCGAAAAGAAATTAAGGTTTTTGATGAAAACATTCCAGGATTTTTCTCCATATAATGGACTTCAATGGGACCCAAACGGTCCAAGGTCCAAATGACCGTTTCAGTGCAGCTTCAAAGGGCTTTAAACGACACCAGACGATGATACCTGTTCGAACTCGTTCATCAAAATGAACAAATCTTTTTTCGAGTCATTTCGTTGAATGAACAAAATGACTCGAAAAAAGATTCGTTCATTTTGATGAACGAGTTTGAACAGGGGAGTCACGAATAGAGCAAGTATCACAGAGTATCTGTATCACAGAACAGAGCAAGGCGAGCATTTGTGGCTATAAAACTTTAACTTTTATTATTTATTTTTTAAATGACCAATTGTTTCGCTAGATAAAACCCTTATTCATCGTCTGGTATCGTTTAAAGCCCTTTGAAGCTGCACTGAAACGGTCATTTGGACCTTGAACCATTTGGGGTCCTTTGAAGTCCATTATATGGAGAAAAAAAACTTAATTTCTTTTCGACTGAAGAAAGAAAGACATGGACATCTTGGATGACATGGGAGTGAGTAAATTATCAACAAAAGTTTTAAATAAGTTTTGAATAAGCTGTTCTGTTCCAAAACAATGACAACATTTACATTTAGGAGATATAGGCATTTAAAACTTAGTCTCTCACTTCCGCTAAAATGGATCACAGATTTTTATGAAAAAATATTTTACTTCACTTACACTATATACATTAAAATATATCAAATGTTCTTTTTGGATTAAATATTTCACACACACACACACACACAAACACACACACTCACAAAATATTTTTATTTGAAACTAGGTCAACTCAAACCAAAGATCAGATTATTTTTACTTTACAGATTACTTTAAAAGACTAATACAATTATAAAACAGTTCCCACTCTGACTTCTGATTGGATGAGCCACAGCCAAAGCAGAGAAGATCAATTCTATTTTCACATAGCAAGTACCAACATTGTTTAGCAATGTTCCCAACCCCAATAACAACTAATTTTGGTACCGTGAGTGACGCAGTCTCTATTGACATCTCTGCCGGTTGCACCACATTCCAAAATCTCTCTACTTAGTTAAGATCTGGTGACTGTGGAGGCCATTTGAGTTTAGTAACTTATTGTTATGTTCGAGAAACCAGTTTGAGGTAATTTGGGCTTTGTGACATGCCACCACCGCAGCAAAGATCATTTTTGACCCAGGAAAAACCAACAAGTTTAGCTCTCTATAAAACAAAACTGTATACCACTCAATGTCTGGAATATCAGACCGACAATCTCATTTTAACTACATACTCAGAACACTCATGCAATATCCTAGAGATGCAATCGAATAAACGTTTGAAAGCAAATATTTATGTACATCATTTACAGTCTCTGAGATGGAAACAAATGAGGCTGTGACGGTTACAACTGGCAACTTATAACCAAATTTACAGATTAGCTGAAACACAAACCGTAAAAAACAAAACAAAAGATTATTTGTTTTCACAGAGCATTAGCCCTGCCAGTGTCATCTTCACATTGCGTGTTTGTGGTCTTTCATGTGAATCTTTAATCTGTGTTCATCATCACAGCATGTGGCCAAACTTGCCAAACCACCCCCCCCCCCCCACCCTACATTTGAACGCCAAGGATGTTTCCAGAAAATAAACAGAAGACTGAAATGCTTTGATTGATTAAACATGACTTACGAGAGAGCAGGTCACAACCTAACACATTTTGGTTTTGGCTCAATTATTTTAAAAAAATTATTAAGTTAGATTCATCTTTTTTTACACAAGCAACATACACATCTCCGCTACAAATGGACACTTAAAGTTTTTTTCTAGGACCTACCATTTTCTTACAGTTGCACTGAAAGTGACAGAATTGCAAATGTTACAACTTACCCCATATGCAGGGTTAATTGTAACAGACAGAGGGGTTAGTTGTAACACTTGTGTAAGACACAATTCAGTAATATTGTATCTGTATAGTTTGATATTGTTTGTGTATCTGTATAGATATATATCCATACATCCATCCCTCATCCAATCATCCTTCTATTATAGATCAATATCATGGAGAGGAAAAGGGCTGCACAGTTTTGCAAAAAATTAATACATAAATAAAATCATCAAATATTGTAATTGCAATTGAATTATATTTGTGTGTGGCAGCTACATGCAAAATTATTATAATTATTATTAATAACAGTAATAATAATAAAAACAAGCTTAAAATCACACTTTAAAGGGTTTATTGCATTAAAAAACAGGCAATATTTTTAATAAACAAGTGATCAATGCATAGTTAACAAAATTGTAAAAAAAAAAAAAAAAAAATCCAACATTGTGTGTGAAAGTCAAACTAAGTTAAATATATAAATAAATACTCAAACCTGAAAAGTTGTGTGGCTCCCTGTCCCTGTTTTCATTTGATTATCATTGTACACTTGGCGGCTTAGTTGTAACACTGAGCTACAACTAACCCCGCTGTGTAAAAAATATTTTAAGCCTAGCTAACAGTTGCTAGGAGTTGCTGACATGTTTCAAAACGGTGCTGTGTTTTAGCCTACAAGTCAGTGATTAAGGTAATATGAAGTTAGATTTGGTGACGTACATACTCAACTCAGAAACCGAAAAAAAAAGTATGACGAAAAAATTTACTTGCATGGTGTCAAAACACTCTTTGTCCAGTATCTTCACAAAATCTTATCACAACTTTCCACAAATTCACGGGAGACCGTCTTTTGGCAGCGAGAGAAAAAGAGCAGAAACATAACCGGCTTGATCCTGACTAACTATGTAAAACGTCCGTGTTACATTTAACCCCGCGTTAGGTTGTGCCCCGCTCTCCCCTATAAATACACGACTGCCTTATTCTGTGTAAGAATCACATCATCTCACAGAAGGATGAGCTCATCCGTCGTTATGAAGTGAGTTTGGAGTAAATGCATGTTATTAAATGTTGTCTTTTGTTGGACAAGAGGCTCATAAATGCTTCTCATGTTTGAAAGATGTTTGACAGGTGTTGCTTTTTCAAATGAACGTTATAAGTGACTCGAACTCGCAGTGTTTTCAGAGACCAGCGTTTACAGAGCCGTACATCAACGAATCGCGATAAGTTATCTCGATTTAAGTGCGAATACATGTAAATTGCGATTAATCGTGCAGCCGTAGTAAGAAAGAAAGATTTGTGTAACTATGGAAATTAAGACCATGAAGCTGGATGATCTAGCCAAGAGAAAGCATGTAGACTAGAAATAGAAGTGGACCAAGAACGGATCCTTGTGGTACACCACGGTAAACAGTGATAGAGATGCTGATAAATTCTTGCCTGTCTGAGAGATATGAACTTAGCCACTGAAAAGCATTAGCAGTGATACCAAAATCAGTTAGACAAGGGTACAGAATGCCAAACAGTATCAAAAGCTGCACTCAGTTTCAAGAGGACCAGAAAGAGGAGGTCATTCACTTCTCTTCAAAGAGAAATGTGTTACTTGCAGTTTCTTTGTATTTGTTTGTGAAATGTACTAGCAATTTCTGAGTGAATTTTTTTTCTACACCATTTCTTTTTTTCAGTGTAGAAGAGATAAAACACCAAGCATCCGCTTTCGAACGCAAGATAACTTTACCACATTTATTGCATTTCCAACAAAAAAAAGAGCTAAAGTGGCCTCCCCAATTAAAACAACTATTTCCTATGACAATTTCCCAAAAGGAGATTTTTTTAACACATTTTCTTAACAGTTTTGTAAGGCCGGCTCAATCGATCCAATAGCGGTATTCGATCAGCGGTGAAGGTCTCACGCGTTTTTCTCATGCCAAAGGGATTTTTGATTAAATGCAATACATTTTCCCATATTTATTTTCTCGTTATTTCATCTGACTCCATAAAATGAAAAAAAAGTTTTTTTTAATGATATCTGTGCATCATTAAAAATAAACGAATGTTTGACTATTCCTTTAATTCTAAGGAAAATAATGTCAAAGTCAGTTAGAATAATCAAATATAACAATTTATTATGTCAGGTAAATGTATCATTACAATTTCATAATCAATTCAAAGATAATCAATGCAAACCATCAAGTGTTCTAGAACAAAGAGGAAAATCTTTACCCAACATTATGAAGTACATGAATGCTGAGTCTCGGAGACCCTCAGCCTCACGGGCTGATCTGAGACACAGAAAAGCCCAGAGCCTCTCGCTGCATCCCATTAAATAGCCAGAAACATGCTAACAATGGTCATTTGCATTCAGAGGTTACACCTCTGAAGACCATTTGCCTATCTTCCTTTGTGTGCCAGTTTCTCTAAACTTATAAAAAACCTTATTACCTTTTGTTTGACTTATTTGGAAAGATATTATCTTTCCAAATAAGGGGAGTCAAATGTTAATTTTCCAGCTAAATCCTTTGTTTCATAGACCAGTGGTCAGGTCTATCTCTTCAACCAGTTTTTCCAGTCTTACAGATATTCCATGTTTTATGTGATATTCCAAAATTACGCACAAGTTAAATTTGCAACACTGGATGGAAGTTTTGAGATAAGAGATGAAACGGTATGAAATATCGCGATATTCATAACAGGATCATAGCGTCCAAAATGATCCCAGTTATCAATATTATTAGGGTATTGTTAAAAAGTGCTGAAAAGTTTTATGTCGAAAACCAACAAACAAATAAAATTAGCCTAGCCACTATTCACTCTTTATCGCATTAAAATAATAACATTAACAAGGATGGCTGGATTTAAAATTAACTACAAATATTAGTTGGTTGACACACAATGACACGTTATCTACTGACATGTTTAAATAAAGTAGACAAAAAGGTTTTATAAAATGATAACTTAATATCATTTCTATGAAAAGGAGGATTTTACATCTCCTGGTTAAAATTGACAACGATTTTCACATTGATCTGCACAAAAATGACAGACATGCTGAATGAAAATGTAAATCTACTTTCTGACAGTAGGTGGCGCTTATTGGGACCGCAAAAAGCGAGACATTTTAATGGTAACCCCATAAACAAAGCAGCGCTGCGCTTTTAAACACTACTTTATTAGGCATTACACTGAGGGAAGATAAAATGCAAATGCCATCGAAACTTTTCTAAAGAGTCTGTTCCCCTTTATTTATTAATTCGTACATTCTTTCATATAATTTCTCTCAGCACTTTGCTTAATGCTGAACAGTATTTACCACAAGTTGTGCAAATAGCGGTAATCAAATTTTAATGATAATTAAGATATAAAATGGAAATACTTCAGAAATCTTTATTGTGGTTTATCAAAAACTGGGAACCGTTTCATCCCTATTTGATATATACATAATATCACCTCATTCTGACCTACTAATTCATGCACCTACCAACTAATTAGTGCAAATCTGAATCCGAATAAAACTATGACAACAAAGCGGCTGTGTCTCAGGTCACTCATAATTATGCAGCATAAACAATGAAAAAAATATTCCTCTGGTTAATAAGGGGACCGTTTGTTTTCTTGCATCGATGAAAATAGAACAAGATGTAATTATTCATGAAGAGGGTTTAATGTAAGAAATGCATGATTAACTAGTCCTTCAACCTGCACACTAGAAACATTTAAAATAGATAAGCCTTTCCAAATCAATTAAGTTTTTGCTAAAGGATTTGATAAGTCCAGCAAATAAGGACTGAGGTGGCAAGAGCATCCCAAAAGGTCATGGGTTCAAATCCCAAGGCGCTCGTCTAACTATAATCCCCCATGGTCCAAACCATCCCGAGAGCCAGACAGCTCTGCTCCGCGTGCAACAGACGAGCCAAGCGCGAGATTGAATTATTGTGCGAGATGTAACAATCAGCGCAGAGCTGTTTGGCCCTTACTAGCGCCTGCCATGTTAATGGGCTCGGGCAGATGGCACAACCTCTGGTGTTTATCTCAGGGAGATAAATGAAAGCGATCAAGAGGTGTGTGTGTGTGTGTGTGTGTGTGTGTGTTTGTCAAGAAATAAAGGATGGGAACATTACGTCCAGGAATATGCACATGAGTGCAGACGGTGCTGCTTCACAACACATTATAAGCTCATTTGTATTATACATTGTTACTATGGCGATTAAAAACTCAGTGCTCGAGGGGGCGATAGAGTTTACTTCAAATGTTAATCCGGTTGCAGGTTATAACTTATAGTGCTAATAGTGTTTGCATTTATATGCATTGTTTGGGTTATTAAAGTACATTTTGGGACTAAAAAAAGTTGATACTTACGAAAACGGCAGTTTGTGAGTTGATGAAGGGCTAATAATTACATAGAATGTACTGTAAAATTAAAATAAACGGTGATATAGCTTAGTGCGGTTAACTATATAACTATATGGTGTGATGTGCTCGTGTTTCAGAGAGAAGCACGGCACCGTGTTCACGTGAGCAGTTTATGATCTGGCGTTTCAGCGTCTCAGAGTTGGGAACAAAACTTGAGCATTTGGAAACGCAACATGTGCACAGCAGAACTTAAAACAGAAATATTAGTATTTTCACTTGTAGTGTTAAAAAAATCATTATTAAAACTGAACTGAACTTTTATTTTATAATAAAATTGTCAATTACAGCAGTAATATATTTTAATACAGACAACAGTCTTCATTTTTTATAATTATTTTATTATTATATTAATAATGATGATTTATAGGTGCAATAAAATGGGCAATACATATTTCCCCCCCCCTTTAATATCCAGCAAAAAATTCAAAATAAAACACTTGGTAAAATTATTTTAATAATTAAATAAATAAAAAAATATTATTATAAATAGATATTGTATCTATTTACATGCATGTCATGTGACCGTAAAGCGACATCAGAGAACAGCAAACGTGAATGTGTCGTAAAATTAAATCTCAGTGCGTAAATATTTTATGCCTAAGACAAAAAAAATGTTCGAAAACACCAGCTAATACTCGCATTTTGGAAATCAACTTAAGTTTGCATAATGTGAAGCATTGTAGAGGGCTAGATAAATGCAGGGATGAGAAAAAGGCGCGCATGATTCAGGAAGAAGTCTGAGGGGTTGAACCGGGAGGCTTTGTGTCTGTGTGTGCATGTTTATGTGGTTATGGGATCTGTTGCTGGAAAGGAGCATCTGTAATAGACCGACAGTCAAAAAGGATGAATTAATCCTTCAGCGACCCGGCCATCCACTGCAAGTCTGGGAATAAAAAAATGTAAAACAAAAGTGTTTGATGGTATATATTCGCAATGGCATGATACTACACACTATTTTTTGCACAGTACTGCACCGTTTCATATGCATCTTAATACCTGGAGGACCTACAATATTAGCCCCCCCAAAAAAAACTGCATTATACTGATATTTTAAGAGAAATCCCTTAATTTGAAGTCCTCAACTTGACCTTTCGATGTAAAAAAAGACTGAAAAGTCAACTTCTTTGGCTCATTATGTAATCGGACCACCAAAAGTAAGCACATTTGTACATATTATTAATAATGATAATGTTTTGACTATATATAAATATATATATTCATTACTATTATTAGTACTCATACTGACTCAAAGCTGCTTATAGCTGAATTGATGAACTTCACAGTTACTGAACCCAATCAAGCCAAAATTTACAGCAGAAATTAAAAATGTTTGCATATTATCCTGTTTATTCCTCCCTGTAAAGCTGCTTTAAACTATCTGTATAACGTGCTGTAGAAATAAATCTGAACTTCTAAACATCAACATAGTAAGGTCATGTAATAAAACCAATACATTACAGCTGGAGAAAAACAATGGCTGAAACCACAAGCTAACGACTAGACATCCTGTTTTCATAGGAGCACATTTGAAGTCTCTGAGAAAGTAAACCGTGACTGTACAGATTTCCGTCAATTCACAAAGACACGACAGGAAGAAAAACGCTCATTTGAAATGCAATATCACAGAGAATACGGCAGTGGCTAATTTCACTCTGTTGTTACACTGAGGTCAAAGTGGATCCGTTTGATACGACAACAGAAGTTTTTCAACGACATAAGAGGGAAATATTAAACCTTTAAAGGGCTGCCTGTGAGGAACCATTGAGTTTTCTTAATCTGCATATCAAAACAAGCTGGTCTAAGTTTCACCAAAGAACCAGAAAGTGTTGAAAAGGTTCATGGGAAAGTCCGCAATATATTCTGTAAACGAATTCATTAATGGTGTTTTCTAAGGCATGAGTGACGTACAGATTGTTAGCTTTGCTAATCTCAAGCTCAATTGGAATCAATTGTGAGTGGATTTACCTGTGAAAAGCACTATTTGTGTTGCTCTTGCTGATGTCAAACGTTACAAATCACTTGCTAATAATGGACTGTTTGACACTGCATTAACATAACAGTTTTTAAGATTTAAAAAAAAAAATCCCCCTGAAGTCAATCATTTTATTCCTTAAAACTCATCTTTGATCACCAAAATGACATATTTAAGTGTTTTTTCCTCATGCCTTATAACTTGAATATACTCATTTAGTATACGTGGTTCTATGAATATGCAAATGAGCCCCGCCTCCACTCACTCACTCACTCAGAGATCCACTGGTTGACGATCACAGTTGATCTGATTGGTTACAAGGTAGTTTGTGACGTCAGAAACACCAGCGATTTCAAACCGTGTTTTTGAGAAAATACTCAGCAATGCTGTTGAATTTACACATGTTTTGTCTTAAAGCATATTAAAAACACCACATAGACATATAAACAACATTAAAAGCTGGATTTTCACCACAGGGAGACTTAAATGTATTAAGTGTCTCGTCTGCTTATTACGGCTGCAATTATTTGCTCAAAAATACAGTAAAACAAGTTAAATAAATTTAATTTAAAATAACTTTTCTATGTGAATATATAGTAAGCTGTAAGTTATTCCTGTGATCAAAGCTGTATTTTCAGCATCATTACTCCAGTCTTCAGTGTCACATGATCCTTCACAAATCAGGATAATATGATGATTTGATGCTAAAGAAACACTTATTATCAATGTTGAAAGCAGTTGCGCTGCTTCATATTTTTGTGGAAACTGATGGATAAAATGTTTCTGGATTCTTTGATGAATTGAAAGTTGAAAAGAGCAGTACTTATTTGAAATATTTTGTAATATTATAAATAAATGTCTATACTGTCACTTTTGATCAATATAATGCATTATTACTAAATAAAATCTTAATAAAAAAAATACAAATACAAAATCTTGCTAACCCCAAACTTTTGACCGGTTGTGTATTATATAGTAAAACCACAAACCTCTTATATCTTATTAAACACCACCGTTATTGTCCGGTTTTGAATTTGTTAGTTTTTCCACTTCAGTTTTAACACCAAACACACAATTAACCTTTATTTGCACTGAAAGAACACAAGTAAGATTCATATTAATCTACATGCAGCTCCTTGATAAAGCAAAATGGACATTAATAGCCAAGTGGAAGAAAAAGAGTATGAGAAACAGATGGAAAAAAAGAAAAGAAAAAAAAAGCAGCAAGTGCCTCAGAGGAGGGAAATTAACGCAAGGGTCATGGAAAAGGTTGAGAGTGAGAGAAGATGGCGGGTTTAATGAGTGCAGTAAATTAGTCAGACAGACAGACAGGCACATATAAGCAAGCAAACACACACACTTTCCTGCTTTCACTTTTCTCCGGAGAAGCAAAAACCCCACCGGTAAATATTTAATCACACAGGCGATCTAATCAGATTCCCACTTTAAATGCCAACACATACCAGCACAGTAGAAACAGAAGATCGGACGAGCAACCAGACGCCGCGTAGACCCGTCTCGCATCTCACTTTACCTTCTCAAGTGCCGGGAGACGTGCAATAGAAGACAAGACGCCTTGACGTCACTTTGATCGTATCACCACCATCATCACGATTCATAAGGCTTATGATTAGCCTGTTCTTTATAAAGTTATAAAGATCACAATCTATCTGATAAGTTCTGTTTTAGTCGTTGTACTTTGCCCCATCAGTTAGTTTAGCACCAAGTGAGGGGAGTTTTAATAACGTAGGCAAATCATGTATCATAAACACATGTTCTCCTATTGACTTTCAGGAAGACTGCTCTCACGACAAAGCTGTTACAAGAGATATTACTGCAGTCATGATGGGATATTCGAGCCCCAAGATTGTAATTATACTTGGTCTAACCAAGTCAACCAGTAAAAGCAAATAAGCAAATTTAAATTAATAAACTAGTAACATCAACAAAAATGCTAACTTTACTGTTAATAGGGTACTAGTTCTATAACGGGTCAGTTTTATTATTATTGATAAAAGTTTGATGGCATTTAACTTCATGGTTGCCATTTGTTCATTAAATTTACATTAAACCTAAATTATTATTGAAAAAAGTAGGGATGCACAATATATCGGCCACCATATCGGTATCGGCTGATAAAAGTTCATTTTAATGCTATTATCGGCCCGATAAGAAAATTTGCCTGATGTATTAAAGCCAATAAATAATGGGTTAATTCCTTCAGCTGCGCACCGCTCGCAATTATGGTTTTAAATAGATTGAAATATTGCAACAGAGCAAGTCTGTCATTTAGGCTAGCTAAATTTATTATGAGAACATTATTATAATTGTTTGCTTGAGACATGGTGAGACTTTTGTCTTTTTGTAATCAGGCTCTCAAAAATTATATAAAAATTTGGATTTAGATTTATCGGCCGGTTATCGGCTTATCTGTAAAAATTATCGGTCAAAATGTTCATATCGGTTCATTTCCCCAACGAAATTTGCAATTGTCTTTTCTGTTTTCTTCTCATTTTGCAACGCAGAGCTATTATCTGTGAATATGCGAGACTTAAGATACAATAACGGCTAAAGGTAAGCAAATAGAAGAATAACAAAGTGCAGCAAATGGTAAAAATGTGTGTTTATGATCATGATAAATTAAAATAATATGATAAATAACAGTTTGCATAACAGACAGATAAAATAACTGGAATCGAATGACACCGGAAGGCTTGCAAAGAAATGAACAAATGTTCGCACTTGCTCTTATATTAAATTTTGTCTATATTTTGTGAAAAATATTGTGAGGAATATGAGGCATTTATGATCAAGAAAATAAAATGTAGGGCAAAACTTTATTTTTTTGATCAATGGAAAATTATTGGATTGTTGTCATTCGCCAATTACTGCCATCATATTATTGGAACAACGGCCAAACTCGTGTCAATGTACACGTCAACAGAGGCTACGGCTGTGTGCGAAAATCCCCCGCTGTACCGTTAATTAGGACACTATTTGACGGGACAGCCATTTGTAGTTGTGTCCGAAACCATAGTGGACGTTATCGACTGCACTCATTCAATCCCACAATGCACTGCAATAACTAGTGTACAACCAATGTTTGCTGTACTTCCCATAATGCAGTGCAAGAGTCGCGCACCAAATTAATTCCCACGTCTCGGCAGAAGATGGCGAGTAAGTGGTGGTATATTTTGCTAATAAAGTGATGGAACCAGAAGAATAATGTGAGTTATTATTATCCACTGAGATTATGTTATGTTTTACGTATGCACAGTACGATGATTTAAGAGTCTTCCGACGTTTCAGTGAATGAGAAACATTTGGAGAACACGTGGACGGAGAGTGTTGAAGCCAAAATGTTGTCTTCATAAATCTGGATTAATGTAGACATAACCAGAATGTGGCACATCAACGGAAGGATGTGCACAGATAAACATCGCAACATTACATGAAAAAAAAAAGAAGTTTTTATTGTGACTTTAAACAACAGCCAACAATTGTTCATGTTACTTGTGTAGAGTTGTTTATACGGCACAAACTGGTCAATATAACATGCATTTTGTAAAATTGAAAGCTCCACAGTTTCATTCACCAACCAAAATGGATTTCAATAAAGATATTAACCAATGACAGAAGGGAGAATAATTAAAAAAAAAAATTAAAAAAAAATAACTGTTTAAAATAAATGTTTCGGGTTCACGCTGCTGTCCATCTCACATGCACTGGACTGGTAGCCTACGTCTGCTAACTGGGATTACAACCCGGCTTCAGCAAGTCCGCTGGAAACCAGTTTACTCGAGTCTGTCATCACTCTCCTTTAATGTGTATTGAGCACTGGATTCAAAAATGTTAAATATCAATTCTTTCTTTCCAGGTTAGTTTAGATTCGTATGAGCTCTGAATTTAAATCAATCTTGATTTTGGGAACATCTTAGTTGCAATTATATAGTAAAAAGTAATCAATTTTTAAACTCTGAAATTATTATTATTTCCTCTTTATTATGTTTGCAATTAAGAATTTCAAACTCAAGCTCCTGCAAACTGTTTCCTCTTAATTTCAGGGAACAGATTATTTAATTTTGTCAATGCAGTGCACCATTATATTTCCTGTTTGTTTCACCAGATGATGTTAAGCCTCATTATCTGACGTGCTAAAAACGATGAATCATTTATTTTCTAAAGGGGGAAACTAGGAACAGCAGAACAAACAGAAAATGATCATGTGAAGTAGACTAGATCATCTCATACCACACAAGCCTGATGTGATAAAGGTTGGTGTGATTATTAATGCAATTTGTATTGCAAATCACAGTGACAGGTCAGTTCCACACTTGACAGGTTCTTTATATATAGCATCCAGCATCTATAATTGGAGGACAGCAAAACTTATTTTCGTTTTCAACTAAATTTAATTCATGTATAGCATATCCCAGATGAGCTGTCTATTAAAATCATAACACGTACTTTAAATCGTTTAAAAACTTTCTGAACATAAGAGACACGAGCTTTCACAGCACACTGCATAAGCCTTTCTGATCTCTTTAAAACGTTTCAAAGCTAAATGAACATTACTTCACGTTAAAACTGGAACAAACGTCATTCAAATTAATATCTGATGTCAGATGATCATAAATTAACCCGGCTGCACAAACACTAGATTCTCACCAGTGAATCTGTCACTTAAAACCTGATTTATAGCATGCAGTCCTGAAATCAACATCAATAAATCAGCTGAGCACCATAGGAATCAGAAAGGTGGATGAGAAAACGCCGATGCATTTGATTTCTGCTGCAAACGCACCACATATATCATGAGATCAGAACCATGTAAAACCATCACAAACCAGTATGTGATACGAGACAGGTGTGCTGTCAATCCAGGCCACTGACTGCGATCAAGCAATACGGAAGCAAGGTCGTACTCTCATTCTCACCCACCTTTGTCATCTCACGCTCCCGCGACTGGTGATGGATAGATGTCGTTTTTGATCCGCACAGTCAAACAATGGCTCCGAAACCGCTTTAAATTCGCTCGTCAGCAGTTATTTCAGCGCAGAATAAACGGACGCGATCCGCGAGAGATGCTGAGGTGTTGCGGTAGGTCATCAGAGTTTATAGCGGCGCGTCGCGTCGGCTGCCGCTGTCTGTCATCACGCGAATGCACCGCGCGCCGACTCTCTTGCGCCAGCGATTCACGACGCACGCGCGTGGAAGGTGCACGAATTCAGGGGCGGAGAGTCTCCACAATTAACTTTCTGGCTGATGAACTGATAAAATAAATGGAGTTTGTACCGAGCACGAAGATATCTCTATTATTATTTCGATAAAAACAAACAAAAAAAACATTTATGCCTCAATGACAAATTCAACATTTGGACGCTTTCCCTGGCATGTTTCTGGTCGTGTATTCTTCTTCTGAGGTCCATGAGGCGACACTATCCCGGTGTTGAAGGAATAGGCTAGTCCGCTCAAAAATTGTTTGTGGACACGAACAGAAATATTTATTTTTTATTGAACAATATCAATTTACAAACAATATTATGCATACAAATAACACAACACAAATAACAAGTAATTAAATCTACATTCGTTTACCGAAACTAATCTCTGGTTATTTTAAATGACACAAGTATTTATCTCAATAACCTCCAGGATGAATAGTTTCTTTGATTGAATATTTCTATGACAGCAGCTGTCATGAAAACAATGGCAATGCTGTATTTCATCATATTTGTATTTGAATAGGAAATTATCAGTTGCCAATAATAGATGGGAATATTTAAACAAATATTGTTTGATGACACGTACTGTTACCGTCATTAAAACATTTCGTTTCTGTGATTAGGGTGACTGTATTTTGATTAGCGAGAACCAGGACACTCGCCTGGCAATGAGATCCTCAAATGATACTCGAAGTTTACTCAGATGCCTTATTAATTTCAATACATTTAAAGTAGGCTGTGCCTCCTCTGTGTGGATAGAAAATTGTCACATTACAAAATACTATCTATAACCAAAGACACAAATTCAGATATGCTTCTCAGAGGTTACTCAACATGTTTTATTATGACAGGTTTCAAAAATAATGAATGAAATAATGATATAAATAATGTCTCTTCTGTATTAGAAAAATAAAAAAATAATAAATAACCTCCAAATTGAACCGAAATAGCTCTCACAAACTTACAAAAACTACCTAACTAAAAATATTTAAGACTTCTTCCTCTTTATCCTGTCTTTCTTTATGGCCCAATGAAAAATAATGAAAACCATGCAGGACATTTTCATCACTTTATAAAAACAGCCAGGACAGGACGTGGAAACAGGACGTGTGGTCACTAATACAGTTCAAACAATGAACTATAAATAAGAATAAAGTTAATCAGTTCGATGTAGGTAGCCACTCTTACTCTTGTGTATGCGTTACAGCATTGCTGTTGTTTTTCCAAATTTGCAAGTTGCTTTGAATAAAAGCGTCTTCTAAATATAAATCTAATGTTCCGACCTTGAAGATGCCAAGAATGGAGCAAAAGTCAAATCATTCCTTTGGAAGGCTTGTGTCAAATTACAACTGCTCTGAGAACTGATCGGCTTTGTTCAGAGCAATGAGTGATAAAGGACTGCCTTTGTTTGCCTTTGTTCAGACATAATTATCATGTTGGAAATGAATGGCCCTTATTTTCAGTTGCATTGCAGGTGATTTACTTCCTTGTGAAAATTACATTATGGAAAACCCCAAATCGCATGGGGGAAAAAATGCTAATATTGCAATTTTCTGTTAGAAGTGGTGCTTGAGCAAAACTCACTGCAACAGATTTAAAAAAATAAATCATGAGCCTTTTATCTAAATTGAAGTTTTTTTTTCATTGTTTTTTTTCAAGTATGGCTTCTCATGGTTTTTTATGGTTTCTTATCCTCCCCCTTCTCCTAATTTTCTCTTCCTTTATTTCTGTGCAGTGACTTTGTCCTTGTGGGATCAAGTATCCCAGAACACACAGAGTACTGTTGACAACAATGAGGGCTGGGTGAGACAGTGTGAGTGTGAGTGAGTGTGTGTGTGTGAGTGTGTGTTGGGGGGTGAGAATGAAGGTGGAGAGTGAGACTGAAAACTTAAAGATGAACAGGAGATATTTCAGACCTTTGCTCTCAGCATGTGTGTGAAGCTGAAGCCGCTCTCTCACAGGTGTGTGTCTCTTGAATCGCTGTCTCTGTCCTGTTCCAGACCCCTCCACATCTGCCATCTGTGCTTCTCACAGGATTCATAAAATAACATGCAAACCTCACTGGTCGTGGGAAAAACTGTATAATACAATACTGCACGGCTGTCTAAAACAGACTTGATTTTGGTCGTTTAATGACAACATGATTAAAACAAGAGTGAGAGAGAGAAAGGCTTTTAATCCAGAGTTGATGTTGCAGTTGAATTTACACTTCAATAAAAAATCACTATTTTGCAAATGCATGTTAAGATTTTATTGTGAACCATTCGTTCTATAGGCTATGTTTTATTTCTTACTTAATCCTGTGTTTGGGTCCGTCTCTTTCAGTGGGCGGGGCTAAAGAGGCAATGATGTAGAAGTAGGCGTTGACGGAATGCATATCTGATATAAAATATTGGGTGACTAGTAATTTCCTACTACTAAATTCTGGAGAAAAAAAAGAGATTCTAATTATTGGACAAAAAACTTCCACACGTAATAACCTAGAATACTGTCTAACACTTGATGGCTGCTCTGTTAAGTCTTCGTCGTCGGTTAGGAACCTGGGTGTGCTCTTTGATAGCAATCTTTCATTTGAAAGTCACGTGGAAGATCTTCCCGGTCCAAAGTGACCGGACACCTAAAAATGAAACTTTCTCCATCCCAGTAAAACCAATGCAATTTATTTTTGTTCAATAATATTTTTTCTTTTTAATTTTGAGAGAATTTGATGTTACTTATCGATATTTATGCAATATTTATGGTCCATTTTGTCACTGAAAATAAAAAAATTAAATAAAAAAAAAATCCCTCATTTTTTAAAAAATATTTCTTCAATTCTTGCAGTATTTCAGATTAATATAGAGACCTGGCCTTTTAAATCCAATTTTTGAAGTCAGATTAGCGCCATCTGTTGAGAGAAAATAAAATAAAACATGTAATTTCATGGTGTAACCACCAGATGCCTGTATAGCTCTCTATGGAGAGGCTTGTGAATTCTCTACTTGTTTTTGGACACAATTACTTACTTTTAAGATGTGGATTTGAATGTATTTTTTTTAAATTCTAGAAAGTATTCGAAATGCACATTTCAGCAACATGGCTATTCAAGGCATTGAATAATACTTTGCAAGGAATGCATACCGTAGAAACAGTAGGCTTTATGAGTATTAAGTTATTCCAAATGCATTATGCAATGCAATATCAATCTGCCTTTACTGTCACAGGACGATTTGTACTAAACACACTCGCTTACAGTGCAGCTTAGCATTCCCTTTGCATCAATAAAAACGTTTATGTCATTCCCGGATGAGATGAAAAAGTAAATCTAGATTAAGACCAGCAGCCAATCTTCATAAGTAAGGCCAGTCTGGTGTCGACCACAACTCGCATCCAGCGGGGCCATTCAAACCAGCTTATCTATGAAAACACCCAACACATCATCCACTTTAGCCCAGCACACATTTATGGAAATAATCCCCTCAACTCAGGTTGATTTCAGCAATGGATCTTCAAGTAGCCTACCATAAAGCTTTGCTGAATGGATTTGGGGTTTTTTATTTTAACACAATGAAGCTCATGATGTGAGAACAAATCACTAGAGCCAGTGTAACAGAGTTATATATAAAGTGTGTGTCTCCACTTGCTAATAATGATCTGTTAAATAATCACACTGGAAGATTGGATAGAATAAGGGTTAACATGGTTTCTTATTGGCTGGCTTGTTCTCGGTGCTGTGCGCCATATGTTGCAATTATCAGTTCAAGTGTGTAAGGCCAGTGGTAAGTCGTGTGACTGAGAGCTCTGTAATTTTGTCTATAATTATCTGTCCATGAAATGTGTGATATCATGTGCAACAGCATATATATTAGATAAGCGTTTTATATTGGTGAAGAGTGTGAAAAATGAGTGTTTTATTATAGCGCCAGCACGTATGGTGAAATACATCCACTCACCCTGTTACACGATGTTTTCTCAGTGAATAAATTGATGGGAGAAGATTTCTTGAAGTACGAACTTTATTGAACCATAACACAACGCAGAGAGGGGACAACAGACCAGTTACACCAGGAGGGATTTTCCTCTGCCGATGAGGAAATTATTTTCTTCGGTGTATAATAAACTCTGACTCTGTTTATATTGACCTTTATGAGGATCACGTGATTCAGTTATAGAGATGGATATTATTCATTGATGGATGTTTATCATCTTCACAAAGCTCATCGAGATTAAATTTCATCCCCTCATCAAAGGCTATGATCTTGCCAATAATCAGAGTGTGCTGGAATATTCAGATAAAGGTGATCTAAGATTAAGTGACTTGAGTGGACAGCATGCATTTATGGTTTAAACTGAAGAGATACTGTATTAAACATAATACAATAATCAAACAGATAAAGTATGTGTAGTAGTTATGTGTATAACAAACTAATCAATATTATATCAAATCATGTGAAAACTATCAAATGCATGTTAACAAGGCAATTGACCTTCATACAAGTTGGACTTTGTGTATCTTTGATATCAGAACATGAGGAAGTGATTCCATCAGAATTTTCTACAGCCTGTCAAGGTACAACTGTGGAAACCACTGCCTCCAGTGTGCCAGAGTATGTCAATTTACCCTTATTAGCTGATAATTCTGATAATGTTAGAGATGGACACATTTCTAGCATAGCCCTCTTCTGAGAAGACCTAGCGATACGTTTTTTTCAATCTCATCTGAAATGAGCATGTGTTGGGGCAGGCATAACGCATTCAGATTACTTTTGTGATGTTACAAGTAATGTGTTACAAGTAACATGCATTACATAATCAGATTTGTTTTAATGTTACGAGTGAAGTAATGTATTACAAGTAATATGCATTACCTAATCAGATTACTTTTTGTTGTTACGAAAAAAGAAACACATTACAAGTAACATGCATTACGTAATGAGTACTTTTTGATGTTACGAGTAAAGAAACGCATTACAATAACGTGCATTACAAAATCAGATTACTTTTGATCTAACAAGTAATGCATTACAAGTAACATGCATTACGTAATCAGATTACTTTTTGATGTTACGAGTAAATAAATGCATTACAAGCAACATTCATTCCGTAAACAGATAACTTTTTGATCTAAGAAGTAATGCATTACGTAATTAGATTACTTTTTTGATGAAATGAGTAAAGTAATGCATTACAAGTCACATAAATTATGTAATTACATTCATTTTTTAGATGCCAATGACAATTATATTCTAGTAATACAAATACATTTATTTACAGGAAAAAAAGTTACTGCAGATTAAGTATTTTCAAAAACAATATTTACAGTATTAAGTATGAATTGTAGCTGAAATATAGCCATTGATGCATGAGGTCCACTATAGTGGACAGATGATAAATCTGATTTTTCTCACAATCTAAAATCAAAACTTGGAAAATTTTACTGTGAAATGACTCATTAGATATTGCTTGATGCTGCAATATTTTTTTCTATAGAGTCTCCTAGGATAGAAGGGATGGGTGGATATTCCGGAGCAACTTATTTCTGACTGACCATTGGCCATCTTGGTTTGGAGGGGGAAAAAATCAAAACACAATGGCTTACAACTTGGTTGCAATGTATAGGATGATGCACCAGGATCCACTGAAGAGATTGATGTGCAATTTCGCCATCAAAACTCTTGCAAATTCAAGAAAATGCTTTTTAAATAGCTGTCCACTGTAGTGACCACTATGCGTGAAAGGGTTTTAATATTTGACTAATCTTAAAACAGCAGAGCTGGAACAACAAATCTGAAGTGGGGGTGAATATGTGCGCTGGCTGTGACGTCCCCGAAGTCTTCTTAACTAATCATGCAAAAAAATTACACGTGATCTTTTACTGTTTTGATAAGTGAATACATATTCTATGCATTAATGTATTGACCTGGAGATCAAATCTGCTAGTCAAAACTGTTAATGATCATGATTAGAAATGTACAAAAGTCAGTGCGAGTCTACCAAGAAAAACAACAAATCAGTCAAATTTATGTGAAAAACAAGATGAAAAACTTCCAGAGCTTAATTCAAGCTTAAATCCCCGAAACCCAACACTATAGCGTCAATCATGACTGCTGGCTTTCACTGCTGTAAGTGGGTCATTCCTGGTGTTCAGAGCCTTTTCGCCATCATAAAATCAAATGTAGAAAATCAAACTCCATTTTTAAAAGGAGTTTTTGTGTAGTCATGATAGGGTGATGGAAAACATTTGAAAAATCTATTCTGGTCAAGCTTGGGTAAATAAATGTAACCACTAAACCAAATAAATTAAATGGAAGATCAAAAATGTCCACGGGACAGATAAAAATGCCGAAAATGCATTTTTGTTTACGTTGTAAAGTAACTTTAAAAGATACTCCATTATATTTTCATTGTCACTGAATTATTAGTATGTTTTTTTGTGTGAGCTGATTTTACGAAATTATTGTAAACCACTTAACAGGTGGTTTTAAGAATGGATGGATGATTTACTATAGCTCATGTACAACCATTTTACTTTATTTTTAACTGGATTTAGATGAGAACCTATATGTAAAACATTGGCAACAAACTTTAAATACACTACTGCTTCAACTTTAGACAAAAATTACTTTCACAATCATTATGTAAACTTTCAGTGATATAACAGGGTGGACATTCTGATCTAAGATCCGCCACTACACCGTGTCTGAGCAATAAAAAGCAGGTTTATCAAATAAAGAATTGCATGGTCTTTAAAACTGTAATTTTCACTTTTCAAAACTTGTTTTCCTATTTCCCTATTTAAGGTTGACCACATCAAATTTGAAAGCTAAAATTGGGAAAAAAAAATAGATAGTTAAAATAATCAAGGATCTCACTCACTTGACTGCTTTATGATATGATGTCATTAAATTTTTCCAACTTTAATTTAAAGGGAAAGTAGTCAAAAATAACAGTGTGGACAAAAAGTTAAGAGGTAAGCTAAAAAACTTGATTATAATTCTTAAAATAAATGTAATACTTGTAAAAAAAATTAAGTGTATATATATATATATATCAGAGAGAATAATTCCTGTAATTATTGATATACCCAACAATAGAATAAAAATGAAACAAAGGTATAGTAAGTGTTGTATTTATCATGAAAATAGGCTACAGAGGCCTGGGGACATAGGACAAGTTGTTGTATATGGTGGTAAAATGCTGTAAAACTTTTTTTTTTTTAATCAACCTTAATATCCAAATGGCGTTAGCTACTAAGACAGGTTTAAAATTGATATTGTTTAACATTTTAAGGCAGTATAGGATCATGCTTTTTACTGGGGACAAAAGGCACCGAATCCCAGGAATGACTCTAGTACAGCTCCCCCTACTGGAGACAACTGGGGTAAACACAATAAAAGGCGGGAAGACACATTGACATGATTTGAGACGTTTTATTCCAGGGTTTTCGATTTAACGATTAAGTGTGCATATTGATGGAGACCCATAGAGAGGTGATCACAATGAAGTGATCTTAAGTGAAATACATTTACCCAGAAATCACATCGTGGTGGATAAAAATAACATCTGTAATTTAAATTATTTGAAAATCGCCAATAGAAACTAAAGCAACAAGGCTTATCTGAGGATGAAGGCATCAGATCCCTCGATCTCCTTTCAAAACTTCCAGAACATTCAAACACTTCCCTTTAAAAGAACCGGAGACCCTTTTTCTCTTTTCGACACAGTGTGCTCTTAAAGGAATAGTTCACTGTAAAACGAAAAACCGTCACCATTTACTCGCGTTTAAAACCAAAATATCTCTCTCGTCTAGAGACACCTTCACACCAAGGACAATAACTATAAAACGTTTTAATAATCGTTCAAATTCCCACCTAATAGCTCCACCGAAACTACAATGACAACGACAAAGAGGAACGATATCAGTGGATTCCAGTTTTCAGAACGACATTTTCCCCGCTGATTAACAATAAAAACAATCAAGAGTCCAGTCGGCGTTAAAGAGCGCGAACATTTAAAGCGGCAGAAGACATAACGGCAGCGCTCGTATTTAATAAGCAGAAAGTTGCGTCGACGCTAATATGTTTTTTTTATAGTTATCCTTCTTGGTTTGAGCGGGCATTTAAACTCATATTAATGTATATTTTTCACAAGTTGACATATATCATTAGAAAATCTGGAATATACATGGAGTTTGCCGACATATCCTGGTCAACTTAACCAAACATACAGAATGTCATAAGGTTTGACATCAGGGTGAGTAAACGATGACAGAACTTTATTTTTGAGTGGACTATTTATTACAGGTGTGTGTAGACTCTTAACCCACCGGTTTCACAGATAAGGCAGCTAGTCCCAGACTAAAATGCATGTATTATTTTAAAGGTGCTCTAAGCGATGTCGGGTGACGTCACTTCTTGTTGACGTTTAAAGTATTGTCGAACAAAACGGAGGCTAGCTCGCCCCTCCCTCCTCCTCATCCGCGCACTAACCCCCCAAACCCACCCCCAAATCCTTCTTGTCTGTCATTGTCTGCAAGAGTTAGTTATGTTTCGTGGCGCGGGTTAGCCCAGTTTGTTTTTGTTGCCATTTGTGGAGCCTGGGGTGTCTGCAGAGACCGGGTCTTTTTACAGTGTGTTCAGGGGACAGGCAGCCAGCGGATAGTGAGATGTTTGCTGTATGTGACAAAAAATGTTTTGGCCTAAAAAATGCGTGACATCGCTTAGAGCACCTTTAACTGAAAGCAACTGGCAGTGATTTATCTAACATTTATGTCTGTGATATTGTTTAGTCTCGCGATGAAATGTAGAAATGTTTTTTTTTCTAAGGCACGTTTATAAAAGCTATTTAGATGTCCTAATTTAACTAAGGCCTAAACCTGGCCTAATCTAAGCCCTGTGTCTGTGAAAATAAGCCTCAAAATAAGCACAACTGCATCGATATCCAGGCTTTTATTTAATGAATCCATCTTGTAAGGCCCTGGATTTCAATCTCTTTCGGTGGTTTTAAGGCAAACCTGGTTCTAGTTCAGCACTTTTGCTAGCAGAAACCTTCCCGGTCCGTAGTTACAACACATACACTTTGCCATAACATCTTTAAGTTAATTTACTGGCTTTGGTTGATAATTTTGCACATACGCTCCAAATAAAAGAAAAACAAATCATGAATTTGCTTTGAAAGACGGACATCATAAACAATATTAAAGGGGTGATGCATGACAACACAATATACAGAGACACATCTTCTGTGTAGAGACTAATCAGTTGTTCTCACAGTTTCATATTAAGAAGACACTGGACAGCAGTAGTGCTTTCGGGGTCTTAAAATACAGTACAGACCAAACAAGAGGGGGGTCTCTCTCGCATATTAATGCCTGTAGAATAAACGCAGCATGCATCTTCACAAGAGCTTATTAGCATCAACAAACACACTTTTTAATATATCTTTAATATATCTATCTTGTTGGAAGTTTTTTTTTAGGCACAGAGAGGAAAAGTCGGGCTTAGCGTGCTAAAGTCAACATGAAACGCATTCACAACCCATTTCACCTTTATAATGTAGGGCGGGAATTATTTTTGTCCATTTGGATGGTGAAAAGTGTTTCATATCCAGAATAAATCCAGATCTGAAAGTGTGTGCATTGACTATTGGCAAGATTTTAGCATGACTGCATTTATGTGCATTACCTACAAACCTAAATAATGTCTATTTGTCTAATCATTCCCGGCCTAGATGTCATCATCTGTAACAGAAAGTCGTTTCAGAGGCGGAGCAAGTTATAATATTTCGATGAAAGATTATAAAGACATTCTTTGGCGTAGCGTAAGACCATGAACTTGAATTAGGAACGTGAATAGGGTCGGTTTTGATTCCATGTTGACTCTTCACATGAGATGCATATGGAGACACAAACGTCTGCCATCCGAATTGGACATAATTTGAGATTGAAAACCCCCGTTGCACATCCCTCCGTTTATAGGGACACATACAGTACGATGTTAAAGCTAGCAGTGTGGGCTGTAGACAGGAAAACAGAACATTTATAAGGGGGAAACGAGGGATATTATTAACTCTCTCTCAGATTGAAAGCTACATTTGGGGGCTTTTGGAGAATACGAGAGGAGAGAGAAAGAAGGAGAAAATGAAAGACGTTTATAAATCGCTCTCTCCGTAGAGGGCGCTGGAGAAGGAGATGTAATCCAGGGCTCCAGAGGACCCTTCGGGGCCGGTGTACTTGGTCATGCGGCTGATGCAGTACTCGGCCTGCTCGGGGGGGAGCTCACGACGAAGCTCTTCCACAGTGATGAAGGGCTGAAGGACAACAAGATACACGTTTTTGTGATTAATTCAGAATGTTCCCTGAGTTTTGTTTAGACTCAAATAGAGTTTTGTTTTGTACTCTACACCAACAGAGTAAATACCTTGTCGGAGGCCAGGATCTTGAAGGAGGCCACGACCTGTTCAGCAGTGTCGGTTTCAGCGGTCTCGCGTGTCATGAAGTCGATGAAGGCCTGGAAGGTGACCACGCCCGTGTTGTTGGGGTCCACCAGGGTCATGATGCGGGCGAACTCCACCTCACCCTGTCAGGAAACAGCCAATGAGGTTCGAGATACACATTTACTTTTATGCTCAGTTATTGGTGTTCTACAAAGCGTCTATTGAGGTCCTGGACGGGGTTGCGATAGGCCTACCTTTATTTAGGACATTCATTCAAATTATTTGTAGTTATTATTATTATTTAGTTAATTTAACGTTGAATTATTATTTGAAGTAGTAAAAAAAAGTGGCAAAATATTGAAAATGAAAAATTTTTGATTTGAGTTTTTTCTTTAAGAAAAACTTTTATTCAGCAAGGATGCCTACAAATTTTCAAAAGTGTAAGTAAAGACATTAATAACTTTACAAAAGAATTATATTTTAAATAAATGTTAATACAAATATTTTAAATGATTTAATACATTTGAATTAAAATAAAAATGTGTAAAATGTAATTAAAAGTAAAAAGTATTTAATTAAAAGGCAATTGCCACTTTTTCTCTCACAATTCTGACTTTTTTTCTCTCACATTTGCGAGTTTACATCAGATATAATATCTGATAAAGTGATATAAAGTCGCAATTGCGTGTTATAAAATCTAAAGCAATTCTGAATAATAAAGTCAGAATCACGAGATGTAACTATTGTGAGATAAAAAAATCGCCTTTATCTTTTAAAATGTTTTATTTTGTGGCGGAAACAAGTCTCCATAGAAAACAGCTCATAAAAATAGCTGTTTAAATAATATTTTACAATATTACTGATTCACTGTATTTCTGTTCAAATAAACACCGCCTTTGTGAGCTGAAAAACAAACATTTTATAAAACCTTATTAACCCTAAACCTTTGAATAATAATTGCATGTGGTTTAGTGGGAATAAATAATTTGTCACACAAATTTAAAGGGGTGTGGCTATACACAAGTGGGCGGAGCTTCCCTTTCACTCACCAGATCGTAACCCATAGAGATCAGACATGCGCGGAAATCGTCGGGGTCCATCATGCCGTTTCTCTTCTGCAGGTTAAAAACAGTAATGAATCCACTTGTATGCTACGGACAGATATGAATGTTGATGTGCGTCTCACTGACCCTGTCGAAGTGGTTGAAGGAGGCTCTGAACTCGTTGAGCTGCTCCTGGCTGATGCCCTTGGCGTCGCGGGTCAGGATCTGGTTCTCCACCTCGTTGATGGTGCGAGCGATGGTGGTGAGCAGCTGCTCCCATCCCACACGGACATGCTGGAGGAGGGAATGACGCATCAGGGAATGTGTGTTTGTTATGTATTATGTCTTTTATCTCGGATTTATTTTATTTTTTTTGGTAACTTTGTAAAAAGTACTTTGGGCAAGGCATTAAAATAAAACTTAAAGATGCATTGTGTAATATTTAGGAGAATCTTTTGACAGAAATGCAATATCATATACATAACTATGTTTTCAGTGGTGTATAAAGACCTTACTTAATCAAACGTTATGTTTTTATCACCTTGGAATGAGCCATTTCTATCTACATACACCGTGGATCTCCTTACATTGAAATAGCCATTTTTTGACATGTTTCTACAGTGGCCCTAAATGGACAAACTACCACAGAGCGTGTTTCGTCACTATGTTGTTCTTCGTGCAAAGAAGCTAAAGTCAGCGAATAAAACACTGACACAATGCTGAACAAGTAACAATGATATTCGCAATAACATAATTTTGCTGAATAATTTCTTAGTTGACCTTTGTAAAGAAATCTCATTGCTTAATTGGCTACTCTCTGCTGTCTCAGACGACGACATCACTTCCTGTCCGCCACCGTAACTTCTGTTGGTTGCAATTCACAACATCACCACTAGATGCCGCTAAAAATGACACACTGCACGTTTATTAATAATAATATGAACAAATATAGAGACCAGGTTAGTGTCCTGATTTTTTTGTGATTCATAATAGTTTTACTTTTTAAATTTAGCTAAAAAGTTATAAAAATATATTTTTTGTTACCTTTATTTCAAATAAAGGTGTTCCTCCTAAATCAGTGTCGATAAAACAAAAGGTTCCCATTGTGACAACTTACCCCGCTATAGGGCCAATATTAGTTCACGTTTTAAAAGCTTTGCTGTTGTCAAGACTTTAATGTGTATATGTGTAAAATGATTTGCACAAATAAATATTCACAGGAAGTGTGACAACTAGCCCCGTTCTTCCGTATAACGCAAAACTAAGTTGAAAATTAAGCCTATCACTGCATCTGGAATCGCATCCTGTCTGAGTAGGCACTACATTTTAAATTACTTTGCGAACATTAAAAAAGTCTGTTCTATATAGTATAAGTGTGTGTAGTATGTATCCGGACAAACTACATTCGCCATGTTGTCATTATCATGTGACCTACGAGCGTCTCTTCACCTCCATTCACAAATCCTCTCCCGCGGCCTCATGGGATAGTAAAGCATCGATTGAATTGACACTTCAAAATTTCGCCATTAGTAATAGGTCATCTGGGTAATTTCATCTACTGTTTTTCAAATACTATGTATTCGGACATACTACTGTTTTTTGCATACTTTTTTGCAATACTATATAGTAGGGAAGTATGCGATTTCAGACGCAGCATTTGCTTGTATCTAAACATTAAAGTGTGTGTGTGTGTGTGTGTGTGTGTGTGTGTGTGTGTGCGTGTGTGTGTGTGTGTGTGTGTGTGTGTGTGTGTGTGTGTGTGTGTGTGTGTGTGTGAATACCTCCATGGTGTAGTTGGTGTGTTTGTTGTCGAAGACGAGGGCCTCCTGAATGAGCTGGTGATCTCCCTCCAGTTTGTCAATGTTGGATTTGTAGTTAATGATGTTCTGCTCGTACTGCTTCAGGTTATTCATCTGTTCCTCCAGAGAGCCGGAGATATCCACCGACACGTGACCAATCTCCTAAAAACAGCAACACAGAGAAAGAGAGAGATAGTTAACAAATGTTTATTAGAAGAGGAAGAACAAAAGTCTGTAAAGAAACGAATTAAATGGCAAACAGTGTCGCTTCACAACCAAGCAAAAAACTAAAAGCTACTCATAATTCAAAGAAATTAAACATGGTAATTTTTCCCCCTTATCAGTTATTGGTTATTATAGTAAACTAAAAACATTTTAATTAATTCAAATAGCCTAAATGTTCATTGAAATAAAACCTTTTAGCTTTTAGTTTAGCTTTACTTGATGTACTGAAACAGAAATGTATAAAAATAGACATTTAAAAAAAAAGAATTAAATGATAAAAAATATAACGTTACTAAAACTTTGACTGAAATTGGAAACAGAAAATATAATTAGTTAATTCTAAATATTAATAGAAACTATAATTGTAGCTCAAAGATCCTCATGCTGTTTCTGAAGCTTTTTCTGCATTGAAGCTGTATGTGGGCAATAAATCTTCAAATGCATAACGAGATAATCAGATGATATCATGTATAATTTAATTAGTCCCAAGGATTTAAACAGTGTTGAATTTGAACAGATATATATATATACTAAACTACACTAAATGCTGCTATGTGATGTTTAAAACTTTGTTATAAATATATATACATAACAAAGTTTTAAACATCACGCATCAGCATTTAGTGTAGTTTTCTGTGAACAGAGACTGTCTGTGAATTAGTTCATCATTATAGATAGATAGATAGATAGATAGATAGATAGATAGATAGATAGATAGATAGATAGATAGATAGATAGATAGATAGATAGATAGATAGATAGATAGATCTTTATTGTCATTGTATGCGATACAACGAAGTTCGGTTGTAGCAATCCTCTCCAGATAGCTGCATGAAGTAAAAAGATAAAAACAGCAGTTATTGCACTGAGAGGGTAAGAGGGAGTAAGAGATGTGTGTATCTATGTTTATATGTATGGGTGTGCGTATGATTTTTGTAATATGTTCACAGCTCTGGGGAAGAAGCTTTTCCGGGGTCTGTTTGTGCGTGTGCCGGGGGTTCTCAGCTGCCTGAGGGGGGTGGTGAACAGGGAGTGACTGTGTGAGGTGTCCTGCCTGATGTTTGTGGCCCGTGTGAGAAGACGGCTTGAGTATATTTCACTCAGGTTCGGTTGGGTGGAGCCAATTATTCTCTCAGCCGCCTTGACAAACCGCTGCAGGTCTTTTCTTTCCGCTGCTGTGCAGCTGGAGTGCCACACAGGACAGCGGTATGTCAAGGTGCTCTCAATTGTGCTGCGATAAAATGGCGTCAGAAGTTCCTGAGCCCATTGCGCCTCAGGGTCCTCAAGAAATAATCTTCTGCTGCGCTTTTTTAATGGTATGGGAAGTATTCTCGCTCCAGGTTAGATCCTCCCAGGAACTGAAAGGTTGCCACCCTCTCCACCTCCTTCCCGTTGATACACAGTCTGTTGTGTTTTATTTTGTTCCTTCTGTAGTCAATTATTATTTTTTTTGTCTTCTTAATGTTGAGATTGAGGGCGTTGTCCGTGCACCAAGCTGACAGGTTCTGGACCTCTTTCCTGTAGGTTGTTTCGTTGTTGTCTGATATGAGTCCCACTATGGTTGTGTCATCAGCAAATTTGATGAGAGTGTTGGAGTTGTGTGAGGAAATGCAGTCGTGTGTGAAGAGTGAATAGAGGGCTGGGCTAAGGACGTTGAGAATAATACTAGAGGAAGTGTGATGGCTGATCCTGACACGTCTATTGGTGAGGACATCTTTAATCCACTGGAAGAGAAGGTCTCTCAGGCCCAGTGTTTGTAGTTTTTGTCTCAATTTGTCTGGGTTGATGTGGTTGAATGCAGAGCTGTAGTCAATAAATAGCATCCTAACATAGCTGTTGGGGGTTTCCAAGTGTGTAAGGGCTGTGTGCAATGCTACGGAGATGGCGTCATAATCCTGTATGCAGATTGATGTTGATCGAGATCAGGAGGAATGCGTGCCTTGATGTGGGGCAGTACCAGTCTCTCAAAGCATTTCATGGTCACTGGCGTGAGAGCCACTGGCCGGTAATCATTCAGGCTTGTGATAGCTGAGGTTTTGGGTACAGGGATTATAGTGGCGGTTTTCAGACAGGTGGGGACTATGGCTTGCTGTAATGACAGGTTGAAAATGCAAGTGAATACCGGAGCGAGCTGGTCAGCGCATTCCTTCAGCACTCGTCCTGCAACTCCATCAGGCCCTGTTGCTTTATTGCAGTTGATATTGTGTAGTGCTCTCTTTACCTGATAGGTCAGGAGAGTGAGTGGCCGGTACACTCACAGCTGGTGGCTGGGAACATTTGTATACACCTGGTCCAGTGTTTTGTTATTCCTTGTTTTAATGTTCACATTCTTGTAAAATGTGGGCAGAACTGTCTTCAGGTTAGTGTGATTAAAATCCCCTGCCAATATAAATATGCTCTCCGGGTGTCTGTTTTGCTGCTTGCATATGACATCATATAGCTTACCCATGGCTGTTTGAGCATTGGCTCTGGGGTGCTCATGGACAGCAGTGATAAAAACAGATGAAAATTCCCTAGGCCGATAGAAAGGCCTGCATTTCAGCATCAGGAACTCTATATCCAGGCAGCAATGTCTCTCAATGACAAATGTCTGTGCACCAACTGTGATGGATGTATGCGCACACGCCTCCTCCTCTTGACTTACCAGAGTCGGCTGTGCGATCTGCACGATAGAGGGAACGGCCTGCTAGCTCCATGGCTAGGTCAGGGATGTTATCATGCAGCCAGGTCTCAGTTATCATCATGATGCAGCAATCCAAGCGGTTATTGGTAATCCGCAACCTTACGTCGTCCAGTTTGTTAACAAGTTGCATTTGCAAGGAAGATGCTGGGCACGGCAGATTTGTACAGGCATCGTCGTGCCCTAGCGCGGATGCCGGCTCGCTTACCCCGCTTCTGCTTCCTCTCACATCTCCGCCTGCGTCGCCTCTCCGTGGGTCTGTTGATCTTTCCTATTATCCCGTTGTCCATCATAACTTCCAGTGGAAAAGATCTAGAATCACTAGGTGCACGGCCAACACAACAGTGTTTCAGACGCAAGATTTCTGTTCGCGTGTAGGTTATAGATTTACTAAAGTCACTATCACAGAGGGAGCTCCGGGTCGCTGCGACTGTGCACGCCGCCATCTTGGCCATTATATTAGTTACATCAGGGATGGGCAACTTCGGAAGGCCAGTGCTGTGTTTGAAACCGTCCCTTATGCCCTCATACACTATTCCCGACATTACTCACTAATATAGTCCACTTGACGGAGTGAATTAAAACGAGTGAGTGAATTCGGACACTGAGTGCCGGACAGGCTGCAGATTTTGCATAGTTTGTGTTGTTCAATAATAATTTAAAACTTAGCAAACTGGCAGATCCAGTAGTAATTAAAAGATTTATCTTAAATTATGTCATGGAAACTATGTATAAACCTTAATTAAACTATTAATTAAGCTCTGGGGTGCAGTGCAGGGCTATTTTCCCGCACGGTAATTCTGACCAATCGAAGTGCAGTTACGGAAATATGTTCAAGACATCTGGCCAACGAGTGATGTGGATACTGTCACGTGACTGCATTTTGGTTCGTTTCATCAACTCATCAACTGACTCGGACCAGAGCAATCAGTGTGGTGTGAAAAGGAACCAAAACTCCTGAAAAATGCTACAAAGTATCATTTTTCGCTCTTGGTCCGGACCAAATGAACCGAACTACTGATGTGAAAGCACTCTTAGTTGCTTCCCAGCACTCATATCCTTCCCATTACACTCAAAACCTGTTGAATAAGCTCACCTCCATCTTGGTCTGAATCCAGGGTCCGATGATGTTGGCCTGAGCGGCGAACGAGCGCCTCAGTCTCTCGTTGGCCTGTTGTCTTGCAACCTCCTCCTGTAGCATCTGGTCTCTGAGGGGAACCAGCTGCTTCACCTACAGATCAACCCAGACAAGATCATACAGTCTGTCCAGTATCTGGCTGAATAAAGTCAATTACCAGGGCTGCCAACTTTTGAGTTTAGCTTGGAGTGTGAATTATGGAGAGGGGTGGATTGAGGGGGATTTAAAATAAAGCAAGAAGCCGTGTTTTACAGTGTTTACCGTGTTTTACAGTGGATTTAGAACAGCTAAGGGGCGTTGTTGGGCACGAATAAAATATAACTTTATATCACATTTATTCCTCCGCCAAGCAATGTAGTTCCAAAGAGGTTGCTAAGCAACGCATGCAGCAACAAAGAATAACAAACGGCAGTTGCGCAGTAACACTAATGTAGTGCGGTCACAGGTGTGTGTTTGTTGAGTAATTTACAACGGCTTCGAACACGGCTCAACCAATCAGAATCAAGGACTGGAACCATCCATTTTATAAAAAAAAACTTGCATCACACAATAAGTGTATTGTGATTACCAAAATATTTGGTAACTAAGTTTAGTGACAACATGTTACAATGTTTCCATGGTACACTGACTGGTAGGCTAAAGTTTTTTTTTTATTACTTGACACAAATTTCAAGATTCCAGTTCAATTCTTGTGATTTGATTCCGATCATAATTCAATATCAATGCATTTGAATAAAAATTAGGTATAGTAGATGTATGCTATTTTTCCTCAAGAAAAAAAAACCCAACTCACCAAATGCTGTAAACATACAGAGAGCCTGGTAGAGCTGGTATTATTATTAAGGTTAAAAATAACTACTCAAATTAAATTTATGGGGTTTTTAGTATTAAAACAAGTAACAACCTTATAATATTTTTTTATGATATAAGTAAAAATATAATAACTATGTAATATAGTGCACATATTTAGCAAAACACTCCTCTCTACAGCAATTTTTTCTACCCAACCAACATCTTATGGTCATTATATGGCTTTCCTGAGGTAAATGTTAGCCTAAAAGTGTCAATTGCGTGAGCGTGAGAGTTGGCGGCCCTGAAACTGTGTGTGTGTGTGTGTGTGTGTACTCTGTACTCACAGCATCCCATTTGTTGCTGATGTCCTGTGGGCTGAGGACCGTGTATGGATTGAGTCCGACCAGCTTGATGCCGTAGGTCTGAGCGATCTTCGTGATCTCGTTCTGGATGCCCATGATGGCAATGCGCTCCTTGTCGGCTTCTGGTATGGTGGCCTTGAACTGGTCGTGAGCTGTGATCAGACTCTGAAAGACAAATGGAGATTAAAAACATTAAAGTTGTAGTTAAAATAGTTTCTCCATTCAATAACCAGCAAATGTCTTATAGTAGTGTTTAAACAAAGACTATAGATATACAAAGACGATGCACTTATATTACTCTGAATGGGAGAAAGTGCAATGTGGTGGAATAAATAAAATAGCCAATCAGCAATGGGGAAAGTCGTTATTGTTCAAGGACGCACGCTTATGAATTTTTTTTTATTTTTTGTCATGATTTGAGCATTTAGAAACAAAATGTATGAGAAAGTTGTCAAATTTCAAATATGAAGTTTAATCATAAGCTTAGAGTAAAGCTTTGAGAACCGGGGTGTGTTTCCCAAAAGCATCGTTAGCCAATTATCTTCGCAAGTTTATCAGCAGTTTAACGAGTCCGTGTTTCCCGAAACCATCGTTCCAACGAACATTCGCAAACAGCGTCGCAAAGTTGTGTTTGGAGCGACAGATCTCGAGCTGTGGTTCTTGTTTGCATGACATGTGGACTAAATAAATCCTTATCTTGAGCAAAATAAGCAAGCTGACATTCATAACAACCCGGATTTTTTATTTAGAATACATACAAATGTAATTTACGTCTTTTAGTTTGTCAAGAGATTTAAAGCGTCATTATTGGAGACTGTGCATGTGTGAACGTGCTCTAGTGTGTAAGAACGAGCCTGTGATTGAGTCTGGAAATAAAGCAAAATAACGAGAAATAGTCCTCAGATGCCATGTCTGTAATTTATATCAAAACATCTAGATTTAATTCGATCTCAGTTTCATTAAAATAAGTTATTACTCCACCACGTGCGTGACATTATTAACTAACGCGGTTGAACGACCACTTTGCGACAATAATGGTTTCGGGAAACAGTCGTGATTCGCTGGTGGATTTCTCCAACGATGCATCGTACTGTGATAGTGAAGCAGCGAGTTACGGCGCTGTACGGGAAACGCACCCCTGGATGAATGTCTACCCATTCAGAGAGATAGGGGCCGTACTTCTGTGACTGAAACAGCTGCTCGAGAGGCGTTTCAAAGATGGCCAGCAAATGAAATGTCTTGGGACTGTGGCATAAACATTGGCGCTTTTAGAGCATTTCACAGAAACACTGGCTTGTCCTTTCACATTGACTGTGGCTGTTCCTCAATTCTGAGAACACAAGAGACTGCAGGCTTTCTCCCAATATTATGGTATTATTTCAAGATAATATTCTTTTCACTTGGAAATGCATCACATTATGGAAGTTTAATGCATTGCAATTGCAGTTTAGTGTCATCTTTAAACCTGCACCTCGATGCACAGTATATTAAATCAATTGTGCATAAAACTTCCTGCTTCTAACCTGGATTTCCTCAATGCTGTGCACAATGAACATGTCTTGCAGATCCTCCATGGCTCCATCCATCCAGTTGTTGAAGGGCGCCGCCCTCTTGGCGAACTCCAGGTACAGCTGATCAATTGTTTCCCACAGTTTTTCTACACGCTGGTGGAAGAAAGAAAACATTTGGCTACAGTAATTTGCAAAAAACTTTCACAAATCATTGCCTGAGAATCTTTTTACATACAGTCAAACCAAAGATTATTCAGACACCAGATATCATTTTTTATATTTTTTTACTAGTGGGTCACTATAGTTCATTTATGTAAGATAGCAAAATAAAGTAAACTGTGACATATTATACCCAAAAATGCTTCATATAGTAAACTACCAGTAAAGACCCTTGCACACTCCGAAATTTGCGTCAGAAAATTTCTCACGTCAAAAAATAAATACGACCCCACGTTATGTCAATCACGCTTGCACAATTCCTCCGAAACTTTAGTCCGTCATAAAAAAAAAAAAATCGGATCGGGTTCGATTTTCTGCGTTTTTGGCATCCGTAGCAAGCAGTTTGAATGGTGTTTGAATGATGTTTTGACAATTCAGAGCCACCGAATCACGAATACAAAAAAACGCATACGAAAATTTCGGACTCAGTGTGCAAGGGCCTTAAAAGTGATATAAATTTGGGACCAAAAATTATTGAAACCTATAAACCTTTTCACACCACAGACTGAACAAAATTAAGCATTGCTTGGTGATTGTTTGAGCTAAACTGGTATTATCTAATTGTGTAGTTAAATTTAACATCTGACTATTCAACATAATTCATTTATGAGACAGTCTAACAGAAGGAAAGCCAAAACCAGTGAAATATCAACTGATCTGATAAGTGAGTTCGTCATATTTCATTACCATTTTCTAAACTATAGCGAATAAACTGTGACAATGTGAGAAATGTTGAAGGTGTCTGAATATATTTGGTATGACTGCTATTCCATTTGCACCTTTACAGTGGGCAGTTAATATTTGGCTTCAAACGGTTATAGATGTGAGTTTGATGTGTAAGTTATAGATGAGTTTGATCAGGTGTGTAGCGTGTGTGTTCACCTCTAGAGAGTCTCTTCTCTTCTGGGTGAGGGTTCCCAGGTTGTCCCACTGGTCACAGATGCCCTGGCAGCGGGCGTTGACTGTAGTGGCATCATGATAGTCCAACTCACTAGTCAGAGAGACAGACAAATCTGAGCACCTTTGAAAGTTGTATGGAGATCTCTGTCTGGATGAAAGCTGTCATTGTGTTCAATGTATAGATTCATTATTGAACCTCATGACAAATATTTTGATGGGCACCTTCAGACATTCAGTTGACTATAAGAAACTTTGCAACTAACTCTCATTAGAGTATTAATAGACTTTCTGCATAATATCTGCTAACACTTTATTGTCACCTCCCATCCCTTATCTCTCCACAGATATAGCGTTGTCGGGATGATTGCGGTTCGCGTGGCTACACCGAAGCGATGAAAAATTCTGTATTATACATTTTAAGGCCAGACAAGTAGTTTGTTGAGGGTTGTTTTTTTAGGGAAGGACTACATGCCTTCGCACTAGGGCTGCACGATTAATCGCAATTTACATGTATTCGCACTTAAATCGAGATGGCTTATCGCGATTTTGAAATCGCAAAGGCTGCGATTATCTTTTACGCGCAGCTCGTCATTGATGTACGGCTCTAAAAACGCTGGTCTCTGAAAACACTGCGAGTTCGAGTCACTTATAACGTGCATTTGAAAAAGCAACACCCGTCAAACATCTTTCAAACATGAGAAGCATTTATGAGCCTCTTGTCCAACAAAAGACAACATTTAATAACATGCATTTACTCCAAACTCACTTCATAACGACGGATGAGCATAATTTGTGATATGTGATTACACAGAATAAGTCATGTTTAATCAATCAAAGCATTTCAATCTTCTGTTTATTCAGCAACAGCGATAGGGATTTCCTGGAATGATGGGTGTTATTGTACTTCTGCGGCGGGGCATATTTATCGTGTCTGCGCGAGAGCGCCCGCTGGCGTTCAAATGGAGCAGCATTTACTCCGGTCAGCCGGAAAGCTGCGCATAAAATATTGCAGCCTTTGTCAAATCACATGCGCTTTTATTGCGATTAATCGTGCAGCCCTACTGCGCACATATATTCAAATGCGCATACCTATAGAATGAACTCTTAATACGCATGTGCACGCCATCAGCGTTCTCACGGGTTCGCGTTTTAAAGTTTGCGTAGAGAGAACTGAAGAGTTTTCTGTTAAAACGGTGTCGTGTTAGCGACCCCCAAGTTAATAACTAATGATCGCTGCGATGGAAGTGAATCAGTCAAAACTAACTTTAGCTGGAAAATAACTTTATTCTAGAGCTGCTATAAAGCCAAAACAATCTCTGCTACTTTAATTTTCTATTATCACGGTAAAGCCGCTTTGGAACAATCTACATTGTTAAAAGCGCTATATAAATGAAGATGACTTGACTTGATGCTCCCCAACAGACATTCTTCTGACTATAAGTAACTTTGCAACTACATGTCAACCTATTCTTCTAACCCTAAACCTACCCTTAACAGTCTAACTAATAATACTCAACTAATACTCCAATGAAAGTTAGTTGACATGTAGTTGCAACGTTAGGCTACATACAGTATATAATTATTATTATAAATATATTTACTCAACAGCATGCCTAAAGGGTACCATCAAAATAAAGTGTAACCAAATATATAAACATATAATAAGAATATATATGGGTGAAATATGACCCAGACATGTTTCGTGAGATTCACCCATTAAAACCCTCTTACTTGAGCTCTTGAGCGATGGCTGCGATCTGCTCCACTCGGTCCTGGTGGGCGGCCAGGTCGCTCTCAAACGCCTCGTGTTTCCTCATGAGAGCCCGGATCTCCATCAGAGAGGCCGTCTCGTAGTCCTTCTGAGACAGCAGGTGCTCCTTTCCTGAAAACAGAGAGCCTTAATTCAGCAACGCATTCTGGAATGCCTGCATAAGTTCGTTTTGCTGTAAAGATGGAGTCACAATAGTGACATTTTGCAGGCAATTAAGCCCATTGTCTAGTGTCAATAGTGTAATGATGTATGGAGTAGAGGCCAACCGATAGTGGATTTTACCGATAACGATAACTAGGTTGGACAATGCTGACAAGGGCTCTGACTTTGATATAATTTGAATATTTAAAAAAATGATATTTGAACGAATATTAGGCAGCCTTTAATATTCAAACCTGTTATGTGCATTATTTTTTGTAAATGTGTTTGCTTGTAAACCTTGTAAAAGCCTGGTGAAGTTGTGAATCGCGAGCTCATTAGCAAGGCTATTATTGGTCATCTGGGCTCCTGTAGGTGACGCTAGCGTCTATTTTGTATACCAATTCTTGCTGTCAGATCGCTAAACTATGTGTCAGTAATGGCTGGTAGAATATGTGAGCGAAACAATCTGTTAATGGGCCGTAATGGCTGGTAGGATGTGCTTGTTTTGAATGGGTCTACCAAATAGGCCCTACCTTAATTTATTTAGTCTTTTCAGTACTTAATAAGCCTGACTGGCTTATTTTTAATTATTTTTGATAAGAACAGTGGATAAAACCTGTCGAAAGCATACTGTTTGTGGTCTGATTTGTTGTGACTGTGTTTTTCTTCTGAAAGCATCATTGCCTGCCTATTGACATTGACTGATACACTGCCCTCTGGTGGACAGAACATATACAACTTAAGTTTGATACCAATACCAATACCAATACCAATGCCTTACTGAAGGCATTTAATGGTCAAAATATTATTAAAGGGATAGTTCACACAAAAATGAAAATTCTGTCAGTAATTACTTGCCCTCATAATGTTCCAACCCCGTAAGACTTTCGTTCATCTTCGGGACACAAATGAAGATATTTTTGATTAAATCTGAGCGCTGGATCACTCCTCCATAGGCTTCTTAAGGGATCGAAACTGGCCGGCCCAAAAGTTATGAAAGACATCGTTAAAATAGTCAGAGTGACTACAGTGGCTCAATCTTAAGTTTATCAAGCGACGAGAATACTTTTTGTGCGCAAAAAACAAACAAAAATAACGACTTTATTTTACATTTACATTTTTGGGTGAACTAACCCTTTAATAAATATTCAAATAAATACGAGAGGCTGTGCTGTATCGTGAATAAGTCACGGCTGAAGGGCATTGTTAGGCACAACGCAAAGTACCTTATTGCTTTTATAAAACGGTTGCCACACAATACAATTAAAGCTGAAAATCACTAAAAGCCTTCCTTCCGCTGAAAAAAATATTCCCTGACCGTGAACAGCAACAGAAGTTACATACAGTATTTCGCCAATAGATGGCGGCAAAAACTTCTTAATGAGCGAGTCAGTGGGTAGAGAAGACTTTTACATTGAAAGGACTCAAACTTGTGATCATGGAGAAGGAAGATGCAAATGACACGTTAGGGCACGGAAAACCCCTTAACTGTTAAAAGGACAAGATATCGCAGCGGATATTAAAACAAAAGTAAATAAAAGTATTTGTACCAGTATTAGTGTCCCAGTACGGAACTTTAACCAGTACTAAAAGATTTGGCATCACGAAAAATTCCAGATAACGTGGATTCCTATTAAAATGACTAGATTTCGCCTGAGTAAATTCGACAAACAACGCTAAATGTGACCGCACATTAAGGCAGATTGGTGTAAAGAGCTCAGAGTTTGACAGCAGTGTAAGCGACATATAAATCCCACATATCACGCGCAGCGTTTTACCAGCGATCTACGGTATTCCTGTTTTGAAATTGTGAAAGGATCATGTATTTTAGAGACGAATGGCAACGCTAACGGACAGTTTTCTCCAGGTATTGTAGACCTCCTAGATTTGAACCGCTGTGTAAACTGAGCACGAGTACCTCCGGTCCAGGACTCGTGCAGGGAGCATTTCTGCTTGAACTTCTCGGCCAGATGATCGAGTCTCTCCAGACGACGGATCTCAGTGAGGAGCCATTCCTCATAGCCCTTCTCCACCTGCTCCAGACCTTTCCAGGCGTTAGCAATGTCCTGCAAAAAAACACAAAACACCCTTAGTTTCGAATCGTACCTTGATCAATGAGTCAAATCTTAATCAATTTACATGATTCACTGTAAAAAGTGTTCAGTTCACTTACTGTAAAAAATTAAGGAAACCTGTTGCCTTAAAGGGATAGTTCACAAAAAAATGTAAATCCTGTCAGTATTTACTCGCCCTCGTGTTGTTCCAACCCCCGTAAGACTTTCCTTCATCTTCGGAACAAAAATTAAGATATTTTTGATTAAATCTGAGAGCTGGATCACTCCTCCATAGGCAATTGTAATTGTAGTGTAACAGCGCAGCACTTCTGTGTTGTACGCCACACGTAGGCTCACTATTTGCCGACGATGGTCATGTGTGTGACCTACAACACAGAAGCGCTGCGCTGTTACACTACGTGAACTCACTCGAGGCCCACAGAGAAGGAAATTAATAGTTGAATAAAGTTCATTATTTTTGCGCACAAAAAGTATTCTCGCCGCTTGATAAACTTAAGATTGAGCCACTGTAGTCACTCAGACTATTTTAACGATTTCTTTAATAACTTTTCTGGGCCGGCAAGTTTCAATCCCACAGAAGCCTATGGAGGAGTGATCCAGCTCTCAGATTTAATCAAAAATATCTTAATTTGTGTTCCGAAGATGAAGGAAAGTCTTACGGGGTTGGAACAACATGAGGGCGAGTAATTACTGACAGAATTTACATTTTTGGGTGAACTATCCCTTTAAGCTTCTTAAGTAAATAAACTTGATGCTTAATTGAAAAAATTCCACCCTACTTCATTTTTTCGATTACGCATGAAGTTTATATACTTAATAATTTTAAGGCAACGGTTTCCTCACCTTTTTTAAGTCAAGTCACCTGATCATTTTTACAGTGTTTGATTGGCTGATTTCTAAGGAGTGGGAGTGGCTATTCATAAAGTCAAGCTGCTAGCAGTTTTCAACCAATGCTTTTAGGAACAGCTTTTCAAAAGGGTCAGAATTATTGGGGCCTGAAGAAGAAACCTAAGTTTTGCAATGGGTTTCATGACTTACCGACACCATCTTCCCCTCGGAGGGCATGAAGGCCGGGCGGTTGCTCAAGCGGAGCTTCGTCTGCAGGGTGTTGAAGTTGATCTCCAGCTGGCATTTCTCCTGAACGCGTGGAGGCTTGTGGACGCGCCTGTAGTCCCGGAAATCCTCCAGCTTCTGCTGCATGGCTCGCATGGTCTGCTCCGCCGCGCGGTTCTCCAGCCACGGGATGGTGCGACGGATCCACTCCAACAACTACAGAGGTTAAGATGGAGACTGATGGGCATGAGACAATGTTGGGAGGTTTAAAAGGAACGAGATTATCCTATAGTGAGATGCCACCTAAATGGCTCCTGACGGGAAACGGTGATCAGCATAAATATGCTGTCTTAAGAGAACAAATTACTTTTTTTTTTTTGGAAATTATATTTATACTCAATGCTAATTTTCATTTACTATATATATATTTTTTTACTATAGGGTTGCAAATTTTTCGAGTTTCACCTGTATAGTGAAAAAAAAAAGAGGTTGGAAGAAAAATATTACATAGACAAAATTTGCATTCGTACACAACATTTGAACGCAAAAGATTTGCAAGCAAATGCAACGTTTTTCAGGGGAACCGCGGCCCAAACTTTTACGAGCGGATGCAAAAGCATTGAAATGTAGTTTTTCCTCACATCTCAAAATACCATAATTATGATATCTAATGTTCTACATGTGTTTTTTGCTAAATTTGAGTATGTACTAGTATCCTTTACACTAAAACACCAAAAGTTTTCAACCAATATGTGTGTGTAATATGTATTTTGTCTGAGTATGAGTCCTAAAACCCAGAAACGAGTTAGCATTTTTGCACTTCCAGTTGTCTTGTCTTACTGGGTTTTTGGTTTAATGCCTGAAATAAGGTCTGTGGTGAACACAAGCTCAAGAAATTGTCATTATACGACATAAAATACATCAGTAATGCCCTACTTTTTCTTCTTCTTTTTTTTTTTACGCCTTTACAATGTCTTAGAAAAAGGCGGTTGCCATCAAGTGGCTAAATGGGACTACAGAACTTTTCGGGAACATTAAACATCATCAAGCTGACCAGTAAAACTCATCTATTCACTTTTACAGGTTATAATCACACACTTACAAACTATTCTAACTCGTTTTTGGAACTTTGGAACTTTTGGAACACTCTATTGGAATCAGTGTTGCACAGGTTTGTGAAACAGAGGCAGATCTCCTCACCTCGCTGGCCAGTTTCTCATACTCCTCCATCAGCCTTTCGTTCTCCTGGTTCACAGCCAGAACCTTACAGATTCTGTTAGCAGCCGTCTCGGCCTGGCGAGAGACGGAGAAAACCAGCAGCTCATTTAGTGACACAACCAATTCTGTGTGGAGTTAATGCACCTGTCTCCAAGTCTCCTCACTAAATTTACTTTCATTTACACGTTCATTTACTCTGCGTTACGCTGGAGTGTGTCTTGAAAGTTCAATGCATTACTGATTATTTTCCTTCAATCATTTACACAAACTGATCCCAGTTTGTACATCTTACACTGTAATAATGATAGCCTTTTTAGTTTGAGAAATTGAATTCAAATGAAAGTTGATTTGTGGCGACTTTTACCTGTTCAGCACCAGCGAAAGCATGGTAAAAGCAGGACACGTAGGTCATGATGGCTTTCTCATCAGGTTTAGGGGTGTTAACAATGTCTGAGGACAAAAGCAAGAGAGAATCAAGGTGAGTTGAAGTCTGCGGTCATCTTGGGCAAGTTGCTTTGTCAAGATTACATTTTAATAACATTTCAAATCGGCAATAAAACCCCACAATCTTGGTATCATAAATCTCTACTTTTTTGAACCTGCTAACGAGGTAGAACAACGGTGGTTTATATATATATGTGTGTGTGTGTGTGTGTGTGTTTTCTCCATAAATAAACTATCAAGTCTTTATTTAGGTCCAGCTACTGCAAATGCACTTGGAGTAAATAGTCTTATATACATGATTGGCTCTTTTAAATGAAAGGTGGGAGTAAATTTTCATGCATGCACAAGTTACATGCATCTCCTCCTTGTAATGATGTATGAAGCTTAATTGGTTTTAAAACCAAATTTCAGATGTTTTAAGACCTGCACAAATAAAATGTATGCCTAGAACCATACAATCTCAAACTAAATGTATTATATCTCCGGCCGGGCACACATTTAAATGCAAAATGGTATTTGCAAGTTTAAATTACTCAAGAGATGTTTTATTTAATATATGTATTGAAAATGGTTTATTTACCAATACATAGGAATTAGAGGTATAAGATCAATCTTGGATTTTACTGACATGATAAATGTATTTAAACAAGTGCAATAAACAGATTATTCTGCCAATACTAGTAAAATCTATATCATGAACGTGTTAAACAATGTTCTGTCTTTTGTTTTCGGAGCGGACAAAAGAAAAGCCACAAGAGTTTACTTTAAATTAAATGCCAGATACAGTTTATGTAATCAAAATACCAATAATAAACAAACAAACAAAAAAAAAGATGTTGATCAAATATGCAATCTTACAATCAGCTAAGAATGTTACAATATAAAAACCATGAATTTAACACTCATAATCTATAAATAATAAGCAATAATTTTGGCATAGATGTGTGATATTCATTGATTGCGAACTGCTCCACCTTTTGAAGTTTAATAATCACATTAGACCATATCATGATTCTTGTTTTTCGGTCCCAATAACAATCATTTTTGTTATACCAATAAGATAAGACAACATTTTAGTTTAAGGCCATAAAAATAGGTATCATTTGAGGCACGCTTTCACTCACCTTCAGCGTCAAGCATCTTCGGGATGTCCAGGTATTTCTCTGCCACCTCAAACGCAGTGTTCAGGTTTCCAATCGGGTCGTCCTTCAGAGGAACAACAAAAATCATACACTGACCCCGTGAAAACTTATGCCATGGCTCTACTTTACATGAATATGGTGCATTTATTTGCGCCATGAATTGTTAAAGGCACAGACTCATTTTTGGTTGTTGTTGAGTTTCAGGCCTTATTTTTAACCCTATTCGTGGGCCCTATATTAGGCTTGCATGATTTCTTTCTTCTACAGTTTTTTATTTTAAGCCATTCAAGTAAAATGGACTGTAGAACAATTGTAGACTTTTAACAACAGAAAGGCTCATTCAACCAGATTTTAGTGTCAGAACTATCCATTTTATAATTCATAATTTTAGATTTTTAAATCAAACATTTGAGCAGATCTGGCACTTTGGACTCAAGTAGGGATGCACCGATCATGATTTTTCATTGCCGATTCAGATTATTTTATTTTTTTACAAGCAATTCGCCCGATACCGGCTGCTGATTTATTTTTCCATTTTTAAGATTTTCTTTGTTGTTTTTTTGCTCTATTAGAGTTTATTTGCTTATTTGCTCTATATATTTCGCTCCAAACTGATCTAAAAATAAATAAATAAATCTGTAACCATTTGAAATTAGAGGCAACCACTAAATTTGCCCATGATCCATTATGCAGGAGACACACCTGCACAAAACAACAGCAAACTCACTAAATAAACTCACTCTGTGACAGGTGACGCTTATGGAACAGCAGCAATATAACGTTTCCTTGATCAACCTCATGATTACAGACTTCATAATATTTCCATATATTTTTTTAAGAAGTCCGGAATAAAGATCGGCCAAAATAAAATTGGGATATTGTGAGCAAAAACCGTCAGTCTCAGGTGCATCTCTAGGATAAACCTTGAGTATATATAAATATTGTGTGCTGGAATGGCTCCCCACAGAGAATACATGTGAAATATTTAAAGGCATACGGATCAGTAAAGTGCGAGTGACTGTCACCTTTCTGAGTTTAGAGTAGTCGATGAGGTCGGGTCTGTGTCTGTGGATGAGCGCGCACAGAGCCAGGCCGTCCTTCCAGCTGAGAAACAGCAGACAAAACACATGAGCAAACCTACTATACTACTGAGAAAACATCCTCAGAAATAAAGAAATATATGATATATACTGAGAAAACATCCTCAGAAATACAGAAATATATGATATATACTGAGAAAACATCCTCAGAAATATATGATATTTACTGACAGAACATCCTCAGAAATACAGAAATATATGATATATACTGAGAAAACATCCTCAGAAATACAGAAATATATGATATATACTGAGAAAACATCCTCAGAAATACAGAAATATATGATATATACTGAGAAAACATCCTCAGAAATACAGAAATATATGATATATACTGAGAAAACATCCTCAGAAATACAGAAATATATGATATATACTGAGAAAACATCCTCAGAAATATATGATATTTACTGACAGAACATCCTCAGAAATACAGAAATATATGATATATACTGAGAAAACATCCTCAGAAATACAGAAATATATGATATATACTGAGAAAACATCCTCAGAAATACAGAAATATATGATATATACTGAGAAAACATCCTCAGAAATACATAAATATATGATATATACTGAGAAAACATCCTCAGAAATACATAAATATATGATATATACTGACAGAACATCCTCAGAAATACAGAAATATATGATATTTACTGAGAAAACATCCTCAGAAATATATGATATTTACTGACAGAACATCCTCAGAAATATATATTGTAAGAGCCATAAGTCACATTTCTTTATATAGATGTGGAATTAATAATTGTGTGCATAAAGCAATCAATAAATAATTAGGAGTAAATAATTGTATATGTGTAATATAATATTTTGTATTAACGATGATGTCATTTGACGGTTAGTTTTTTCTTGTGATGCAATGTTGGAGCGATACAGTTTTTTGACCGTGTAACATTTTCCAGTTCATTTTGTTATTAAACTCGACAGAAAAGAAGTTGCTGGAATACGTTTTGTTATTCGAGTTCAAATCACGCTCACCTAAACATGAAGAAGCAACAAAGATGAATATCAAGACGGATTGCTGTTTATTTCAATATTTACTAATATATTGTTAAAATCAAAAGTTGAATCTGTTAACATAATTTGAGTTAACATTAACAATGAACAGTTGTATTTTATTAACTTCATTTTAAGTAACGCTAACAAAGAATAATAAATACTGTGACAAAATGAATTGCTCAAAGCATTAACTAATGTTAACTAATGGGGTCTTATTGTAACATGTTGCCATAAAATAAGTGTTTTTTTTAAACTTCGTCGTTTATTTAGCATGAAAACGAATGCTTATCATAAGCTTTGAATTGAAAAAATAAGTAAAATAAATGTGATTCCAATTAAAAAATACTGCATGGTTATTATAGTTACCTAAAACCAAAATCATTAAAAACCATTTTTGTTACTTCAAATAAAATGAATGTTAACTGAAATAAAATATACAAAAAGTTAAACATATTTTATTTCAGCTACTGTAGCTGCCAAGGCAACATTTATCATTTGCATTTAGTTTAACTTGATGTACCAAAATAACTTAAAAATAAAATTACAAATTACATTACATTACAAATAAATTTAAACCAGAAAAAAATGAAATGCAACTGATTCAAAATACTGATAAAACTATGATATAGCTCTCTCAATGATGAATACTCAAACAATGAAGATAAATGTGAAATGAATAATATTGGATTTTTATGACATTGCTAATTAAATTGAAAGACTTTTTTAAATTCTAAAAATGCAATTATTGTTAATAAGTAATAAAAACAGAAAACTGATTAATTGGTATGGCTACGACTACAATGATGAATGTGAGCTGAATTGTGTCAGTCTATCTGATGGAGCAAAGACAGCAGAAAGTGAAGTTCAGAGATTCGTGTGTGTGTGTGTGTGTGTGTGTGTGTGTGTGTGTGTGTGTGTGTGTGTGTGTGTGTGTGTGTGTGTGTGTGTGTGTGGTTCAGTCACCTGATGTGGAAGTTCTGTACGTTGACATTCCTGTAGGGGGCGGTCTTCCTCTGACACCACAGAAGAAGACCCTCTTTAGCAGATGTCTCTGTGTGGACACACACACACACACACACACACACACACACACAACAGAAAACCATTTGCTTATTATGTAGAACTCATCTGAAGTGATAATGAGTGTTGAATCAGTAACATGAGCAGTCAGGTTGATTCGTGATTGTCTCTGTCCCGATGTGAGTGTGTGTGTGAGTGTGTGTGTGTGTGTGAGTGTGTGTGTGTGCGTGCGCGCGCGTGTGTCCGTGTGTGTGTGCGTGTGTGTGCGTGTGTGTGTGCGTGTGTGTGCGTGCGTGTATGCGTGTGTGTGTGTGTGTGCGTGTGTGTGCGTGTGTGCGTGTGTGTGTGTGTGTGTGTGTGTGTGTGTGTGTGTGTGTGCGTGCGTGTGTGTGTGTGTGTGTGTGTGTGTGTGTGTGTGTGTGTGTGCGTGCGCGCGCGTGTGTCCGTGTGTGTGTGCGTGTGTGCGTGTGTGTGTGTGTGTGTGTGTGTGTGTGCGTGCGTGTGTGTGCGTGTGTGTGTGCGTGTGTGTGCGCGTGTGTGTGCGCGTGTGTGTGTGTGTGTGTGTGTGTGTGTGTTTACCCTCCACTGAGATGTCCTGGATAGCGAAACGCAGAATGATGGTCCAGATCATTCCAAGAGTCATTTTCACGTTGCCATCAACAATCTCTGCGGAGCAAGACAGAATTTTGGTTAATTACTTTTACTTTAAACATTCACTGTAGTATTAGGGCGATCAATGTGACACTTTTAATGTTACAAAATGTTTCTATTTCAAATAAACACTGTTCTTTTGAATTTTTTGACACTGAATGATGCTGAAAATTCAGGCAAAAAAATTACACAAACTACTTTAAAAAACGTTGAATGGTCGTACACTTTCTGAGAAAAGAACCCATATGAAAATTATTTAAGAGATTATATTATCAGTATAATTTTTGCTTTATTTCTATTTCATTGTACATAAGCAGCATGTACAAACTGCACTAATGCACAGCCCTAGTTAGTATATAAAGGTCTTGATGGCAGACATGTTGCACAGATAGTATAATATTATATCGTATAAGATTCCCACCTTCAGCCCCGATGGACACCAGTTTGACTCCTTTGCTACAGATGTAATCCAGAGCCTTGTTGACGTTGGCGATCTTGTGGAAACGCATCTTTCCTTTGTCAGGCTTGGGAAGTCTCTCGCCTGCAGAAACAATCAGATCAATATTTTGATGGTGAAGTGAAACTTCTGCACCTCTAGTGGCATTGCAAAGATAATGACTGCTTCCAAACTGGTTTCCCAAACACTCCTATCCGTCCTTGTCTTCACTTGTTTATTGCCGAAAAGCTCAATAATTTGAAAGTAAAGCACTACAGATTAACAGTTTTATAGTCTTCAGGAAATCAGACTACCATTACATATTAAACTAGAATAGAAGACAGTATTTTAACATTTTTAAAACGCACAACTTCACCTTTAAAGTCAAATCCATTTTGATTACAATCGAAAACTCTTTTCAGAGTCTGAGCGAGTTTGAACAAAATAACGCTGATAAATCACTCACTATAAGACCAGGAACATGCAGTAAACATGTAAACAGGAGGACTTGTGATTTCATGTTCAGACAGCATGTTATTTGATCCATGATGTCATATCTGTGGTGAAAGACCATTTGAGTTTCCATCACGCACGCACACACACACACACACACATACACACACACACACACACACACACATACACACACACACACAGACATATTCACATAGACACACACACAGACACACACACACACACACAGACATATTCAATGGACACACACACAAACACACACACACACACACACAACTGTTTGGATTCTGCTAACCCCGTATGTTGCCGTCTTTCCTAATAACTCCTCTAAGGAAAAAATAAATATGAGTCATGAGAACTGTTGCTGTTTATTACTGTGTATTTACTGCACACCACTTCAGTCTGTAGTCACAAACTGCTTTTAAATATGAAATAGATCTATCTATCTATCTATCTACCTATCCATCTATCTACCTATCCATCTATCTACCTATCCATCTATCTACCTATCCATCTATCTACCTATCCATCTATCCACCTATCCATCTATCCATCTATCCATCTATCCGTCTATCCGTCTATCCATCTATCCGTCTATCCATCTATCCGTCTATCCATCTATCCGTCTATCTATCTATCCATCTATCCGTCTATCTATCTATCCATCTATCCATCTATCCGTCTATCTATCTATCCGTCTATCCATCTATCCGTCTATCTATCTATCCGTCTATCTATCTATCCATCTATCCATCTATCCATCTATCCGTCTATCCATCTATCCGTCTATCTATCTATCTATCTATCTATCTATCTATCTATCTATCTATCTATCTATCTATCTATCTATCTATCTATCTATCTATCTGTCTGTCTATCTGTCTATCTATCTATCTATCTATCTATCTATCTATCTACCTATCCATCTATCCACCTATCCATCTATCCATCTATCCGTCTATCCATCTATCCTTCTATCCATCTATCCGTCTATCTGTCTGTCTGTCTGTCTATCTATCTATCTATCTATCTATCCGTCTATCTATCTATCTATCTATCTATCTATCCATCTATCTATCTATCCATCTATCCATCTATCCGTCTATCTATCTATCCGTCTATCTATCTATCCATCTATCCATCTATCCATCTATCCGTCTATCCATCTATCCGTCTATCTATCTATCCGTCTATCTATCTATCTATCTATCTATCTATCTATCTATCTATCTATCTATCTATCTATCTATCTATCTATCTATCTATCTGTCTGTCTATCTGTCTATCTATCTATCTATCTATCTATCTACCTATCCATCTATCCACCTATCCATCTATCCATCTATCCGTCTATCCATCTATCCTTCTATCTATCTATCCGTCTATCTGTCTGTCTGTCTGTCTATCTATCTATCTATCTATCTATCTATCTATCTATCTATCTATCTATCTGTCTGTCTGTCTGTCTGTCTATCTGTCTATCTGTCTATCTATCTATCTATCTATCTATCTATCTATCTATCTATCTGTCTGTCTGTCTGTCTATCTGTCTATCTATCTATCTACCTATCCATCTATCCACCTATCCATCTATCCATCTATCCATCTATCCGTCTATCCATCTATCCTTCTATCTATCTATCCGTCTATCCGTCTGTCTGTCTGTCTGTCTGTCTATCTATCTGTCTATCTATCTATCTATCTATCTATCTATCTATCTATCTATCTATCTATCTATCTATCTATCTGTCTGTCTGTCTGTCTGTCTATCTGTCTATCTATCTGTTTGTTTGTCTGTCTGTGTGAATTTTGCTGCATACGATTTCATACTTGTGTCTTGTAATATCAGCAAACACAATGTTAAAATATCAATATCCACTTCAGATTTGCGTTATTATCACAGTATAATGAAGGCGTATCCCAGAGATGTGGTCATCAGTACCTGAAATGACCTCGAGCAGCAGCATGAGTTTGAGGCCATTCCTGAAATCCTCTTCAATGTTCTCGATCTGAGTTCCTGCTTTACGCAGATGAGAGTTACACCACGCTGTGAACGTCTGAGAGAGAGGAACAAACACACGTCACAGATGGTTATTAAAAAAAACTGAAATACAAAGCATTTCACATGCACAAACCATTTTTTTGTGTGTGGAGAACTTTGTTTGATACAGTATGTACAATAAAGTATTGTTTAACGTAAGATAAACCCAGCATGAGAAGTAGCTGGTTTAAAACCCGTCAGATTTAAACATCTGTGATGAAAAATATTTTCAAGAGTCCTTCTTAGAGGCTTTTTAAACCCCGTTCACACAGTGCATTTTTGAATGCCTCCACACTGCTTTTGCATTGTTTTTCTGTGTAAACATGAGCTAGACGGATGTTTTTGATCATTGCATTTGGGTCTCGCGTCTTTTGCACATGAAACGGCTTTCTAAAAATGTGGTGCTCAAGTTAATAGAAGTTTGTCTTTTTAAAAAAACACGTCTCTGGACCGGATCCAGATGTAGATTTTGACAAAACAAGATTTTCTCAGCTTTTTTTAATGAAACCTACATGCAAGTGTTGATTAACAAAGAATGCATTAAGCTAGAATAAAACCGTTGTTTTGTTTTGTTTTGTTTAAAAGCAGAGCGTCTGTTCTTTCTTTTCATAAATTGCATGTTCAGATATTCAAAATATTCTGAAACTTTAGTGAAAATGATAAAAAATGGCTGGCTGGCAACATTTTTTTAATACCGTGTCGGGAAGGAGTTAATCTGTCTTAAAGGAATAATAATGAAAATGTGAACAAAATCATCTGTTAAAACCCCTGACTGTGATGTTGTTTTAGTTTGCAAATAACAGTGCTCCTGTAGTTTTTGATGAAATCATTAGCAATATTTCAGCGAACTTATAAATATCAGTGTGTGAGATGCCAAGAAGAGCCGTGTGCCAGTGATGTGGGCGTTAAGGGCAAAGCTGCTCGATGTAAATGAGTCTGAGAGTGTTTGTTTGTGCTGAGCTGCAGAATAATGTATGAAAGAGGAGGAGGAGTGATGAACAACAGGACATGTAGGAGTTCCTGATGAGAGAGACGGATGGAGAGGTTGAAAGAGGGAAGGAGGAGGAGGTGTAATTGAATGTGGAGATGTAAGCCAGGGGTTTCTGTAGGGCTGAGTGGGTGGATCACCAAACGCACACACACCAAATATAGACCGCAGAAACTACAGAGACGACTAACTAAAGAGAGAGAGCGAGACAAGAGGACATAAGAAGAGGAAAGACATGAGGAAAAAAGGATAAGAACAAAGGGGGAAATGAGCGAAGAGTATGAGAGATGAGACGAGAAGTGAGATCATGAAAACTGAGAAAAGATGAATGAAAATGAGAAGAGAAGCAAAAATTAGCAAAAAGAATATGAGAGATAAAATGTGACGAGAAGTGAGATCATGAAAACTGAAAAAAGATGAGAAGAGACAAGAGAATCAGGCCAAATGAGAAGAGAAGAGACGAGAACAAAGCGAGAATTAGCAAAAAGAAGAGAATGAGAGATGATATAACAAGAAGAAATGACATAATGAAAGTTGATAGAGAACAGAACAGACAAGAGAATGAGAAATGAGAAGAAAAGTGAAGAGATGAGACAAATTGTGAAGAGTTAGTGAGAATAGTTTTTTTTTTAAACCACAGCAAAAGTGTCTTGTGTAAGTGTTCTTCAGCCTGTTGATTTTTGTTCATGATATTCAGCTACAATTACATGTTTTGCAATTAGACTAAAGGTAAATGATACTTTAAAAAAAAAAAATTGAACCTTATCGGAATCGTTAAAATTCAAGCGATACTCAACCCTAAAAATGAGCAAAGAGAGATAATAAGGTGAGATAAAAGAAATAATATGGGATAATGAAAGTTGACAGAGACGAGATGAGACAAGAGAATGAGAAATGAAAGAAGAAATGAGAGGAGGAGAAGTATAAATACAGAAGAGAAGATAATAGAGAATGAAAGTTGAGGAAAAAAGAGAATAATTGAGAAAAGGAAACAATGAATTTTGAGAAAGAAGAGAATGAATGATGAGAAGATGACAACAGAAAAGAAGAAAATATCATGAAAGTTGAGAAGAGATTAGACAAAAGAATGAAAAATGAGACCAAATGAGAGGAAAAGAGAAGGGATGAGACAAAAAAAGAAAGGAGAATGAGGGATGGGGAGAAATTAGATAATGCAAGCTGAGAGAGAAGAGACGCTGAGAAGATGAAAACAAGAGAAGATTACAGATAATGAAACTTGAGAAGAGACAAGAGAATGAAACCAAATGAGAAGAAAAGGAATGAGACAAAACGAGAGAAGAACAGAATGGAAAATGAGAGAAGGGAAGATGATGAGAAATGGAAGTTGGAAAAAAAAGACAATTGAATGAGAAGAGAAGAGACAAGAAACAGTAAGGAGAACGAAAGACAGACAAGATGAGTTGAGATTATGGAAGTTGAGAAAGAAGAGAGACGAGATGAGAGGCTCACGAGGAGAAACACAAAAATAAAGGCTTGTCATTGATCTTTTTTGCATTTTACGTTCAGCAAACAACCTTCCAATCAAGAAGCATTTCTTCCAACCACTCCTTGATGTGTCATTACAGGATCTTCAGAGGTTTTGGGAACCTTTAGAGGAGACGGGAGCGGAGATGGACCTAGGCTCTGTTTACTCCTGGTATAAAGACGTGTTTCGGTCGATTGGATATATATATTTTTTTACCTTTATTTTACCAGGAAATAATCCCATTGAGATTCAAAATCTCATTTTCAGGGGAGTCCTGGCCAAGACAGCAGAATAGTAGTTCCATATAAAAATAATAATAATAATAAAAAAATATACAAACATTTGACAGAAAAAGACATTTGGCAATTTAACATCATCTCAAAATAATCACCAGCAGTGCTCAGTAACAGCACATGTGCAATTGCAAGTAATTTTAAACTGGTATTGTCGGTAAACAGTCAAATTTGAGCTGATTTAGTGGATCACAAGTGGACGGCACTACATACGGCTGTAAACGGGTCTAAAGCGTCTCGAGCTCGTCCTCTTTCCATCACTTCCAGAGGAAGTTAAAACACATTCGACCGGATTGCTTTCGTAGAGTAAACGCTCATGTGATCGAATGTGTTCAAACCGCCTCAAAAGACCGTCTTCTCTCCGTCTACTGAACTAATGCGTGACATCATGAGCAGAGGTGACACAGACGGGGTTAAACTCTGTCGGCTGGAGAACCAAGTTTGGTTTGAAGATGAAAAACGTATCGAGCACAATGTCCTCTCGCTATTCCTGATCTCTAACACACACTCACAGCGTTCGGCTGATCTTACGGCTGTCAGAGCAGAAACTAAAGCTGATGCTCTCCGTGTTTTTTTTTGTTGTGGTTCATGTGTAAACAAGCTTATTTTGTGCATTAGAAAAAAAAATTTGCCAGCATCACACTCATGACGAGCGTCGGCCAATAGTGAGCCTCCGTTCTGACGAAGCGCTGCGCTGTTACACTCCGTGAACTCACTCGAGGCCCACACAGGAGAAAAGAATAGTTCAATAAAGTCGTTATTTTTGTTTGTTTTTTGCACAAAAAGTATTCTCGTCGCTTGATAAACTTATGGTTGAGCCACTGTAGACACTTGGATTATTTTAACAATGTTTTTATTTACTTTCTGGGCCGGCAGATTTCAATTACAATTTGCCTATGGAGGAGTGATCCAGCTCTCAGATTTAATCAAAAATATCTTAATTTTTGTTCCGAAGATGAAGGAAAGTCTTACGGGGTTGGAACAACATGAGGGCGAGTAGTTACTGACAGGATTTACATTTTTGGGTGAACTATCCCTTTAAAACCAGGAGTAAACGGGGCTTTAGAGACGTAGGAGAGATGGAAAGGTCGGAAGGAGGCAAAGCGGGAAGGGTGGAAGGAAGCGCTGATGGAGGAGGGGTGACGGTGTCTAAATGTGGATCTGACGGGACACCCGAGACACGGATTCCTGAGGAGAAAAGTATGAGACACAACAGGAGATCCAACTCCAAAGGGATCTTTTCTCCCACCGGAGAGATTTCTGACACAAAAGATACAGTCAAATATATTCAGACACCTTCAATATTTCTCACATTATAACAGTTTATTCACCATAGTTTAGAAAATGGAAATAAAATATGACGAACTCAGTTATCAGATCAGTTGATATTTCACTGGTTTTGGCTTTCCTTCTGTTAGACTGTCTCATAAATGAATTATGAACTTTTTTACCGGTCACTATTCACTGAAAGGTGAATTTTTGGGTATAATATGTCACAGTTTATTTTGCTATCCTCACTTACATAAACTATAGTGTCCTGCACCCACTAGTAAATAAATATCAAAAATGACATCTGGTGTCTGAATAATCTTTGGTTTGACTGTATGTGAACACGCCTCACAAACGGCCATGTTGTACAAAAACAGTTGCCTAAAAATGAAACGAAAGCGCTAATAAGCAGACAATAATGCAACCCTGAGCCTTTAAATACCAGCGCTTGGATAAGCGCAGCTGCCGCTTCCACTCTGTTAAGCACATTCATTTCCCAGCATCCACCTGTCAGCGACATGAGTGTGTGTTTGTGTGGGGGTCGATCTTTAAACGTGAGGTAATGCATGAGAGGAGATGTCTGTCTTCTCCAAACCTGGCTGGGGAAGCCCTTTAATAGGTGACCTTTCAAACCAAATTATGGCTGACCTCTTGGGTCAGAGCTGTACTACTATTTTAGTTGGGTTGTGTTTAAAGAAAAACTAGCGCATCACTAACTAGTGATGTCAAATCTCCAGCTCACACTGAGAGTGAATGACTTACAGTCGGTATCTGGATTTAAAATGAGTAGGCTACATGTTTGATAGTTTGATAGTTGCACATTTAAATGCATCAGATACAATCATAAATCATGATCAATTTATGATTTCACAATCAAGAATGTAAACGTTATAATGAAAGGTCTGACAGTCATATCAAAATAATAACAGCAGTTAGGAAAGAGCTAAACAGTGTTTTTCTTAAGAACCGGCTACAAGTTTGAATATTTTAATCTTATTGACCAATCAAAATCAAGTATTCCAGTAAGCTGCCCAGTAACTCATTAAAACGCGTTGATTCTAGAGCTCAGTTTTGAGGTTGTTCATCTGTTCATCAAACTGTTCTTTTAAAAAGCTTTATAATGCGCTCATGTGCCAAAGTGTGGTCAGTGTGAATACAGAACAACATTCACAAAGTCTGTATGAATGTAGTGGACAGGTCAAGCCAAACAGACACGCGCACGCACACACACACACACACACACACACACACACACACACACACACACACACACACACACACACACAAGCGCGCGCGCACACAGACTCACACACTCATACACAAGTATGCTGGTCTAATGCCTCTAGTGGGAAGGAATTATCACCTTACTAAAGCATGAACACCGACGTGGAAAAGCTCCTGGTAATTGTGGGTAAATAAAGTATCAAGCGCTGTATTAATAGCTTGTCGTTTGCCTGGATGGCTGCCGTTCTTTCTCTCTCGATGGAGGGGATTGTTCGAGGAGGGAAAACAATGGCAGGATCGCAAATCATGTCGCAGGAGACAATGCAACGGTTCCCTCACCTGACCGCTGCTAACCTTTCACACACACACACACACACGCACGCACGCA